>CM033633.1:17951603-18486603 GCA_019453435.1 Rhinogobius similis | reverse complement strand
CCGAGTCGTTCCTTTACTGACAATATTAGAGTCAAACTATTCCAAAATACTTCCCGGTTGCTACAACAAACCTACAAAAAATGTTGGCCTCAGCATATGTTCATGACAGAGACGGTCTCCAGACATTGAATACCTCAAATCCTCCATTACAGTGTCCTCCTCAGACTGTGGACAATGTGGAAACAGACTAAACTTCCTGTCTCAAAAGAGCTGGACTCAAAGGACTGCGTTTAAGAGCCAGAATAGATGTCATTCTTGCACTGACAGTTTATAGCACAGGATAAAGCTAAATGTATATATTCCTTATTTCAAAATGCACAGCAAAAATCAAAACCAATTTATAACTTCATTTGCATCTCTTAATTGTTGTGTTTTGGAATAAACTGGGCAGCTATGTAATGAGCTTTGTCCATGTTAGTTACACAGACACCAAAGTTAAAAGGTGCAAACTATTCTGGTGGAGGGTCTACCACCTTTTTGTCTCTAAGGAGAAGTTACCGCTTGGCATTCCACAATATTGCATCCATCTTTTCTGTCTTACATTTATTCAACTACAGGGAGTAGTAGAAGTAGTAAACAATATCTTCAAAAAAGAAAAGGAAAAAAAAAGGTAGATTAAACCATCAAGTCACTCCCAAACTCCAGTTAAACTTAATCCATGCAATCTCATTTCTGCTGCGGTCCATATAAATCCTTATGATTCAAATAAAATAATTAGTTGACTAAAACACTAAGACATCATCGACCAATTAATCAGAATCAGAAACGGTTTATTGCCATTGTCAGTGATCAAAATTCACAAACATAGCAACTTGCTTAGGCGTAAAGTGCAACATAAAACAATGAATAAAATATAATAAAATATATAAAAGAGGCATGCATAAAATTAAGAATAAAATAGACTAAGACTATATACAGAAATGTACAGTAGGCAGACAGTGCAAATGTGGTAGTGCAAATAGATAGATTAATAAAAGAGTAATGGCATTTACAGTGCTACAAAATACTCTGAAAGACATCAGTTCATACTTTATTGGGTCCTGGTTTAGACCGTGTTTGATTCTGCTGTAGCCTGGTCTAATAATGAGTTAGTCCAGGTTTGATTCTTGGTTAGTCCTGGTTCAGACCTGGTTGGTTGGTATCTAGTTGTTTAATTTGTGCTCAGAATTGACCATTTTGAAAAGGAAGGAGCATTGTGCATTTTGTTTTTCCCCACAAAAATCTGAAATAGCAGTAGTCGTTTTATAATTATTGAAACGGATCTAACGTTGTGGATATTTTGCGTGACCCCTAACTGTGTTGTAAGTGTTGGTGCGACCCAGAGACCATGGCCCAACAGTAGATAAAGCTGAATAGCCCTGAGCTGACCCGTAACTTGGCCCGGTGTCCTTTGCTTGCTCAGTGGAGAGTTTAATGCCCTATTGTGGAGCATTCTAGGCAACGGAGTAAGATCTCAAATGTTACAATGTGCACTTTTCACAAATACCTTTAGAATCAAATAAATGCTGCAAATGAAAGAAACACTTAAATGCCGATGTACAGGAGAATCAAGTGTTGGGGCCTTTGACATAATTAAAACAAAATCAAAAAAGGTTAAGCAAACATTTATGCAGCTTTACCTTTAAAAGTGCTCTGTATTTTTAGCCTGGTTTTCTTTGGCATAAGAAAAGACAGAGGGCGGGCGCACGCGAAACAATAGAAAGTTTAAACAGTTGAGTAAAGGTTATTGAGATAGGACTTGTCCAGGTAACAAAAGCCAGACATAAATATGAAAGACTGCGTTGGTCCTGACAGAAAACACACACTTCCTGTCTTTATTCCTGCTACCTTCTCTTTGAAAGTCTGTTTGACTTTTCCCCCATTTTTTAGCCTTGTCAAAGTCTTGCTAGATGACGCTTGTAACCTTTTTTGAAAGCTGCAGTTCAGAGGCTGGAGATGAATAT
The DNA here is from genome assembly GCA_019453435.1 of Rhinogobius similis. Taxonomy (NCBI): domain Eukaryota; kingdom Metazoa; phylum Chordata; class Actinopteri; order Gobiiformes; family Gobiidae; genus Rhinogobius; species Rhinogobius similis. The sequence continues at coordinate 18,484,660 of CM033633.1, read as the reverse complement.
GAACCAAAAATGGGTCTAGATTGAGATGGTTGGGGAAAAAAAACATTGAACGATTTGGGAAAAATGTCTAATTGCAATTTTTGTGACAATTATTTCAGATGTTTGTACAGATCTAAACTACAGTGTTAGCAGTTTTATGCAGAATAAAACATATTTTGTTGTTTGTGGAGGAAATTATGGTATTTGTGATTTTCTAATTGTGTCCAAATTTGTTTGGTTTTTATGTTTTATTTCAGTTAGCACTCAAATAGCTGTTTGGTTGGTCCTTTGGAGAAAGTAAACTTGTTGATGCAAAATAAACAAATATTATTAAAAGGGCTGTGTTAAAATATGAAAAACAGAACTCTTCAAACCAGTAAAAACCAGGTGCCTTTAATATGTAACCCAAATGATAGTCAAAAAGATGTGGGCTTTACAAAGCAATACAGTTTTTAAAAAAGTATTTTGTAAACTACAAAAGAGCTACATGTCGACAGTCATCTCTGTACTGTAATATCCAGTGTGGTTATGTTTCTTGTTCCCCAATAAATCGTAATTTACTGTTTGACTCCCTGACTAATACAAAAGCATATGTAATTGTGGTAGAAAAAGTGCTAGAAAAAGTGTCAAATGTAATCATCTGGACAAAGTTTCTAAATGTGTTTTTTTTTTTTTTTTTTTTAAACATGCTGTTGAGAATCTTAAGTTTGGGATCTCATGCTAAAAAATGTTTTTGTTTTGCTGTATCTGTATCTGGTCATATTTACCCTGGCACATCCATCTACTGGCTGTATAGCACATTTATCCAACCAAATTAAACAGGTTATTCCTCGAGCCTTTGTGAAGTGTGCACATTAAGCTAGCAGTTACAGTGATAGTGTTTAGACGACAGAAATGCTCAGAACGAGTCTGGCGATGATTTAAGGACTTAAAACAGCAAAAGATTCTCAGATAAGTGATGTATAAAATCAGAAAAAACAATAACATCAGTAATCAGGGCGAGGATTTTCCAACCAGCATTCCTCAAACTAGCGTGAATGAAGCTAAATGCAACTCCAGGTGTTTCTGATGACGGAACACTGTTAGAACATGATTAAAAGCTCAAAAAAGTCACTGTAGCATGATATGTTCCCTTTAATCAATGTAGCTGAAGGTGAAAATGGTACAGCAATATGACTCACTCGACTTGAGAGCAGAGGAGGTGACTTCGATCTCTCCTCCTGTGATTGGCTGAAACACGGAGAGCTCGGTGTGGTACAGTTCAGGGCTGGGACTGACGCCGGGGTCAGGGGTCGTCCTCTGTGCCTCCTGCTCCTCGTACACCGCCATCAGCTGCAAAACAACACACACATTTACATCACAGGACCAGTGCAGCAAAGACAAGTTCAGCTGAATAGCAAAAGAGCATGGCATGTTGACAATTTAATGAAAAATGCATTTATTGTTTCTGAATTTCATGGTAGCAACAATCAAGTATGTGTTAAATATAAAAGTATTTGGGAAAGTAACAAGAAAATAATTACGCTGTGTATTTACGGTGCAGTACTGGTCAACAATGTGTAGAAAATGAGCCACTGACACATAAAATGATCATCTACAGCAGACCAATTCAACTTGGCCAGATTAGGCCCTCCAAACAATCTGAATGGCCCGTGACCCATTTTACAAATATTAAAACATATCTTGTTTTAATATTGTTTTATATCTCTTGTTTCAGCGTTTAATTCTGTGTTAGTACTAGTATGTACTTTTGCTTTAGGCCTGGTTTAGATCCTGGTTTAGACCTGGTTTAATTCTGTGTTAGTCCTGGGTTAGACCTGGATTGTATCTAGCCCTTTAATTCTGGTTCACAGCAAGATTGGAATTTTGTACAGCAAAGTCATTATAGCATTTTGTCATTTATTCTTCAATAAAAATCTAGTATAGAAGTGGTTATTTTATTGTAAATGAAACCAATTTTGTGTGACACGAAAGTTTTGGCGCATTGTTCACATATCAGGCCCAGAAGTAACGGCGCTCCAAAAAGATTTCCAGCAGCTCATTTAAAAAAAAAGATGTATGTCTTTTCTTTGAAGTATCACAATAACAATATTAAGATAATATTATGTCAGTCCAACAGAAATGTGCTTAAAACATATCATCAAAACAACATTCACGATATTTTCAAAATGTGGATATATTTTCCACCGCTATTTGCATAGCATCATTTAAATGATCTTTCTAGAGGTCCAGAAATCAAATTTTACACATCATGTGTACACAGCCAGTGTCTGTAATAAATGTACAACTCAAGATTAATTTGAATCATAAGTCATTTCTTTGAGAGACACCAACAAACAACAATCTTCGAGTATCACTAAAACCATGAATACATTTCCCTTGGTCGTACTATTACCTTGTGTATGAGGACGCGATAGAGGACGTCCAAGGAGCCCAGCATCCTGTGTCTAAGACTTCACAGCTCTCTCCATTCAAATGTATGTTGTGTTTCTACGGACCACCAGCTCGAACCCACCGTTATAAATGTCTATTCTTGTCCAACGGCGCTGAACCTGACAACACACTGTTCTAGGGGCCACTGCATCACGGCTGAATAGACTGTTGTATGTTTATGAACCACAGAACAACAGTGGGCCGCGCTAAAGAAAGGGGAGTTTGCCAGTAAAGCCAGAGGTTTCCGGGTAAACAAAACAAAACATCCTCTGTCTATGGAGTTTTAAATCGAAACACAAGGAAATTATACAGTTGAAAATTTGTAGGATAGCAGAAATGTTATGAATTTTGAAACAATTGTTGGATTTGAGTAGTTTTGAGATTTAATTGCTGATGTTTTAACGTAGAATATTTCACTGGTTTCAAGACATTTCGGACAAAAAATCTTGAAGTAAGAAAATTAATTTGCCAAAAGGGTAAGTAAAATAAATTGATTTGGCGTGAAGTAAGAAGTAATGTATTGCATAAAGTAAGAAACGTTACGGTAAAAGTAAAATAATCTAGTTCCATGAAATAAACAGCCTTGATTATTCTTAACTACGTAGAGCTGCATGATTTCAGAAAAATATCTAAATCTAAATCAACCAGGAAAATCGACAAAAAGACTGAAATATGAAGTGTAAACTAATAAAGAATCACATGTTTCTGAACGTTTTTGTCGCTTTTAGTTACTTTTTTGTTGCTTTTAGTTGCGGTTTTGGCTACTTATTTTAACAAATCTAAACTACAAGGTTAGCAGTTCATTTGTTTCACTAAACCGGTCATTTTGATGTTTGTGAAAGAAATAGTTGCAGCCTTTGTAATTTACTAATTGTGCCCATTTAAACTGCAATTTCGATGAATTGTGCAGCCCTATTATTGCACTGAATCTGTTGAAGTTAATGTTTACCTTTTCATTCAACATGGACTTTTGTGCAGTACTTTTGAATACAATCTGGCAACTTCAACTGGAGCTGCACCAATTAACCAACAAATTGTGACCATAAAAAATAATGCCAGTTGTATTTTCGCAATTGTAATTGTTATCTGGACTTTACAGACTCTAAAACAGATAAGAAAATACCTTATGTACTGTATAGCAAAGACAGCAGCATTATTAAATCAAAATATAATTACAACATTCAAACTTTCATCCATAATACACTATATTCAACCTGTATTTGTTTGAAAATGTTTTGAAAAAGTCTCAATGTACAATAGAAATGGTTTGCCTGGTCGACTAATCATAGAAATAATCGCTGACTGGTCGACTTCTAAAATAATCATAAGTTGCAGCTCTAACTTCAACTACAAAAGTGCCAGTTTAGTGTTTAAAGAGGCTCACTTAAACCGACATGAATCATTTTTTTATACGAAACTGTGTTAAATTGTTAAGCTTTTGTTGTAGTTTACTTGAAAAACACGGAGGAGCATCATGATTTACCACGAGTACAACTTATACTCGTGAGGAACAAGCTTCAAACAGTAAACTCCAAACTGTTGTGTATTCAATCAGGGAATAGCATTATACGAAATGACTAGAAGCTAAAAAACAAAGTAACCGGCGCCATTTTCTCTTCTCATGTCCTCTTCTGTCTCCTCCATCTTCACGTCTGGATAGAAGTGGTTGCGTTTCACACGTTTTGGCCCTCTCCATCTCTCGCCATCTCCTCGGCTTGCCCAGTGTTTCTGCCATCACACTCCTCTCCTCCATCTGCCCAACACATATTTCTCATTGACTCTCGCCATCTTTGTTCCTGTTACTCTGGCAATCTGACTCTCTTTTGCTCTTTCCTTTTTTATTTTATTATTTATCCTTCGGTGTTGCTGTGTTGCAGTCTACTACGTGGCTCACTTAGTCTCGTTATCGATCATTATGGTTTCGTTTAAGGCTTTCGGGCGCTGGGACACAATGCATTTAGCACAGGGCTGGGTGATGTGGCAAAAAATGATTATCACAATTTTTCTGGGGCCAGAACATGATTTCGATTTTATCACGATTCATGTTCACTTTGTAGTTGTTTTATTGCCTATAACAGAGCTGCAGGATTTAGGAAAAATATGTAATTGTGATTTTTCTGACCAGTGGGATTAGATTTGCGGTTTATGTTTGCTGCAAGCCGTGTGATGAGCTGGCCACTGTCCCGCCTAAGGCCCAAAGTCACTGGGATACGCTCCAGTCACCCGCGACCCCTAATAGCAACAAGCAGTAGAAAATGAAGGAATGAATATATGTTTTAATAATAGAATTCTGTTCAAATTTACATTTAAACACAATTTTGTCACTTTTAGTCGTGTTTAGTCACGTTCAGTTGTGTTTGTCGTATTTAAACACGTCTTGGTCACATTAAGTCGCGTCTTTGTCACGTTTAGTCACGTTTTGGTGCATTCATTTTTTTAAACTTTTGGTCACACTTTCAGATCGTATTTGTACAAATCCAAACTACAGTATCAGTTTTTATTCAAATCAAAGCAAGACATTTTGTATTTGCAATTGCAGCCTTTGTGATTTGCATCTATTAAAATTGTGATTTTGTGTCGATTTCCTTTAAATCGGCAGCCCTGGCCTATGAGAGGTAAATAAGGTCATCTGCTCAGAGGCTAAACAACAGGAAAAAAAAAGTGTGTTTGAACAGACAGCTGCATTAAAGAGACAAACAGTGAATCACGATATGACAGGACTAAATTAGAAAGTTTAGATTTATATTTTAATGTGGTGAAAATAGAATAGTTTGGTCATCAGGTGTATCCCATTTGTATATCCCATTTGGCGTAAAATATTTAAAACAAGAAAATGAAAAATGCTTTTGAAAGGTGAACTATGTACGTTTTTAGGTGGATTGTCCGCCACCTGCTTATGCTCACGGAGTTGTTGTTTTGACTGTAATGTTCTGCAGTATGGCATTAAAGTGCCTCTGGCAGGTTGGACTCACAACTAAAATGCAAAGTTAAATATATTTCATATCTTAAATATTTTTGCAAATTTTACCCTAGTTTAGAATATATTTTAGGTTTTTAATTTTACTTCCTGGTTGTAAATGATGACATCACACTAGGAACTTACCATAGCAACCACGCTGTACAGTGCACTAAAACTCCTCTAATGTCAACGATTTTTATATTTGACAAAGAAAAATACACCTTTATTTTGTTGTATCAATGTTTAAAGGGTCCAAAAAGTAGTTTCTTTTGTGTAAATTATTCATAGCCATTGTCTCCCCAGTGTGATGTCATCAATTAGTTTACTAACGAAATATTTACAACATATTTTTCAAGTTTTCTCCACAAACAGCGACCTGATTTGTGTAAAACTGTAATTTATACTTACAAGAGGTATTAATACACTAAATAAAGTCAAAATTAGAAAATCATAAAAACCTGTCATAAGCACTTTAAACACATTCATCTCCATGGAGACAAGCAACCTGTAATTGGTCACTATAGGTCTGCGGAGGGGCGAGCCTGCTCTCAGTAAGAATGCATTTTTGGAGCAACTTTTAGCAATAAATATGGTCGATGGTGCCTTAGTCGTTTAGTTTATTAATCAAACAACAAAGGCTTTATCTGGACAACAGCAGAGAGGAGAGGGCAAGGATTAAGTTACCTCGACATTTGTGAATTAATAGTGAATTAAACCTGCCTTTTTACAAACACTTCGGCAATTTAGTAGTACTTTTCTTATTGTCACGTTACATTTGAGTTGGATTTGGTGGAATTATAGACTTTTGAGACCTTTTGTAACTGCCAAGCCCCCTTTTAGTTGACTAATTTTTTGCAATAAGGCTGACTTAGAATTTCTATGGTTGATACAGCCCTTTAAAACTGTCCAGATAAGGTTAATGTACACTTTATTGTCCCCATAGAGACATTTATCTTCTGCATTTGATAGGTTTAATTCCATACATTGATACATTTCAGGTAAATCAATAACATGGGACAAAAGGGTGCCAGATCATCCACCAGAAAAACTACAAATCCCACTGTTAGATTAGTTTCATTGGTGAGAACTGTATTTGACTTTACTAAGATGTTCTGGCAAATTTTTTTAAAACATCTGAAACTATAAATCTGCAATATGTGCCTTTCTTTAATGAACATTTGTGAGTTGCATCTAATTTATTTACTTTTCCTTGCACCAAATCACTGAAGATGTATGATTATTAATCTGAAGATGCAGAGTTTGGCAGGAAAATGTGTACATATGGAATGAGAGACATGCCAGGCTTTTTTCCCTTCGGCAAATCCCTTTTAATAAATAGACCAAAAATCTCACAAATACCACCACACAGAGACAGAGGGACGGGAAACGAAGACACACTGCACTAGAAGATAATGACCTAATGCATTGGATTTATATAGCGCTTATTATTCATTCACTCCCGGACTTTGTGGTGGTAAGTACTTTTGAAGTCACAGCTGCCCTGGAGCTGAAAATCTGTGCCAATAGCTTTTCTGTCCACCACCAATCACTGACACAAACCCAAACTCATACTAGACGCTGTGATGCTCAACCAAGTAAAGACAGGCCTGATTCTGCTGCGTTTCATAAACCTTACTTCATTTACTTGTAATACACAACTGCGCCACCAGAGAACACTCAAGTGACCCAAAACAACTCTGAAGTCTCTTGAGAAAAAAAAAAGTTTGCTGGCCCTAACCCTACAGGACGAATGAACTAAGCATACACCTTTTGTTGAACAAGGATCTCACATCAGTGAAAAAACAGACTGGCCTGAGATCGGAAACTATTGATCAAAAAAGGTTAATGCTCAGGGCTCCAACTACAGATTAAAGAATGTTTAAGAAACATCCATCCCTCCCTGCACAGAATTGCATTTGACTACTTTTAAAATGGCTAGCTCACTGTATTACTGAGTACTTCCTGTCCAATTCCATCGCTATGGGGTTTTTGCAGAGTCACAGTAAAAGCCATAAATCTTTAAAGATCAGCAGTGAACAGTGAGCTGTAGGTGGATGTCAATGACAACATGATAAATATTTTACAAATTAAATGAATACTTCCTCGGTGACACTTCTGTGTTGATAAATGGAGGTATTTGTGGGTCAATGCTAACGCTAATGCTGCTTTTGAAGCACAATAAAACTTAAAATGAAACAAATAAAAAAAACAAAAACATTTACTTAATGTTTTAAGTGGTTGTTTATTTATATTTTACGTTAGTTAACATTAGTTAGAATTATCTGTGAGAGACTGTCTTAGCCAACTGCAGTTGTGCACAGAGCCCATTTACACTTAGGCAGTGGCTGAAGTGCCTTTCCCAAGGACACCTTGAATATGCTGTTCAGAGAGGAACCTTCAAGTTATGAGACGACCTCAACTACTTAAAGCACTGATGTCTACAAAAATCAGAGCAATGGTTAAGCAAGACCAAAAAATAAAAAAATAAAAAAAATAAAAATTTGAAGATTTTTGTGAAGTCAGGCCTCAAAAAAGACATGCCAAACAAAATGACAAGGTAGACAGAGTGAGTGGCTGAGAAAAAGACCAAAAATGACAAAATTGTACGAAGATTTTTAATAACAACAATAATAATTTTGGTCTGACGGACTGTAAAAACACTTAGAGATGTCAAAATTGATGTGCAAAAAGCCGAGCCGTAACACGCAGCTGCCTCGAGTCACTGTGTCAAGTGCTGTAGCCGTAAAGTGTCCATATTGAGCCCAGTGAACTCCTGCCAATTTTCACACACTTCATTCAATACCTGCTGCCCAAGACGCTACAGTTTTTGTGCACTTCAAATGGAGAAAGCTCTTCTTCTAAATGCCGGCATTTTTTCCTGTTTTTGTTAATGTGGTATAACCTGCTGAAAGCTCTGGTATTTAAAGTTCAACACAGAGAGAATTAGAGAGAACCCAGAAACAATGTACTTCAAAAGCAGTGGGTGCAGAGGCAGATTTGCATATGGCTAAAACGCTAAAATGTTACAGCAAAAACGATCTTCAGTCTGAAAAATGTATATATTGTGTGTGCAATAAAGGAATAAATGCCTGGACAAGTAAAATCTGTTCATTATATAGACACAATTCTCTTAAACAGGCATTAAACTAATTATTTAAGTCAATTTTATTATGCTAACCCTAACCCATATTACTCAAAACCATACAATTTCACAATTTTCAATATTAAAGCAGTTCAATGTCATCATCCGGTCTTATACTACTTCTGATACACTTTAATACCATTCAAAAACTATTCAGGGAAGGTCCAATCTCAGTTTGTTTTTTGTTTTTTAATTGATACTTGTTTAAATAATTATCTAGATTCAATAAGTTGTTTTTTCATAGACTAAAAACCAGAGGAAACCTGTCCAGTGCTATAGAAGTTTGGTCAAAACACAACACTCAAATACTCTCAGCATTTCTAGATCAATTTGCAGTTTTGTGAAAATCTTTACCAACTCTTTACCCACATTTCCCTCCGTTAACCTCCCTGTGAGGAGAAAGTGCTCAGTATTGTCAGTGAAACAGGGCTGATGTCGACTAAAGAAATTCTTGGTTGGCTAAAGACCTGCCCTATAGACCGATTAATTGACTAAAAAGATATAAAAAATATGGAGTATTTCCACGTGTCTCTCTCAAAAGACCACGACTGCAGAAGAATTCATGTACAAGTACGTCCAAGGAAACTGTATTTGTATGTTGGACTCCAAAATCTTCCGCAAATCCACTCCATATCTTCTTGTTTTTGCTGTTTTTCCCAAATAAATCCTTTAAATCTTAATAAAATAATTATTCAACTAATAAAAATGTAAAAGACAGTGGTTCTCAAAGTGGGGGTCACAAGGGATGACCTTGGGGTCGCGAGATGATTTCAAGATATTCAAGATTCAAGATAGTTTTGATAAATTTGACACTGTGTTTACTCTATTTTTAGATTAAAAACAATATATTTTAGTTAAATAGGGTTCAATAAGACACTAAACTATTGAAATAAACTAAGACACCATCAACCAATTAACCGACTAATCGACTAAAGGATTACAGCCCTTCGGAGAAAAGTTAAAACAAGACATGTCACAGCATAATAACGTGACAGATCTAATGAAGACTAAAACATGCAAAGCTGGTAAACAAACGCTCCTGTCCGGTGAAAAGATTTTGTGCTAGCAGAAAAAGAAAATTTGAACCCTGACAACATCAAGATACAAAACCACCACATGGACCTGGAATAACGTCAGGATCATCCATGTAGAAAGTAACAAATACCACACTGGATCAGAGAGAGTTGAGACACAGAAGCGAGGTCCAAGGAGCATAAACCGAGACGAGGGAGCCTACACTTTGTCACACATGTGGGCAAAACCATGTGAGCACTGCAGCCTACAAGACAGCACACAAAATCATCATGTGACGTTTCTGATCAAAGCTATGGAGTTTAAATTCAACTTTTGACTTTTATGAGATTTAAACCATGTTCTCATTGTTTACCCGTCTCATTAAACCGCTCGAAGCTCCATTGTTCTGACAGTTTCACCCAGATTCTCCACTGATATGCCCACTTACTAACTTCATTCTGCAATTTTATTTTATTAAACAGTGACACATGTAAGCTTCGCGTAGCCATTTTAGCATGAATGGAATAAATAATAATCAGCTGCTCACTACTGTGAACATAAAGGGGCCAGAGCAAATTTACAGTCTCAGTTTTCAGCACGAAAGTAAGCAGACTTTATATAAGGGCAGCAACTAATGATTATTTTGGTAATCAATTAGTCTAGCGATTATTCTTTAGATTGTTGTTTAGAACGTGAAAGGCCGTAAATATGACTTTTTTGTTCAGTTTGACCCAGATAAAGCTGAAGTGAAGCTGTGCGATGACGTCCTGCCAGACAATAGTCACAAACAAAATGGTATTCTCAAAGAAAAAACAAAACAAATTCCCATGTCATTTTCAATTAACTTCATTATTTATTATTTTAATTATTTAATTAGTTGACAACTATTTATATAAACGATTAGTTGCGGTTCATCTACTAACTTGTTGCAGCCCCACTTTATATGTTTAGAATCAGAATCGGTTTATGGCCATTGTCAGTGATCAAAATTCACAAACGTAGGAACTTGCTTTAGCGTAAGGTGCAACATAAAACAATGAATATGAATAGCAGCAAGATATATAAAAATGGCATGCATAAAATTAAGAATAAAATAAAATAGACTATATACATAAATGTACAGGAAATGTATTGTTTTAGAATAATATTGTAATTTAATAAATCCAAAATATAATGAGTGACAAAGACAAAAGCACAATCGTCTTTAAGAGTTTAAAGACACGACAGAGGGTGACCTGCTATGTGGTCTGTCTCTCACACAGTTGATCTGAGTCTAAACACAGTTAAAACTTAAAATTTGACCAAATATTTCATTAAATTAGCAGTTTATTATAAGAAACAATACCGATACAATTATAAGTCTTGTGGTGTTTAGTTACCATAGCTGATTAGCCCCGCGCTAATCATTTTAATATGTTTTTATTGGAAAGTCTATGGAGGAAATGAATAGGATATTTATTTCCAGAGCCGAGTGGTGATAAAAATGTCATAATCGTGCCAAGTACAGTGAATACAATTGAAAATATTCTTTGATTTTTAAAAATAAAGCAAGGAAAACAAGTACTGATTTATGCATTGTGTGAATTTAGCTAGAGAACGATAAAAAAACATGTTCAATTGTGTCTTCAAAGCAAAACAAAGGGTCAGTTGAAATCACCAGACAGTCTTTTCTGTTGAGTTAAGGGTACCAAACTTTCACTGTACTCTCTCCGACCCAGCGCTGCCAGGGCTGAAAATGTTTACAAAAAGGTTCACTGGGGTTTTTTACTCCTCTAAATAACAAGTCAGTCTGTAGTTGACAATACGGGCACAAGCTGAGATCTAACCATTCAATCAACTGTCCTGCCAGACACTGTGTCTGCCGGCTACAAAGATAAAATACAAAAAAAACAGGATATTTTTGTTTTAGCTGTCAAAACAAAACTACTTTAATCATGCTGTTGACAACCTTTTCTGTTGGTAACATTGAATATTTGAGCCTCATTTTCCAGCGAACAATTAAAGCAAATATATATAGAGCTAAATTTCTTTTATTAATCCGGAATATTTAGCTTGTTTTGACGAGAAATAAGTTCAAGTTTAATTTTCTTAACACAATTTTATAATGTTTTGCCTCTAAAAAAGGTGTAGAACATATAATTCATCAAAAACAGTTTAATATGTCTACCTATTGAGCAGCTGTTTTGTTAAAAGTGTACATCTTTACCAAGAAAATTCGAATGAAAATAATTACATTTATTGAGCAAACTTGGCAGTTTTCGTTTCTCATTTCAAGCTGACTCGTCTTAAAACTTGTCAGAATTTACACAGGGGTCATAACAAAACAAAAAAACTAAAGAAAGACAAGTTTTATAATCAAAATCCAAACCGTTTTCCCTTTTGTTCCTGCTGTATTCTAGTAAGATCAGCTAATATGCAAAAGGTCCGTGTAAGCTGGCTTTTGTCCAGTTAGAGTAAGTGTTTGTGTGCATAGGCTATCATCATTTTATTCATATTAAGTTGACTTGGTCGGATCAATAGCTGTTCTGGACGGGAAGGAAGTCCATTACCATAAGTGCGCACACCTTAAACTTTCATATTCCTATTAATCAAGTCGATTAGAGGCGATTGATTACAGTGAAGGGGATCAATATTGTTCTGCCATCGCGCAAATGCAAGCAGCGCAAAAAGAATCCTCAATCTTATATACATTAAACAACTTTGGGAGAATCAAAACTGTGTAAATGTTCAATCTAATACAACAATTATATCATAACGACATATGTGTTAAGCAATTAATATCTCTAATAATCAAAGTTATTTATATTTACTTTGTTTTAGGAGTCTGTGTTTCTTCAATGGGACAAATAGACAAACACATTAAGTGCCAGAGGACAGACAGACAGCACCCCCTAGCTTGCACAACAAGAACTGCAGGGATTATAGGACCTTTTCCACTTCATTCAGCTCTGATGTCTTTTTCTGCCAGTAACAAAAGAAGGAAAATACAATAAAGAGCACATTCGGGGTATGTTAGAATCAATAGGGTAATTGTGATCATTTGGACAGGCCTACTACTTCTTCTTTTGTACAATTTTCCAAACGGAGAGTAAAAAATAATCATAAAAGCAATTTCAGCAAGACTTAAGTAAAAAGTGCAGACTTTCTTTTTTGTTACAAATTGACGATGAACAATGTCATTATCTCTGCAAAGATCTGAATTGTAAATCAGTCTGGTTGAGCGTCTGTTTATCTCCACGGACGAAAATAAGTTTAATGCCATACTGTCCAACATTTTGGCAACGGAATAACATCAATAAGAAGACAAGTAGGTTATGGACTGGACTATAAGTGTCACTTATTTTCTGTTAATTATGACAGTAGAAACACTTAAACAAAAGCTATTTTTTAACTTCATACAATCACAACACAGTTAGATCCAAAGCTCTTGGTCGACAGTTGATAATACGTCTAGTGTATTTTTTATTTGGACGATATTGCTAAAACGGTGTATTCTAATGTTTTGGAGTATCTCAATAATAGTATTCAGAGGTTAATTTCAGGAATGTACTAAAATGTGCCTGTTATGTGTTGGTTTAGGTATTATGGCAAAAAGAAATGTGAATGGACCATAAAATGAACCACAAAAGTGCTAAAATATCACTTTATACTCTTGTTTGGATGATTACAGAAGACAATGCAGTGTCTTTTTGTGGTCATTTTAATAGTATAATTATAGAACGTACTCTAGATATTTTATTATTTTAACAACACAATTTTTCGACACATCCCCCAGTTCTATTTTCTTTCTGATCATTTACTGCAATACTTCTTACATTTGCACTCAAAACAGCTAACCTTTTGCCCAGCCACTTAATAACATTCCGTTTCTGAAATTTTACAGAATGACTAAGCCCTGTTATACATGCTACGTGTCGTCATCTCCTGGCTCCCAATTGATGTAATGCCAAAAAGAGAAAGGTCCAGTTTTATGTGTTATGACATAATTCCCAGCCAACCCTTTGTGGAGCCTCCATAAAAGCAGTCAGGAGGACAGCTTTGGTCTTGTGACGCCACCAGGTCATCCACATCGACACAGAGAGCAATATCTAATGGTCTAATGTTTCATGTTGTAAAATATATTCTTAAAAGCCTTACTTATACCCAGTCATAAAACAGTTTTGCAGATCACATTGAGAATCTGAATGGAGCCCGAGGCGCGTCACTTCTCTATGCAGAACAGCAGGATGTAGGTGGCTTTTTAGTCCATCATCAGCAGATATTCCTGCTTAGCACCGCTCTACCCCCGGGCTTGGCATTACCTCCTCTCTTATGTCTCCTCTGCATTTCCGTTCTCATGGACTCATTTTTATTGCACCATTGTACCCAGTTAACCTTTCTTCTTCTGTCCTTCAAAGTGCATGCATCATTCAGAGACGCCATGACATTCTCCTCTGACGTTCTCCCAAACCAAAGACTTTAGTAACTGTAGGCACATGTAGAAATGAAAAGGCAAAAAAGTGACATATTATGCATTTTTGTGGTTTTACTTGGCCTTTATTAGTTGTGATTCTGCCGTCCCGCCGGTGGGACGCTGGATTTTTAATAAATTTTTTCCTTTTTATCCACATCTGAAGTCCAGGCTGCTGGACATGTTCAATATGAAAATAAAGTTATAACCCACTTATTTCCAATTAAATCAAACATTCTGGGATGAATTAATGTATGTTTTAACTCAAAAGCCCAAATTAAAAAATTACACTAAAATTCAAAAACATTTAATAGGACTTTTGTATGGATTCCACCTGAACTTTTTACTTCATTACAAGTCCCTAAAACAATTTTTTTGTTAAAATAGCTTCAGGAATTGTCAAAACCCAACAAAAGTCAAAAGTAGTCTAAAGACACCAGCTTTGCTTTGTAATATATTTAGCAAAGAAAATTTAGGCGGACTTTAAAATCAGATATTTCTCTTTGCAGAGCTTGTTTCCAAGTGTAATCAGAGTAAATCAGACTCAAGAGACCAAAACTACAGAGTCTCAGCGTCACAGAGAGTCCAGACAATAGTTTGTGCTCATTAGGGTTCAGAAACAGCTTCAGTTTGAATTGAGGCTCATTTTAGTCACACATTTTAGGAAAAACATGTCAGAGCTGAAAGGGGTTATGCTTTTGGTCATCTTGGATAAGTAATTCAAAATTTCTCACTTAAAAAATAATGTCTATATTTGGAAACGCGCTGCATGTTTGCTTCTAATTATGTATTTAGGTGTTGGAGCGCCCTCTGCTGTCAGCAATGGGAATGAACAATGATGAAAAAAATAAATCAATTAAGCCATTTAGATAACGTGAGTGCTATACTAATAGAGCCATGCATTCGTGGTGAACATAATTTGACCACAGAACAAGGCCGGGCTTGGTTTATGGACATAAAAACAACCAGAAGTCAGATTTAGCGTGAATGAAGCAAAATACAACTTCAGGTGTGTGTTTGATGAAAGGGACAACAATATAACATGGTTAAGAAAATCTATTTTGCATGATATGTTATTCAGGGTGAGGTCTTCGAAGGAAAATTTGTTTGGCCCATCCAAATAATAATAATACATTTTATTTATCTAGTGTTTCAGGAGACTCAAAGACGCCAAGGCAAACTATCGAGAGTAGTGTGCCAATAAATATACAGTGCAACTCTGTACCATAAAGGGCAAGACGTAAATGGTCTCTGCAGTTTTGATTAAGAAGTCAATAGTATCGGTATTATTATTAAGGTTTAGATAAATATTGCATTTTACAATTACCAATATTTAAAATAATGTAATCGCTCATTCGTCCAGGAGTGGTCGATGGTAGAAAAGGTGTCATCTCTAGACATTTCGACTTCCATCTGAAAGTAATTCTTGATCTAATGGAAATTATATTGGAATTTATATTCTCCTGAGCTCAAACCCGGTACATATTTTGAACAGGTCACTTCCAGACTGCCGATTACACCAACTACAAGGTACTGCGGTGCATATTTGACCAATGCAGTGCAGGTTCACCCTCCACCAGAGAAGAACCTTTAATTACTGCTGTACTTTCCATGTCTTGGCTCATGTATTTACAGATATATTATTATTATGCAGCATGCTTTACGTTCTCATTCACCTTCAGCTTCTCTGTCACCCATTTGTACATCTCTAGAGTGTCTGGTCTAGATTTCGTATGCCGTTCAGAGCATGGAGGATGTGGGATCAATAGAGACAAACACTCGAACAGACTGCTGAGCTGGTCAAATTCATTCATCCATATTCTCAATACGGACACAACACTTCCCTGATTATCGATTGCGGAGGCAGCAGATTGATTACAGTAAAGGGGTCACGCTTTGCATTTTGTCTTTTTGCCCTTCTTTCTCATTAACATGTCTTCTACAAGGTAATGTAATTATTTTATTTTACGGTTTTCCGATAGCACGCAGGCAATGAGTGTGTGGGACTTGAAAATAATGTTAAGTAATAAAGGAGGGTAAGATTAAATGAAATGGAGATTGAGAGAGTGTCTGTATCAGTTTCATGTGAGAATCGATAAGCGCTTTGTTGCTTTGTGGTCCAATAAAACAGTGTAAGAACAAGATGATTTACGTGGTCTGGTGGAGGGAAACCCCGACTGACATCAGTATTCAGAGATTGACTATATGCTACATCTTCATTTCATGTAACAATGGGTTTCAATGTCTTTATTAGAGCTTGTTTTGAAATTTGGGGTCATACATAGAAATAGATAGATAAATTCATCCAACACTTAAGTTGCTGAAACCACAAAGAAATCTATTTTCCAGAGAAACGTCAAAACTGTTGTCACTCGATTAAACAATCAAGTTCATTTCTTTCATGAAATACAAGACAATTGTGTGAAAACTTGTATGAGAGCTCCTGTCCTGAATTGAATCGATGGTACAGTTAAAATCCCCTCCTATTGTATACCTGAATGTGCTGACAGGTAAGGAAAAGAGTTTGATAGAAGTATTTGGTGCATAAAAAATAACTAAAACCAACTGCTCCTTGAATACATCTACTTGTATTATTCAGTATCACCCAACTTTATCGTTTATAGCTTGTTTCGAGGTAGGAAAAAATGTCGCAATTTTGAAGATTTTTCATTATTTTTCTTGATTACCGATATTGTGACCACATAGCAGTGAAATCTTTAATTTGGTTTCATTCTCATTGTCTAACATGCTACTATTCTTCAATTTTGTAACTGTAGCATTACCAAATGTAACTTTCTAAATGACAAAATATCTGATCAGTCACAATTAATAATAATGTTGATATCCCCTATATCAAGGTATTCAAATGTTTCAAGCATATTCTTATTTATATCAACATTATCTGCAAAGAGAAATGTATTTTTCTTGCATATTACATTTCCATTTAACAAAGTCAGACTATATTTCAGCAAATTAGTAAATGAATACAGAGTAGAGGATAAGCCTGCTGTGATTTGCTGTGAGATCATGCAAAGTCTGCGCACAGTTCGGGAATCGGAATGGGGGATTTTCTTGTCGCAACCCACACAGTAGAAACGACCAACCAGAACAACTATTTCCGTGACTTTGTGAACTTCCCACAGCAGACACAAGTTCAGCGTTTGTAATCAAGCCAAAAACAATCCAACTTCTGCTTCCTTGTTGGTGCAGATGGTAGGTGCCCTGCTCTCCATCCATATTAGCAGTGTGTAAACGCATGCATGTTTATGTACTTTACCACCATTAGGCCAATACATGAGAAACGGCATCTCCTACAAGCCCCCTCCGGTGTTTTGTAGATCACACTGGCCCATATGGAAGTGCATTATGGTGGCGAACAGTGGCGCAGATGGCCACTTTCGGCACTGGCCATATTCTCAATGAGTCACCGAAGAGCGTCCTAAAAACACCAGCCGACAGCCATAATTACCACAAGCCCCGCCCACCAGGAAGCAACAGCGAAATTAGCCAAATGTGCATGAATGGAGGAAGTTTGTCAAAGTTGGCATCAGCGAGGCAGATGGCCGAAGGGAATTACAGCCGTATAGAGTTAGTTTGGAAAGATGAGAGAAGGAATTATATTTTTCAGTCTTTCATAATGGCTTTTCCTGATATTTAAGTTCACAAAGTTTACATCGGAGTTTAATTGATAAAGTTGCAAAATTTGTATCTACCCTTGGAAATTGGAAATGTCTATACTATCTATTGTTAAACATGCTCTACTAGATTTAAATTTATGTAGTATTCAAGAGCAAAAACATTCTCAATCAGTGATAAAATATTTCTATAAACGCATTACCTCGGTTTGTTCAACAATAACAGGGACAACTTGTAAATGAACAGCTCTTACCAACTAAACGCCAAGGTCTTGTGCAGAAATTGAACCAGAGAAGAGAAAGTAGAGCATTTATTTTACCACTATTCAAAGAAAAACTGCCAAATTGATTTGACAAACAGCGACTTTCAAGGCAAGGATTGTAAAAAAAAAACAACAACAGATGTTTAAGCCTGACTACATAGATATCGCATTGATACAGATATTTTAGGTAAGAACTTTGCCAAAAATCAATCATCAGTGATTTTCTGAGGCAACACATGGAGTCAAAAAGCAAAATTAAATTAACAAAATGTATGGCAACAAGTCATAAATTCAACACATTTTAAAGCTGAAGTACTCAAACTCAAGTGAAAATAAGGAAGTCGGTATTTAAACCTTTCTAACTCATTGCTAACTCTCACGAATCCTTTGACACATCACTCGTTTTCACATGCATTTATTTTTGGGCCACTAGCACAGCTTAAGATCAGCTTTTCAGACAAAAGTGAAACGGTTTTGGCTATTTCTGAAGAATGCGCAAAGAGGTCTGTTTTTTTCCCCACAAAATTCTGCTTTTACAAGAAACGTTCTGGGGTGGAAACAGAATTTACAAATTGACACTGAATAATCTCGCCAATACACTTTAAAAAGAAATTTTGAAACAACTTCCTGTGACAAATGTTTCCCAATCATGGTTCAACGTTATAAAAAAAGGAAATAAGTGTCGAAACATAGCACTCCTTCTGCAAAACTGAGAATATGTCCTTTAATAAAACAAAGGATAAAAATGTTTGTATTCTGCCTCAATTCATGGTAGAGACTAAAAACAAATTTCCTGTCCCTTCTCTCCATCTTCTTATATCATTTATCTGGCCCTCCACACAACAATGGTCGTCAGAGGGGCTTTTGGAGTGGGATTTGCCGCCCGTCAGATCTGATTGATTAGGTTTTTATACATGTTTTATCTGTAGTCTTGAGGATTAACCAGAGGCTGTGTAAGAGTCAGCTGTCAAGTCTGTGCCTAAGCCAATGTAGGGGAGGAGATTCATAGATTAGATAAAAGCACTAGAGCAGCACTAGAATAATTAAAATTCGAGAAAGGCATGTTATAATTCAGTATTTTTATTGACGGAAAAGACAGGACCATATGATGCAGTTCACTTTGTAGACTAGAAATTGCTGGTCTTGACTTGAACTTGAGTAGTAATTGCCAAAGTTGTTGAAAGCTTGTCTTCAGACTGTCAGACATATCTCTTTCTGAACTGTTCACTTGGACATTCTGTTCACCATTCTGTTCTACTTTCGACCTCTTCCTGTACTAATGTCAAGACATAAGGCAAAAGAGGCAATCGACAACCCCCACTCGCAATTAACAAATGAGATCTTTCAGCCAAAGTAAAGCGTTTCCATTAGTGTCAAAAAGGTGCAGTAGTTTCATGAATCTGATTTCTTTTAGAAAGACTTTGTATTGTATTGAAAGATACTTTGTTCTTAAGTTCAGATGAGACAATGACGACCTCCTGTAGACAAAGATGGAGCAACAGGACCATCTATAGATCAGATGGGTCCAATCTAGCCTTTGATCAAATTTTAACTCGAGATTGAGATTGTTTTATCGAATCATGAGCTAATTCCATTCAAATTCACAATTTTAAATGCTTAAAAATCTCTGAATCTGAATTTCTTAGCCTTGACAAAAACATGTCTGAATTATTTTCTATTTTGAAACACAGCGCTAAATTTTGCTTTGTACATTTTCATTGTGTTTTTCTTAGCTTACAAATTCAAAATGAAAATTTCACCTTCTCACATTTTCAGTCCCTTAAATTCATAGTGTAAAAGTCACAGTGAATTTAGCAAATCAAGGCATTAGCAACTGATCCATGTGACTGAATCTTGGCATCTTGAATCTTTGCAGTGAAAAATTTCAATGCAAAATTTGAGTTGGAATTTAACGTCTTGAAAGTCTATGCCTTGAATATTTAAAAGGTACATTTTTCCTTTAGAATTTTTTAACGCAGAAAATCACATGATCAATGATGAAACAAATAATTTTCCATAACATTTCGTCAATAAGAGCATCAAGTTTAGACCAACGTTCAGACTTTAGTTTGCATTTTGTTTGCATTAACTGGCAATAAAATGTGTCTTGTAAATGTTATAGAACGCTTTTTATAATATTAGACAATACAATAAAGCCTGAAATTGTGGTAAATCAATATGAGGGGAAAATTGTGATTGTCATACTTCCCTGCTCTAGTCCAATCACAACTTTAACAATTCAGACATCAAGATTTCGAATATTTCGAATAATATATGGGCATAATTTCAATTAAAACACCCAAAACAAACAAGTAGAATTGTACTATTTTGAAAGCCGATGAGTATATTTCTATGGGTAGCTGCTTAAATCTGTGTAATTTAGCTGTGCTGCTCTATCATTTTGAATATTACAAGCTGAAATGACAATAGACCTTTTGAACTTGAACACGACTCCTTCGGAAAACATTTTAGGAAACACTTTAGCGAACCCATTACCTTCTACATAAAATCTATTTCTCAGTTTCCTCCTACTTCCTTCATTTGGCCCTCCTCCTCCTACTCCTCTTCTTCCTCAAGGTGAATGACAGCTGTGATCCGCCGCCTCCTCAGGTCGTGTGCGAGCCGAGGGGAGTGAGGTTAGCCAATTAAACGCACCTCTTATCATCGCTCACACCAACGGCCCGGGACCAGCTTTAAGGGGCGTTCACACCGCCGCGACCACCGCGACCAGTTTACATGTTAAGTCTATGGTGTCGCGCGACAAAAGCCTCCTGCGATTTTGCGGCGCGACAGGGGCGACCGGCGCGGCGCGAATCCTGCGATTCTGTCGTGCGGCGCGACGCGACAAGAGCGACTTTGGCGGCGCCGCAAATTCGCTTCATTCGCGCGACCGGGCGACAGTCGCAGAAGATAAACAAAGCTGAACTTTCTGCGGCCAACGCAGCGACCGCCGCGGATGGCAGCCAATCAGAGACCACGCTTGTGAGACGTTACTACGTATAT
The DNA here is from genome assembly GCA_019453435.1 of Rhinogobius similis. Lineage (NCBI taxonomy): Eukaryota > Metazoa > Chordata > Actinopteri > Gobiiformes > Gobiidae > Rhinogobius > Rhinogobius similis. The sequence goes on along the minus strand of CM033633.1, from coordinate 18,463,782 downwards.
CATTATCCGGAAAGAAGGACGTAAACAAACCAAACGCATGATTGACCGAACAGACCCGAGCCGCACGTGTAGAACCGTAAACTGAGTTCCGTGCAGAGTTTTATTGGCAGAATAAGCGCCTGACAGGGCTTCAAGTGTTTAGTGTTCTACCTGCACCAACGTGATGTCTCCTGTTCCAGAAGTGCCTGTCCCGCTGACGCCGGCCCAATGATCCCGCTCCCTCGCTCTGTTCTTCAGCTTTTTGGGAGGGCATCCGTGGCTCTCTCTCCCTCTCTCTCCTCTGCTCTGCTCCGTGTAGCAGCCGCGCACTTTTATTATGGTGCCGTCACATATTTTGCCCACTTTATTGGAGGATGAAAACAACACAGTGTTGGCTGCACACCACGCTCTTTCGCCGTGGAGCGCATGTTACAAACGTGACACCACACGTGACACACACGTGCTCGTCTCTGCCCCTTGAGACCGAGCCCACACGGCCCAGGTCCGCGGCCCAGCCCGACAACAGAGCGGAAAATGTGGTCCCGAACGCCCGCTCCCAGGAATCTAAACTCTAGCAGCAGGTTAGCTGTGCTGGTCGCGCCGCGTGTCCGCTGGTGACTTTTTTTTTCGGCGACCAAGTCGCGCGACTAAAGCGACTGTGCTTAAATGCACAGGCGACAAACTAGGGGCGACAAACGCGATTTTGTCGCGGCGGTCTGAACAGGGCTTTACTCTGCCAAGCATTACTCTGTCAATGTATGCAAATCTGTGGACTTTATCTGTGTGTGTGGTGTGTGTGTGAGTAATAATGACAACACTTATAGGCCACACGCGTGAATTTACCACTCGAAAAGGTTGACATGAGAGGTGGTTCCCGTAACACACGAATGATTGAGATGAAGAAGAGAGCTTATAGCCAATATGGAGTGATTACATTAGGCTCTTAAAAGATTATATCGCCTACTTACAAGGCTATGAATCAAATAGGTTTCAGCTTTAAATGATGTGGACTCCAGAGGCCAGGCAACATTTGTTCTCAAGGTATTACTATCCAGTGAATGCACGTACGAGGGGATATGCATGGTTTACATAGATATTATTATAGGGAAATGTAAATAGATATTGACGCAGAAAGCCAAGTAATACTCTAGACTGGTGGTTCTCACACATTTCACAAAGTTTCATTGTGTAAAATATTTGTATTTCCAACTAACTGGTCTATTTTTTTAATTTATGAACATTTGCAAGCAGTTCATACTTTAAGTAGCTTAGCTTATGGAAAGGGGCCCACGCACTGTAATAAAATACACATCAAGCCAAATTAAAAATTAATTTCCAATATGTAAGTACCATTCTAAGGGCACTGTAGTTCCTTTCTTTGTTCAAAGGAAGGATTTGTCTGATTTCTCACACATTTATTCATTCCAGCTCACATCAGATTAATATGTGGAGAACTCTGGACTGAGTTCTACACGTTTACCAATCTGGAATGTCTCTCGCCAAAAGAGAAATCAAACTGTTGTTGAATCCAGTCGAGAGAAAAGCACAGACTTCTTCACCGTCCTCGCAAAGTGCACAAAGTGCTTCTATGTGCCCATTTTTCTGAACAAAATACTACGTAAATCTGCTAAAATATGGCGCCTTTCACTCAAAAAAGGTTCTCCTGAGTCCTAAATAAAAACAGTATCTCCAAGATGTGCATTATTTGTATCATTTTTGGCCTTTAAACTTGCTGTTTAGTACCTATGCATTGACATTTCGAAATTATGTGTCCACTGAAGGCACACATTACTTGTACATTACTAGTATCTTCGAGGCGTTCTATCATCAGCAATTGTAGCTCCATCTACAAGAAGCAGAGGGAATTACGAAGAGGAAAGGAGTTGCAATGAAGGTGATTTGTCGGACTAAATGGACAGATCTAATCTGTCGATGATTTATGGATTTAAAACAGTGCAGAAGACCTTTGGATTTCTATCTATGATGCTACAAAACTGGGAAATTTGAAACCAATTGCTTTTGTGAGGCTCAGAGTGGAGAGGACTTAATCAGGTGCATCAAACAAGCGCGAATAAAGCTACAACTCCAGTTATGTTTCTTTTTTATGAAAGAACAATGTTAAAAGCTTAAAGCTTAAAGTCAATTTAGCTTAATATGTGTCCTTCGCAGCGGTTCAGGTTCTTCAGCAAATGTTTCACAGGCCAAGAATTAAATCAGTACGACTTTCTTTGTTTTGACTAATGGAAACTACAGCTTGATTTTTCCCCTGCTTAAACACATCACACTACCGTTGCTTTGTTTATTCCTGCTTTGAGCTCACGTCCACCAGCACCACCACCTACAACGGCTACTATTCCTCACAAAACCCATTCAAGCACTTCATTAGGCCAATTCATCAGTAAAATGAACCCGTACGGAGGCGGACTTCATAACTCCACCAATTTATGCTACATCGGGTGGGCCCCAGGTGCGAGAGCCTAATTAAGAGCTCTATGAAGACTAAAGGCGCTAACGGTTATTGCCGCTCTGATCTCACCCTTTCACTTTCACCCCATTTGCCTGTCTCCCTGCCCCATCTCAATCAATCTATTAAGACGCGCTCGATCACTCTAAATGTCCGCCATGTCCGGATACGAGGCTGGCTCCTGATATCACCTTGCACCCTCCAATAGCACACAGTAGCAATTAACGCGGAATTTGTCTTTATATCACTGTCGGTTATACCATACTTTAATTGCAAGTGCTTCTCCGACTTACAATTCATTCACTCTGGCAATTAACCCCTTTCTGTCGCTCACCTCCTTTTATGTGCGCTGAAATTTATGGCTATTTGTCTCCTCCCATTAATGCTAGGCACATATTGGAGTATCTTTCTACTTTTTCAGCAAACAGCGTTCCTCAATTAACCCCGTTGGACCTCAGCTAAGGGTCAACATATGTATCAAGAGTCTGAGTGCACCTGACAAATATGGTTCGCGGTAAACTAAGACGTGATGTTAAAAACGCTGAATTGATTAAACGGAGGGAGTGTCTGGGAAAGTGGATAAAGAGGTAAATGAAGGAGACGGGCTGGGGAATAGTAGGTCAACAGTGTATAACAGATAAATGTCTTCCTACAGCGCAGTATCTGACTTTATTTGAATTTTTTATTTTCTTCATAATTTGTCGTTTTTGCATGAACTCATGTGCTGTGTAGTCTTCAAAGTGCAGGCTGGGTCAAATTGTAGAGACACTGAAGAGTTTTGAGAATTTTTGCCAGTTTCGTGCCACTGTCAATCGACTTGTCTTTCGTCAACAAAGAATTTCTTTAGTCCACGGGACAATACTGTTTCTTATTTCCAAGGCTGTATTATAAGACATTAAGGTTCAGTTTCTTTATGGTACTCTTCGATAAATTATATCTTAGGAGCCCTACTGAGCTAGATGTAGCTTTATACTTTTTTTTTTTTGCACTGTTGTCATATCACTTAACAATTCAATACAAAACATTTCATATTTTTAAATGACCGAAAGTACTAAACTGCTACAAACAGGAAGCTGAAAGCCATGAATAGCAAGAGGATTAGCATATTGTGCTTTTTGTTAGATTGATGGTAGAAATAAACAAACCTGATTACACAGTTCTGTCTTGAGCAAGCTTGAGATCAGCCCAGGTACCCAGAGTAAACAGCACATCATAGAGAAAATTGTCTTGATTCAATGCCAGGTTATTTATTTTATCTAATTTTAATAGCCTTTGATTAACCAAAAGAGAACCCACTGAGATCGAGACCTCTTTATGAAGGCTGAACTGGGCCAAAGTGAAAATATAACGGCACAGAAATTACATTTACACATTGAAGATATTTTTTTAAGAACAATAAAACAAAATCAACATCTAAAAGCAAAGGTTAGTTCTGATTGGTTTGGTCTTATTCTAGACCTGGTTTAGTTATGGTTGAGTCCAGGTTTAGTTCCAAGTTTAGTCCCAAGTGTGAAACCAGTCTCAGAAATGAAATAATGTCACAACCAAATTTAGCAGGCCATTGCAGATCCATAAATATAATACATTTATCGGTCTTTCTAGTTAAGCTTATACAATAGCCTCAACATTTTCGCTGTCTCAATGTCATCACAATCTCATCAGAGCCCAAAACACTGCCATACTGTAACTTAACATTACTTAAAATGTGACAAAACCCCCCTATACCTTGAATTTGTCCAATTAATGGCAGTTTTCTTAAAGGTCACCATTCTTGGCTCATCATTAGGTCCATGCTCAGCTCGTTACGGCAGAATAAAGAGAGGAAAACATGGAGATCTTGACATAATGAACCTAAACGCTGCTTGTCACCTTCACCTCGGCTCTGGTCTTTTATTCTTAATGTTGGAGTAAGTCTTTCTGCCTTTTCTGTAGCAGGCTTTTGTGCTGCCTTCCGCCTGTCAGTCTGTGTCCCCTAAGCTCGCCTTTTCCACTCTTCTGTGGCCTAATGAACACTACCTGCCAATCCAGAAATAAAGCACCTTTATGTATAAACCTATATTACAATAGACTTCCTACTTTCTGTCATTTTCTTCTATGAATTCACACCATAGGGGAGGTAACTTTATTTTTGCCCATGTGCTTGATTTGAAGTGCGTTACTGGAGTCAATGGCAATTTGCAGGACAAGAACAGTAAATTTCTGTATATGATAATGAGTTTAGATTTGCCTGAGGCCCCTAAAACCAAACTAATGTGTCAATTTTTTTTTCTCACCATCCTTTATTAACAGATATGACACACAATGGTTTATGCCAATGTACGATCTTATATTCTCATAAGCAACAAGTGTTTAATTTTTCTACTTTGCCTTTTTATAAATGTAAAATCGGTCCACAAATGTTGGGTGAAATGGGTTTTTGCCAACGAATGTCTTACAGAGCAGTCAACGCAGATATTGGGGCTTTTTGAACAGACTTTTAGCTGACAAAGACCTTCATCAGAGTAAAAGCTCCAAATCACATTAAAGAGTAATACATAGCGTAGCGGTATTACCATACACATTGAAAGTTTCAGAAATTTACATCACGTCTCGTGCAAATTGTCCATTTCAGCTAAAATGTCTGTAAACATTCTCCCTGAATTTTACCAATACTGTATTTAAGCAAACTCAGGTTAGAAGTATAATCCAGTTGCTGTAGGATGAAGCAGCGTGGAGGCTTTAAATTTGAACACTTTTGGTGAAAATCCAGATTAAAATGCTGTGTCAACCTGTGTCATCAAAAAACGACATTCATTGAAAACAAAGAGACAGTTAACACTCAACTGACACCTGTTTCTGACAGTTTAAACCTGGGCTGTCCAAACGTTTTCCATCAAATATTGAAAAATAGATCAAGTGGAGGGCCCCGAATCAATCATAAAACGTTCAAAAAGTTGCATTTATCTGGTGTTTTAAGTGCCACCACAGATAAATTCAGTCTCAATGCCTTAATATCAGGTCTGTCTTGCACCAAAATGTTATTGGTAATATGCGAAGAAAATTTGAAATTTGCCGTCAAAAGTACTTCTCAGGACAATGTGGAAGCCTGAGGGCCAAGAAAAATTGGTGCGAGGGCCGAATTTGGCGCCCCGGCCATAGTTTGGACATGCCTGGTTTATCATTGAACAAAATAAAAGTGTTTTAAGGTGGTATTATTAGTCAAATCATTGTGTAATTTATATGGATTTATGGAATTACCTTATTTACTGCCCATGTTCAACCAGGAAGTAACATTATAAACATTACACAAACTGTCAAACTGGGGACAAATAAGCGAAATGTTTAGTAAAATCTTAAATCTTAAAAACTCTTTTTAGTCAGATGTGTCCTCTAACCCAGTAGTTCCCAAAGTAGGGGTCGGGACCCCCCGGGGGGTCGCGAGGGGTGAGCTGGGGGTCGCGAGATGATTTCAAGATCTAATTTGAATTAATATGACACTGTTTTTACTCTATTTCTTCCTAAAAAACAGTATATTTTAGTGAAATAGGGTCTAATAAGGCAATAAACTATTCAAATAACAAATATTAGACCTGATTTAACACCAAAAATGATTGCTATGGTTATTTTCATCTCACTTTGGGGGTCCTGAGCCGGTTGTATGGATATTTTGGGGGTCCCAGCCAGAAAAGTTTGGGAACCTCTGCTCTAACCCCTTGATTTTCAACCAGTGTGCCGGGGAACACTAGTGTGCCTTGAAGTTTTGTCAGGTGTGCCTTGAAAAAATATCCAATGTGAGTCAATATATTAATAAATGCGAATGTAATTGACTAATTTGACATTTTGGAGTGCCTTGAGCAACTTCTGCATCAAACAAGAGCGCAAAACCATCACTATTGTCAAATTTAAAGAACTAGACAAGGGCACAGACATTTTTTGCCTCATCATGTTCCGTACTTTTTTTACTAAATGGTCCGATTTGGTAATGTTTTAATAGTAGTTGGTGTTCCGTGGTATCTTTCAAACCCAAAAAGTGTGCCGCGACTCAGAAAAGGTTGAAAAACACTGCTCTAACCTGTCATATGGAATTTAACAACAGGCTGTGATTATCAGTATGCCGTTTAAAAAAAAGTCAGTAAAAACGTATAGATTACTGTTTTCATTTAACAGACGAGATGTCCCTAAAACGCATCACATCCAAATAGAGCTTAAACTGTTGTTTTTATGATGGCAATAATCATAACAATCTCACAATCTCCTTGCATTAATTGTATAACACCATATTTGACATTGTGACATCCCTGATACACTGACTCTATTAGCGTTCACCACAGAACTTAAAGTCTCATACCTCCATCAGATCCATATGTATGAGCGAGCCCGTGGACACAAAGCAGCAGCAGTGACAAGAATGCATGCACTTAGCAGATGGATGGTGGTTAAGAGAGTGTGAATGATAAAATCTGCCCACTTTCCCTGCATCGCCTTGTCCATTATTCCACTCCAGCGCCTCCCCACAGCGCGTAGTGTGGCTCCGTGCTCCTCCGCTCTCCGTATCGCTGCATAAATGATATCCGTGCATCGCTTTTATCACAAATGGCTGTTGTAAACGCAGAATAATAAAATGCGACCGTCAAATGAAAAGCATTAAAAAAGTGATTTAATTGAGCTTTTGTTTTTGTTTTTTACGGTTCCGCGGTACTCATGTGTGACGAGTTGTAAGCAATCAAACTAATGGAGCTCTTTAAAGTGGGCCACATGTGATAGTGCGGGGCCCATCTGTGTTGTGTGTCCATGTGAAACTGACAGGAGAACATACGAGGCCATTGAATTCAAAATCAATGTACAGTTACGGCTTTTGTCTGGGATAGATTGAGTCACAAAGTTGTTGGGGGTCTCAACGGCAACATTTTGTGGACTTTTGGCCATTTAAAAAGAGTAATTTGTTTTGAATTTAGTTCAGTTATGGCAACGGTGCAAATTGTTCAGGAGAAAGCCATAAAACACAGAAGCTTGATCAAAGACATGAAAACCAAAATAATGGGTGGTTTGGGGTAAATTTCTCGGTTATTTTTAAGTCTGTACACAGATTAAAACTGTCAAAAAGAAACCAAACCTCTCTATAAGAATAATTTTGACATATTTTGATATATATTATATAGAAAATAAGTGGTATTATTCAATCAAACAGAAGATAACAATACATTATTTGTTTATTACTGACCTTTAAACATGTTCTTTAATAACTTTACTTTAGCATTCTCAAAAGAAATAAAGACCACAATTCCCATCTGTCTGTCAGGCGTTCCCTCATCAGGATTTTGTTTTAACACGTCATCTACAGGCAGCAGAGGGAATTAGCATGGGGAGACATGCTAATACATGCACGCAGTTGTAATGAACGCAATTTGACTGCAGAAATGCTCAGAACGAGTCTGGCAATAATTTATGGACGAGAGACCTGCGATTTCTTCCTTCAACGCCAAAATTTAGGTCAAACTGAAACAAAGTATTTGCGCAGGCTCAGACAGAGAGGAGCTCGTAAACATGATTGTTGAAAAAAGTGTGAATGAAACTAAATACGACTCCAGGTATGTTTTTGACGAGGAAACAATGTTATAACATGGGGAAAAGCTCAAAAAATACAGCAAAACCCACTACCTTAAACCTCTGAATAAAGATGCATATTATATAGTGTTAAATTACATAGCGCTTCTGCTTTTATGAAACTTGTTTGGCCACAACAAATACCTGCTTCCCCCCAATCATTCACACGTTCATGTAACATTTCGGTTTTGTAAAGAAACTACCCCTAAGTAAGGCTTGCGTGCCAATATTTGTCTCTCTTTCTAAAGGCTGTACAATTTTATCTAATGGCATTTAGCTGTTTTTGCAAATGAACTCTTCAGTTTTCTTTGAGATAAGACTTAAAGAAGTATGATTAAAGTTTGAACTGGAGTTTTTAACGTCTGTCAATAGGGCCTGGACCTGACTTTTAACAAAAATAAGTTTGTAGCCATGTCTATATGCACTGTAAAGATTAGCCATCGTGCCTACCGGGGGAGAACAAGAATATTACTTAAATGAAAATTGTCATGTTTAGCCAGTATAGAATTCCTTGTAGATGAAGCTTGGGCTGTTCTGTTAAATTGCATCAGCCTTACACATTAATCAATCGCTCATGGCTGTCGACGCACATGGTTTAGAAGTTTTTCAATAAATACGCTTAGCTGATGTATGGCTTAATCTTGAGTGTGATTTACAGTCGCTGTCAGTCCATGTAATGAATATCTCCTCACTTATGATGGACTAAGATTGGATGTGCAATTGAAGTTTTGAGTGTTGAGGTGAAATGACAGGTATGACTTTGTGCGCGTGTTTGAGGTTATGTTAAAGTGAACGGTCTACAGAACTTTCTCTGTGAGGTATTTCAGCAATATCCCGGAATAAAAAAGTTATAGTCGATTTAGTAATTGGATCAGTAGTCATCTTTCTTACTACTTTCTGTACTTTTAACTTTTTTTAATGAAAATTTCTTCAAAAACTGCAACGTCACACATGTAAAACTATGCTAACTATGCTATGTTTACTGCAGGAGCCCTCCAACCAAACTAAATCAATAAATTAGAATATACATGAGAACCTCCTGTCAGACCAAACTTATCTCAAGAACAAAACGTTATCATGGGTGTATAATTTGTCCGCACTCCTGGGTGGTACGAATTGGCCTGGACCAGAACGTACCAGGAGTATAAAATGGCCTGTGTGCATTTCAGAAAAAGTCTTTCAAAACGTTTATGAAATGTCAATAATCCACCCAAAGACTGAAATCCTTTTTGAATCTCCGCAAAACATTTAAAACGTCCTTCAGTGCGGTGTATACTGCGTGCTTGTATGTCCCACCTACACAGCATTCACAACACAAAGTAAATGAAACCAGCGCACAGTGTGGAGGCAATAATCCACGCTGCTTTCTTTAGACCAAGGTCAATATTATTCTCAGCAGACGCCACCTCACCAGAGAGTCACCGGGTCAAAGGTGGACCAGGGAAACTTCCAGTGCAAGACGACAAGCACTCGCGCCCACTCTACTGCAGTCTTCCCCTCTTTCTCTTTCCTCTCTCTGTCTCTCTTATCTCTGCCTTATCTCTCTCTCTGTCTTTTCTCCCGCTCTCGTTCCCTCTCTTCACACAGGGGCACAGGGCAAAGGTGAACGGAAGAGTGTAAGACTAAGGGAGGGGAGTTTTGTCATTCATGTTTGAGCACTTAACCTTTGGAATCACATTTATACAGCTGGGATCTCAGTTACACCCGGAAAAAGAACAAGTACAGTTACTTTTCACGCAAGCGCTTGAAAATACACACAAGTGGTTGAATATTGTGTTATAAGATGGTGCTACAGTGGGTAAACTACAAATGACGCAGCAAACAAAAACATGTCTGTGTGATCTTTCAGTTGTACGGGTGGGCGACATATCGGTTCAAGTAACGGTAAAAGTGTTTACCAATATTTATATTTTTCAGCCCTGCCAGCTTCTGTGTGCCCATGTGTGTCATTAACAGTTTGTCCTCAGTAGGCATGGGACGATATTGAAATTTTATGTCACGATTATCATGGCCAAAGTAATTGCGATTAACGATAATATCACGATAGTCACGACAGTTTGAAAATTTGACGTATAAAGACATTACTTTCTAATTATAAATAACTTCTGACATATTTGTACTTTACTATAAGTGAAAACAAAAAGGATCTAGAAGAGAACAGAATGGGTAAGTTGCTTTTTTTCTGCACAAAATGGCGATTATCTTTGTTGACGATTATCACGATTGTACAAAATGTAGCACAAACGATTATTGTCTTCCCTTTTTATCACGATAAACGATATTATTGTTCATTGTCCCATCCCTAGTCCTCAGTGCATTGGACTTTTTGAACAGACTAATGAGAGAAAATGGAAATAGAAGAGCAATTAAAGTCAAAATATGCATAAATGATTTTATATCCCAAATATATTATATTTACTTGAGTGAAAACTTAATTTGTGATCTTTACTTTAGTGTAGAAGGGCCTGTCCTGGTTTTTGGCATGTAGCAAAGTATCTGTTTGGTTCCAGAACAGATATATTGTAAAATGAGACCACAGCACTTTCTCTCCAACTGATTATGGAGTGTTTTATTCTCGGAAAAGCAGTAAGTGTGCCAGTAAGCTAATGTTTGTTAGCTAAATATCGGCTAAAAAAAAATCCATATCGAACCATCCATACTCAGCTGACCAGTTGACAGATTTCAACGTATCTTTTCCAGAAAAAAAAAAAAACCAATAAAAAGGATATAACATTACATACAACTAAATGTATGCATGTTTACTCCTGAGGCCTAGTTTGAGCGGAGTTTAGTCCTGATGTAGACTTCGCTCCTGTAACAGTCCTGGTTAGTCCCAATTTAGTCCCAATTGTTTAAACAAAATCCATATAAGGCGGTGCAATTACTCAAAATCAGTCAGTCATTTCAATCCAATCAAATCAGTCAGTTACATGCTCGGAAGAAGTCCACAGTCAATCCTTAAAAGCGTGTATTTTGGGGCAGGAGTCAGACTTTGGAGGAAGACATTTAACATTTTTTGGGTGAAACGGCAGTGATTAAGTGTCTATCATTTATGTTGAAGGAATTGATATTGAAAGCCATTTATATTTTCTTTCACACACTATTAACAATACACTTAATTTACAAATATTCTCTATCTAGAAGCTTTCAGTCACAAGATTTTAGCCTTTTATTTGGTTAAATGCATTTAAAAATTCCCAATATACATTACAAATAATTGCTTAACTAGTGAGCTATTTTAAACATTTTAAATTGCTGACAGACAAATACTAAAATAATCATTAGTTGCAGCCCGACCTTAGCGTCTATTGTCAGAGAAGCAGATCTGCATATTGTGAAGGACTCCTCTGGGCTTCCCTAATGTATTCACATGTGACAGAGGAGAGTGTGGTAGTTTACAGAGCCGCTGCATTACGCATAATAACCCTTTCAACCAGCTCGTAATTGCCTCATTAGGACGGCCTCTGATTTTGTTCATCAAAATGACAGAACGGCACAGAAGAGATGGGGCAATAAAGACAAGACTGGGGCAGATCATAAGAAAGAAAAGAGAAAAGAAAGAAGAGCGTCTGTGTATCGAAGCATGCTGTGGAGTTACAAGATGATAACTATACTCTGTTCAAAACTAAGATGATTTCGATTTTTCCAACAAGTAGAATTTAGCTACAAGAGACAATAAACTTGATACATTTGACGCAAAAACAAATCAACAAGCCGTTTTGATGGGTCATTAGAACAACATTACAGCACATCGTTCAAACCGATTCGCTGTGACAATAAAGCTGTAGTTTTACACTTTCAGAAACGACCACGGCCAACTCAGAATCCTCAAACAGATCTCGCTGGTGTTTAAATGTTTACGTTAAGTTTGTAAGAGTGTGGGCAGGCGCATCGACTCAAGAGTGGTTTCTTATTCTTCTTGCAGAGGCCACACAATAACAGTAACTGAACAAAATCTAAATGTGATTTCACTGACAATTAGATTTAACTCACTGGTGCACATTTGAAACGCACCCTGACGCATTCATATTTAAGAAAGTAATGGAATATGAATGGCAAAATTAACATAAACCCTCCATACCTTTGAAAACATGTTTGTAGAGCTCTAAACAGGATTATTTATACATAATAATCTTGGATATCTTGTTGTTTGCCGAGAAAACGATGTAACTTTAATAATTGCATCCTAATTCAAATAGCGTTTTTAGGGCTGCAACTTACAATTGTTTTAGAAGTCGACTAGTCAAACGATCATTTATCTTGTTGACTGAGATGTTTTAAATACATTTTGTAGTATGTTGAGTGAAGGTGTCTAGATAGAGAATATATACAAATGAATATACAAATCAAATGCGTTCAAACTTGCACATTCACCACAAAAAATTGGGACTAAACCAGGACTAGATCAGGACTAAAGAAAGACAAAAGAACAAAACCAAACCAAGTCCACATCAGGGCTAAAATCAGCTCAATTAAGGACCAAATTATGGTCTGTATTGTCCTGATAGTAGGGATGTCAATCAAATCAAATTTTACAGTTACCATTACTGTGACAAAAAACATCCCGATTTAGCAGATAATCACGATTACAGAGACCATGACCAAACAAAAGAGAAATATATCATTTTGTCATTATTGAACACGTTTTATTCCTCAAACTTGTGACCAGTTTTATCAAATCAAATCAGTAAATGTGACAAGAACAACCAGATAAAAATGTACTTTGCATTTCTATGCATTATTTGGACCACATATTTAATCAAAAATACTTAATTTTGCTTCTAAATAAGTAACGATTATTATATTTTAGTTCTTATGATTATATTGTGACCTGAATAATGACGATTATCGATTAACCTTATATAATCTTGAAATCCATACAAAATAGCAATTACGATTGTCCTCATACAATTACTTTTTACAGTTGACTAGTTACAATTAGTTGTTTAATTGTTATGGCGATTTTTATTGCAATTTATCTTACAGCAACGATACATCCTCCGAACCGTAACTCTGAATTCCGCCACCAGTTGAAGCATAACGCCGAGAATGTCCCCTAAAACTGTAATAACAATGGCCAGAACTTGAAATGGTTCTTCTGCATTATGCATGAGCAAACAAAGAAAACTAATAATCATGAATCTCAGTCACATCTGACGCAGCTTTAGCAGTGATTTGTGCAAAGGGGACTGTGGGCTGTTTACCCGTGTGTGCGAGCCTGTAGTTTATGTGCCTGCATGAACATCAATATGAGACCAGGCGAATGCATTTCTCCCCTCTCCCTCTCCATCCATTACCAGCTAACCTTTCAAACAAGTCTCTCTGTGCTCTATATACGGCTGTTTCTGCAACACCCACAAGACGGGAAAAATACATTAGGAATTACACTTCCAGCTACAGAGAAAATGCTGATGGGGATCCATATTTCCTGCTTACTTTTCATTTTCTTTGGCATAAATCTGTGAGTGGGCCTGAAAAACAGTGTGCGAGGGAGACATTAGGCTAATGGGAAAAGCTGTGGCGACGGGGGGTGGAGGGGGGGAGTCTAGAGGTAAGGCGCAACACACTAATGCTTAACTAACTTTTGCGGCGCTGAATATATCACCTGCTGCAGTCGTTGAACATGCTTATCGCTAATGGCACCCAGAATAACAGCAGCAGATGTAATGTATATGATCCAGAATAACAGAGCAGCAGAGGTAATGTATATGATGTTTAACTGGTGCAGGAGGTAAACATAGTAAAGCTGAACGTGAATCATCATCGAGGAAAATTGTTATATGCATTAAGATGTAATTATATGTCCATTATAGCAGTAAGAATAAATAATATATAATAAATCCAAATGATCCAAATTGTCAGTGGGTTAAGATAATTTAACTGACAAATGTATTTTCTTATCGTCTGATCAGTCAGATACGACGGAGTATAAGGGCCAACTGAAAAAAAAAAATGCGGACATTACGAGAATAAACTCGTAACATTTCGACATTAAACTCGTAATTGTATGACTTTTTCTGGCTTCGACTTTATTCTCATACATTTACGAGATTAAAAGTCGTAATATTACGAGAATAAAGTCGTAATCTTACGATTTTTAATCTCTTAATATTACGAGATTAAAAGTCGTAATATTACGAGAATAAAGTCGTAATATTACGAGAATAAAGTCGTAATATTACGACTTTATTCTCGTAATATTACGAGAATAAACTTAAAGTCAAAACATAATTGGGAGACGAAAGTATGAAAGAAGCGGAGAGCTTCATTACCCGGACTTTGCCTGTCTTTTCAAAGCAAGTAAGAATATATTGTGTTATATTGTTATACGTATGTTATATTTGAAAAATGCAGACTATATAGTTTGATAAATTTCAAACTTTTAAGTGAGACGGGTAGCTTGGCTAGTGGGTCTGGATAATATGTGCGAGCGGCCCGGGTCAGCCCTATTCCTGGGTCCTGTACAAGGTTGACTGCGGGGAAGGTGTTCGTGGACACTATGGAAACGCTTCAGCATGGACAGTGGTGCTATATGCCGCGATGGATATCTTTCTCCCGCATACAACCGGGCAGCTCCACGCGCCATGACGCACAGCTCCAACAATGTATTTGCTTGTAAAAGTGTACGTTCAAAGATATCCAAAAGATTTCCATGAGATGAATGTTGATCAGAGTCCCAGTCTGTGATGAGGCAACAGTAACCGCGAGCTGGGTCAGTCCAAGCACACCCCCGCTCTCCACAGCCAACCGCATTGCCTTAGAACCGAGAGGAACCCATGCCATCGCTAGCTGGCAAAAGGCTAAATAACACGTAAACTATAATTATAACTGTGATTAACTTTCTTCACCAACACTTGTGTGCTTGCAGTTGTGGATCCATTCAACTGCTCATCCCCGGTGTTGGAGGGACATGCTTTTGTGAATTGCTTGATAGTCTACTGGTAAGGTTTTATGCGTTGACCAGTGTTCCATATCATTAAAAGACTGCCAATGAATGCTCATATAATTATTAGGCCATTTTCGCCTGTTACAGGTCTATGCATGATGACTGACTCAATGTCTGAAATAGTGGCATTTTTAAGAGGGCGTCATGTCGCAGAGGAAGCCATCAAATGGATTAAAGACCAAAAGGTTACTTTTCTGCATATAGCCTATTATGTAGTCCATGTTTAGATGTTATTAGGCCTTTTACACAGGACCATAGGCTAAAAGAACCTGAGCATAACATCTTTCTCATTATAACAATAACTTTCACGAATCCCTTAAAATGTTATTTTTTCTGCTCAAAAATGTTTGATCCCAACTCTTTTATTTTTTTTAAACTACTTTCAGATTGACAGAGAAGTCATTTTGCTGATGGAAGATGCAGATTTAGAGAATCATCTGCCATTCTATGGAGACAGAATTGCACTGATAAATTTTTGCAAATCTCATCCACACTCATCAAAACGAAAACATGGACTTTTTGAGAAACTAAGGGAGAAACTGAAAGTTAGAAAGCAAAATCATGGGGAGGAAGAGCCAGGACCATCTAACAAAATAAAAAACAGAGCCAAACAGTCAAAGCGAATAATTGAAATAGGCTGGGTCCACACTGAAAACAAAATAACTAAGCAGGTCAGAGCTAAACAAGGAGGAGGTACCAGAAAGGTTTCAATCAGCACCCAGGCAGGTTTTAATGACATTCTAGAACAAGGAAAAGCTTTGTTTTTTCCACAAGGGAAATCTAACAAAGGCATTGAGACTGATTTTGATTTTGATGTTTGGGATTTTAAACAAAACTCCCTTCCTCGTGATATCTCAGTGGAAGACATATACAACACTGTGAAGCTGCCAATTCTAAGGTTTTATTTGGCAACCCAAGTCAAAACAGTGATTGTGGATGATGACACAGATGATACATTCGAGGAAGATGGACAGCATCCAGTCAATGAAGGCACCGTCCTTTTACATAATCCACAACCACAATCAGCAGACGTTGTTCCAGAGCTCTATATTCTCACAGAGGATATTAGTGCAGCGTCAGCTTATACACAAAATAATGCAGTTTCTTCAGATTTTGATTCATTTGTTGATAGTTCTCTGAATGTCACTCTGAATACTTCAAATTATGCTGACAACTCTGCAAACAACTCTGACCCAGAGATTACATTTGGCCCAGACCTGTCCGACAATGAGGACTCTCTCAGTGACACACTCATTTACCAGCCAGATTCAATGCCACCACTCAGTCCACAAGGCATCACACCAGAGATAATTTTGGTATTAAACCAGGCAAACAGCTTCAGTGATATGATAGGAGCTTTTTCAGACGATGATATTCTAAGCAAAACTATAAAAATTAAGCGTATTCTTCCAGACAAGTCGCTGGAGAAGGGTAGTGGCACAGGTTTACTTAAAGATGTCTATACTAGTTTCTGGGGAGAGTTTTATGAACGGTGTACCTTGGGAACCACATATAAAGTGCCTTTTCTCAGACATGACTTTACTGAAGTAACATGGAAGGCTATTGGTAGGATCTTTGTGAAGGGGTTTCAAGATTGTGGGTACCTGCCTCTTAAACTTGCCCCTCCTTTTCTTGAGGAAATGCTTTTTGGGAAGATTTACAGTGATCTAAAGACAATTTTTCTCCACCTTTTCAGCTCCCATGAGAAAGATATTATCAGCAAGGCACTTGTTAACTTTGATTCTGTAGAAGCTGATGAGCTCACAGATTTGCTTGCCAACTACGAATGCCGCAAAAAAGTCAGCTCCAAAACCCTACCTGATATATTGCTTGAGTTAGCACACAAAGAGATGATCCAAAAGCCAATGTTTGTTATTGACTGTTGGCTGGAAGTTTCACAGCCACATATGCTCGTACTCGACCCTGAAGCACTGACAAAAATGTACAGTGAGTGGAAACCTACTACAAAAAAAGTAGCTGAAAAGTTAACCTTTCCAAACACAATGACACCAAAAGAAGCAGAGGTAGCAAGGTACTTAAAAAAATATATCAAGGAACTTAATGAAGAAAGACTAGAGAAATTTCTGAGGTTTTGTACGGGATCTGATTTGCTGGTATCTGGTTTTATTCAGGTAGAGTTTGTTGTTCAAACTGCATTTACCTCAAGAGACCAATTGGGCGTACCTGTGGATCACTTTTGCATTTGTCTGACAGCTATGACAACTTCCCAGACTTCCGCAGTGAATTTAACTCTGTCCTTGATGGCAACATCTGGATAATGGATATTGTTTAGACATGGCTATTTCACTGTTTATTTTCAGTTATAAGCTATAATGTTTATTTATTTTATTTTCCCATAGGAAATGTTTTATTTTGAATGCATATCTTATTTTTATTTTATTTTTTACAATGTATTTTAACAGTTACTCATGTTCAAAGCAAGTGTCTTTGCATTGCCTCTGGTAGGCCTCCAAAAAGTTACACATTTTAGAAAAAGCAGTTTGCACTGTTATATTTCAGCAATAAATTCGAAGTTGAAAGAAAACATTTTGGTTCTCTAATTTGCTTCAAAATACACACATGATAACATCTCATGCACTTGCCCCACTAAATAAAAGCTGCGAATCCAACTGTTCAAATATTGCGAAGTATTTCATTTTTTAAATTGATGTATAGTTCTGCAGCTGTGGACCCATCTATTGGAGCATCCCAACCATTTTCATCCATGAGGACAGTACAGAGTTCAAAGACAGTTGGATCACAGGGGTACTGTCCTTTAGGTGTGCACTCTTCTTTGCATATTGCTATCTCTTCTGGTAAGACTGGCTGCAACCTGTCCTCACCACCATGAAGTTGTGGCATGGTGTACATGAGAACTGGTCTTCCTCCAAGCATATCAACGCCAGGTCTTGTCATTATGCGATGTGAGTTCCAGGTTCTGACCACACGATCCACCTCGTCCTAAATACAATAATGATATGTGTCATATTAAATTTTACAGTAGACCATGCAACTTATAAAAATAAGAAGTTTTTGGGTAACCCGCTTGAAATCCTTTAATAGCAGAAAAACACACAAATGAAAACAAAGGCAATTCTGTTTTGGATATTTAATTTTTCAGCTCAATATTATCGGCTGATGCGCACTGTGGTCGCAGATTCACTTACGCACACTAAAGAAAACAACATCCACATTGTGATGTTTTCCTCAGAGGCACGACACAGTGGCTGTCTGTTTGGCTTATTAAAAAATAGCTTTAAGCGCTACAAAAAAGATTGCCATAAATGCAGGCGTTAGCTCAAGTCTCTAGCGCGCATTTAAGTGTTCCAGGGGAGTAACAAGTTGCTTTTAAAAGCCACCCAACACTGAAAATACCCTACCTGTATAATGTTGAGGAAACAGAACTGTGCCAAGTTTTTGTCCACAAAGTCACCAGTGAAATGTCCATTGTCTTTTAGTGTTTTAAAGATGTCCATCCAAAACTGAATGCATTGTTTACGCAGGATTCCCCACCAAGACTCTATTCGTTGATTAGCGGTGCTGCATCCATAGATGAAGCTTTGATCCGCAGCATATACGTCAGTGTGGTTTCTCCGCAGGAACCGTTGCATGTCTCGGACATGTGCATTTTCTGTACCTGGATCCGCCCGGAGCCTTTGCGGACATCCTCCAACGCGAGTCACTGTGTTGATGTAATAATCCGCAATTACTTTTGGATTGCTGTTGGTGACGTACGCCTCCATCCACATTATGTGGCGACTAAAGCCATCAATACAGCCATTTATTGCAATGCCATACGGCTTCAGTTTATCATATGAATCCATATGCCACAATGCGTTGGGCCCCTTAACGCCAGGGTCTCACGCCAAGACGCCGCCTTCTTCAGATCTCTACCCCATCTGGATCCAAAATTCCCAGTAAAACTGTGATACAGTTTCTTGTGATACAACAAATCCTCTCTGGATAGCTCTATGGTGTAACCACCGATAGCCCTGCAGCCGACCACTTCCAGCCAGTTCCTCCTCCACAAAAGAAGCTATTTCTTCCAAATCTGTTTGGTTCTTCCGACTAAACAAACCCCAAACGCCTGCAATGTCGCTCAAAGTCCTTAAACTAATGATAATGTGGTGATGCTGTGCTAAAAGACACAGTATTTCCTCGTGCGTAAACCCTAGTTCAAAGTATAACCGCACAAAATGCTCCATATCTCCATAACACAGGTACTGGCTTCATACACATTTTCGACTGTATTCTCGTAATATTACGACTTTTAATCTCGTAATATTACAATTTTTAATCTCGTAATATTACGACTTTTTATCTCGTAATATTACGACTTTTTATCTCGTAATATTACGATTTTATTCTCGTAATATTACAATTTTTAATCTCGTAATATTACGACTTTTAATCTCGTAATATTACTACTTTTTATCTCGTAATATTACAATTTTTAATCTCGTAATATTACGACTTTTTATCTCAGATATTTACGACTTTATTCTCGTAAATGTATGAGAATAAAGTCGAATCCAGAAAAAGTCATACAATTACGAGTTTAATGTCGAAATTTTACGAGTTTATTCTCGTAATGTCCGCATTTTTTTTTTTTTTTCCCCAAATGGCCCTTATACTCCGTCGTAGTCAGAAATACCTTGAAACCAGTGAAATATTCGCTTATCACACAGCAATTAAATCTCATCGAGTCAAAACTACTCAAATCCAGATAAAAGTCAATCCGTTTTAAGCTTGGATAGATTGACATTTGTTTGTTTGTTTGTTTGTTTTGTTTGTTTTATTTATTTGAATGGGACAGCATGTATTAATGAACATCTTACACTGTAAATACACCAGATTTAGCTCAGGGCTAATTTCCATCCGTAGTCCCATAAGACAAAGAATAAAAACAAATAAGTGTACAACTATATACAATGCACACATATAACATTACATAAAATAGAAACAACGCACAGTTAGACAAAGCAATATACATATTAGTTAAAATGACAGGA
The DNA here is from genome assembly GCA_019453435.1 of Rhinogobius similis. Taxonomy (NCBI): domain Eukaryota; kingdom Metazoa; phylum Chordata; class Actinopteri; order Gobiiformes; family Gobiidae; genus Rhinogobius; species Rhinogobius similis. The sequence continues at coordinate 18,443,798 of CM033633.1, read as the reverse complement.
ATCTTGGAATAGTTATTTTAAATTAATAACTGTGCACTACTACAGCACGCACATACACACACACACTCATACATTCACACGTGTCAATGTTTCACACATGATCACATCTTTGACTGTTAATAAACCATTCTTTTAGTTGTTTCTTAAATGAGGCGAGTGTAGGGCTGTCCCTAATTACAGTTGGCAGAGTGTTCCAGCTTGTGCAGCTCTTCACAGAAAGCACATTTTGGGAGAAAGTGCAGGTAGATAATTTGAATTGAAGTAAGAAATAATGTATTGAAACAAGTCAGAAATTAAAGTAAAATAATCTAGTTCCATCGAAAAAACTGTCTCCACTGATCTCAACGAGTCAAAACGTCTAAAATTCAGATTAATATCCTAAAATCAAGTAATTTTAACTCAAGAAATTCATGGTTGCAGTGTACTTCTTTTCCAAACAAGTGCATTTCTTTACGTTATCACTGCCCAGTAAAGCAAATTAAACCCCAGATTCAATGCACATAATCCCGGTGTATCCGTTTCAACTACAGAGCACTCAACAGATTTCAGCCTCTCGTCTTGAGCGGCATTTTCTTTACGGTTCAGAATCTAAAACCGGTGAGTCTAAGGCGGCCTACAGTAAAACACTCATGAAGGATTAGCGGCCCTTTATTCATGGTCTCTGTATTATACCAGCACAGACTCCCAGCTCCAAAACCCAATGAATATTTAACATTACCATTTGCAATCTCCGCTGCTCACAACCTGCAATAGCAGAGTATCGAAATCCAGTTTATTTCTGGATCTCCAATTCATTTTTCAAACAACAAGAAAACTGCACTTTATTTTACCTTTGTATTTAAATGCGTGCGCTGGAGAGTGTTTGGAGTGTACTTCTCTGGGATTATGTTTTGGAAGAAAGGCGCAGGGTTTACAGAAAAACAGACCAGTATCTCCAGGTCCCACTATTTGTTTTATAAGGGTAGAAATAATATGGTTTATAATTTATTCCTTATTTAAAAGTCAAATGCGTAAAGGACATTTGGGCTACAAATAACGGTTGGTTTGTGATTATACTTGATTAATCATTATACTTTTGATTAATTCATTACTTGATTAAATTGTGCAAGGCTCCGAGTAGAGATTTTGTTTTGTTTTTTACCAAATTTGGCCCTGGTTAGAGCTGCAACTAACGATTTTGGTCATTGAACACGAAATTGACGAGGTTTTTACAATATTTAACCAAGAGAAAGCTAATCAAATGCTGCTTTACAACATCTTACTTACAACAAAATAGGATTTTTGATGTTTCTTGTGTCGTTTCTTGTGGGAATTCTTGCTTTGTCTGAGTGATAAATCATTCTCTGTCAGCACACGACACGTTTTGAAGGTTGTGCATAGCTCAAAAAAGCGATTATTCCACTATCAAATTGGTTGACGATGATTTAAATAATCGATTATTTGAGATTAATCGATTAACTTCTTTGAGCCTCTGAAGCTAAAGTGATGTTGCTTGAGAACCTCTTGATCAAGAATATTTGCAGACATAATAGGTTTTTCATTAGAAGCACTAAATTTACCAGTTTCCTTTGTCAATGTGATATAATTCTTGCTTTGACTGGGCCATGAAATGTATTTTCACAGCACATGCTTGTTATGAAGTGTGTGCACAGTCCACAAAACTAGCAAAGTAATCAGATAAGCTCAATAATCAATTGGTTGAGAGGAATCATTGTTTCAGCTGTAATGGAAATAACCAAGAAGTCTTCAGCATAGTTTTGATTTCTGGAGGGGTATCAATATAGTTTTTGATTCTAATTATGCTTGAAAATTGGACGTTTTATTAGCATCAAATTTAGATTTATTAAAAAAAAATTGCTCCTGATTGTTGTTCTAATTCTTAGCTCACAACCATTTTGACAAATTGTTAATATTCACATGCATGATTTTTCAGGGTCATACACTGCTTTAAAGCAGCTTTTTTCAGCTGATGAGCAGCTCCTACTGTTGCAATAGATAATGGGGCTACAAGATATTAGAAATAATTGCAGTAAGGCTGTTGAGTACTGCAATAATTGCGATATTTGAATATATTTTTGACAGAATGTTGTTCACGCTTTAATGTATTAGTCAAACTTTGTCAAAAAAAAAAAAACTTAACAGAGACTAAATCAAGCCCAAATCAAGGCTAAATTAAAGGGGAAGTAAAATCGTGAATTCAGTGTTTTCATTTTTAAAACAAAAATTTCGAGTTCTTTCGCGTTAATGCGACATATATAGTTTGTTGTGTTAGCGAAAACTGCAACAGCCTTACTTTTGTGATGAATTGTGCCGTCCTAAAAGATAAAAGACTTCTAGATTCTAGAAGATTCTAATCTAAGATCTAAGATTATTGTACAATATATTCCATGGGGAAAAAAACAAATTCACTCTTTTACAAAACTCGGGTAATTCAGCTTTAAAGAGGAAATATTATACAAAATCAACTTCCCTGAACTTTTAACATCGTCACAGCCGTGTTTCCTTAACATTCGTTTACTCAAAGTTGTGCTTAGATTGATTCAATAGATTTGAGTTCATCCTGTATTGTCCTGCAATTGAGGCTTGAGGGCTCAGAAAATTATCAATTTCACCTTCCCTCTATCCCCACCCACTTCTCTGTACGTACTCGTGATTATTTGAAAATTCAGACACATGCAGAATTCTAAAATTTCACGTAGACACTTAGAAAACTAAAATAAAAACATGTAAATGTCATTCTATTGCTATAAAGGGCGCTTATCAGGTTCTGCAGTTTTGAACAGGGATGTGCCAAAATATCAAAATATCAATGTATCGTGAAACTAAATTTGGTGATTATCGTGGGCTGCTATATGGATATGTCTTCATGACTAACTTTACGTGTAATTTATTTAACTATTTTGTGACAGTGCTATCATTTTGTTGCTTGTTCAATGAAAGGAAACTAGTTTATGCAAAACATCTGACACACTGACTGTTTTGGTGATTAAAATGGGTGCATTTCTCTTTAAGTTTGTGCATGTCATGGTTTAACCAAGAAAAACGCTGCAAAAAAATAGTGATGTTTCGTGGAATTTCATGAGCAATACATCAATTATTGCACGTATCGCAATACTGTGGCATCATCGTACCGCGAGCAGTTTATTGTGTATGGAATTGTGAGGGAGCCTGTGATTTCCAGCCCTAGTTTTGAACAGGAAGTCAATGAACCTGTTTCTATTATTAAGCCGATTTAGATCAATATTGCGGTTTACAGTGAACAAAATATTAAATGATGATATGTTTCAGTGCATTAGTAAGTACAAGAAAAAAGCACAATACATCTCCTTTAATAAACTGTACGATTGGTGTTTAGGTTATGTGAGGCGACACGTGCAGCCGTACAACAAAAGGTCAAACTACATAACAGTCGGCTCATTGTGTCAAAGTTTGGGGTCAGTCAAGGCCAGGGTCAGTGTATAGATCTGAACTGTCCGGCACACGATCCCACGATCACAAGCCCGGTCTCCTGACTCTGTTATTATGGCCCCTGGCTCTAACGCACCGTGTCAGCTCCAATACAGCATGAACCAGCCAATTACAACAACAGATCAGGGTATAGACTCCGGAGCCGCTCACATGTCAAAGAGGAGCGGCGCTGAACTGCTGACACTCACGGTTCAAACGTTAGTCATAGGGCAACATACACGCGTTCAATGGAGTTAGTTTTTGTTGTGATAAAGCGTCATCGAAATCAAAACAAGCGCAAAAAGAAATCATGATCAGTGTAGTCAGTTAATCATTTTTTAGAAATAGGTCAATTGCAAATAGGGCTGGGCGATATTGACAAAATGAATATCTCGATGTTAATGATAATGATATTCAGCCGATATTATGTAAATCCAACAAAAATGTATAAAAACATGTCTTTAAACGTATTAGTTGAGGTTTAACTATTTACAAAAGTGCAGTAATGTCACTTTTTTATGTAATAGTTTATAGCATAACCTTTTTCGTTTTTATCTTTCATCAGCTCTTTTTGTTGCATTCATTCATTCATTCATTTTCTACCGCTTATTCCCATTAGGGGTCGCGGGTGACTGGAGCCTATCCCAGTGACTTTGGGCCTTAGGCGGGGTACACCCTGGACAGTGGCCAACTCGTCGCAGGGCTGACACAGAGAGACAGAGACATTGACAGACAACTATTCACTCTCACATTCATACACACAAAGGGACAATTTAGAGTTGTCAGTTAACCTACACAGTCATGTCTTTGGACCGGTGGGAGGAAGCCGGAGAACCCGAGGAGAGAACCCGCGGTAACACGCAGGGGAGGACATGCAGACTCCACCCAGAGAGATCGTGTGATGTTAGGGTGGTTCAGAATTGAAACCACGATGTTGGGGTGAGTGCGGGATTCGAACCACGATCTCCTTATTGAGAGGCAGAAGCTCTAGCCGCTCTGCCACCGTGCACCCCGCTTTTTTTTTTTTTTTTTTTTTTTTTGTTTATTGTTGCATTTTTAACAATAAACTAGGGCTGTAAACCTTTAGTCGTTAAGTCAAGTGTTTCCCAACCAGGGGTACGGAGACCCTAAGGGGTACATGAGGAAATACCAGAGGGCACTTGGAATGGTTTCAGGTTTTAAATGAAGATGAAATGTACTTTTATCTGAATAAAAAAGTGTCATTATGTGTAAATTTAGCATCTTTTGGACTATCCTGGATCAATTAAAATGAAAAATATAATTGTAATAATTGACTATCTTCGACTAATAAACCCATTTATTTGTCCAAAACTCAAGTTAAGGGGACTCTGAGTGTAAAACAAAGCTTAGGGGGTAAACGAGGGGAAAAAAAGGTTGGGAACCACTGGTTTAGTTGATTAACCGGTTAATGGTGTCTTTGTCTACCAAGATTTTTAATAGTCGACTAATCATTTTATTTACATTAAAATGATTTATATGGCAAAAACGAGAAAATATTGAGCGCGTCAACTTAAGATTTTAGAGTCAAATGTATAAATACAGTTTTTTTGTTTGTTTTCTGTATAGTTATTTTGGCATGACTTCCTCTACCTTTCCGGTGTCTTTTGAGTGCAGTTTGGGTCAGATACATTAAGATATTTTATAGTTTACATATATTTTTGTCACCCTCTTTTAGTCAACTAATCGGTCGATAGGGCATGTCCTTAAGTCAACCAAGAATTTCTTTAGTCGAACGATATACTCAATAACCAAAGTTTCTTCAAAACAAAAGCGCAAACGATATTATCTAAATTTTGGGTACCACAGTAATAACTACACCTTAATTTGCCTTAACAAAGCATGAACAAAGACTTAATTCACAATGAACAAAGGCTATAGTTTATTAAGCATGATTCAGGCTAAATAACTAGTCTGAATCATTCTAAAAAATTATAAAGTGTTACCAGATTTTGATATATTACCCATCTCAAAAAAACAAATAGCAATCAGTAAAATCAGAGTGTAATTTTTTACTATTTTAGTTTGTGTGTCATCCACGATTCAAAAGTCTACTGACATTGCCAGCACACACAATTTCAGAACTATGTACTTGGGCTTCAACACTGCAATGATCAGAGTGAATGGATACCTGGAGGCGGGGAAAAACGCCATCACAAAACAAGGATGACACAAACTGCACCGACAATCAAGGACTCCACAATATATTTGAAACTCAAAACGTGACAAAAATTACATTCTGACTTAATTTGGAAACGGATAAAGTTTGGAAGACTTTAGACTAAATGTGACAATTTTTTGTGCCTTAATTTTGTTTGTTGTAACTTTCTTTTTTTTTTTTTTTTATGTTTTTTTTTCCTGCTCTCTCTGTTCTTGTTCTGATTTTGTGTTATTCTGTTCTGTGTTTTATGTTACAAACTGATATATATAAAAGGAACAAATAATAAGAAAAAGATGCAACAAAAATAGTAAATCTACAAGCAATAAGAACAATTAAAGATGAGTAAACAACAAACTATTGTAAATCAAATTAAAGTAACCATCGACTTGTTTTACCGCATAGAAGATTTTGTGGCATTTATCCAAAGTAATGTGAAAACGATTCAAGAATTACAGGCAAATAATTAGATAGAATCCTGCAGCTCTACATTAAATGCCTAGTGAGTTTTATTTGATGTGTAAGAAGACTTAAAATATCTTTCCAAAACACTCAATTGAGAAGTATAATTTTGCCTGGACATTAATTGAAGCGGGTCAAACACCAAACGCTCCGCCGTCTTTTGGTTTTCACAGCCCAGCGGGAAATTGCCAACTATTGCAACTTTGTTCTTAATTAGTTCCAACAAATCCTGAAGTATTCATACCTCCTTAAGGGTACACAGAGTGAGAGCGTGGGACCGTAGGAAACTCACAGCAGACTACGTTTTAGCGCCAGGAGCTTTTCTCAACTTTCTCTGGCAAAATAAAAAATGTAGTGAAGCTCATTAAAACATGTTGACATTGCTTTCATGTTCAGAGCTGCTAAAAAGACTGGGAATTCACTTAGAGTATTCCACCATTGTGCAAGAAGCTTAATTTAGGCCATTAATCACAGCCATATAGAAGGTATAAGTAATAATATGAGAAGAATGGAAAAATTGCTTTGGGGCGAATGGGGAGATTGAGTTTCAGAGTCTCCAAAAGCGAATTGCTAATGACAGTGTCTATTGCTAAAGGCAGCGTAAAACCTTTGCCTTTGAATTTTGCTGCAGAGGCGATATTCAGGCCAAGAGGAAAAGCTTATGGGCCACTGCCGCTCAATATTGGCGTCCGCGCACACTTTAAACACCTGACTATATTTCACAAACAGCACTTCAAACTAAAGGGAGCGGAGTAAAAAAAGGTGTTGAATTTTAAAGAAGGGATTGGAGTGCTAATATTTATCTGTGCGTTCTCGAATAACCCAGTCGTAGCGGAGTTTTTGTGCAAGTGTCGGACACAAATAATAAAGCGGGAAGGGCATTCGATGTACAAACTATTTGGGCTGTAGAAATTCTTGTTCGACAACAGATCAGCCCTATTAGTCGACTAAAAAGGGGTGTGGCAAAAATATGTTAAAACTGTAAAGAATTTCCATGTATCTAAACCAAACTGTACTCAAAAGTGCTAGGAGACAGTGTATTTATATGTTAAGACTCCAGAATCTTCAACTAACTCATTTCATATCTTTTCATTTAGTCAAATAAATCACTTTATAATAATTTAATATAAATAAAACTTGGCAACTAAGTCAATTATTTTGTTTTTAAATACGCTACATCAGGATGTCCCAAAGCGCCGTTATCTTAGTTTCATCTGGGTCAAATTTATCAAAAATCGAATATATACAGTCATGGCCCTGAAATTTTTCCACAGAATTAAGTATTTCTCCTCAAAAAGTATTGCAATTCCACATTTTTTGCTATACACATGTTTATTTCCTTTGTGTATTGGAACAAGCCATGACTGTATTCATGGACACTTCACGTTCAAACAGCAACTCGATTAATCGACAGACTAATCAATTACCAAAATAACTGTGAGTTGTAGCCCAAGAATAGAGCAAACAGAGATAAGTTTAGTGCGTCATACTGTGAAATATTCCAGGCAAAGCAATTACATCTCAATTACATTAAAGACTAGCAAGTGGCAAACCTCCCACAAAATGCTTTCATGCAGCAATATCAAATTAAAGCAGGTTTTCTAAATAGTGCACATAAAATCGGGGACTCCCTAAACGTTCACCAAGTTTTATTATTCACCTTATTCCGCCCCGCCCACTTTTGCCTCTTTTTATGTTAATGTTCCGCACTCTTAAAGTAAAGGGACTTCCGCTTTGAAAGTCTCTCGCTAAAACATTATATAAAGTAGATTACTTTGTCTAAAATGTTTAATGAACACGAGCAAAAACAAGTCACAATGCACCGATTTCCTGGACGGCCTGAAAACGGCTTTTTAGTCCATGTAGAACTTATTTTGTGTTGAGCTCTGTCCCGTGTAAACTACAACGGGAAACAAGATGGCGGCGCATACGGCAACTTCCGGAATAAGGTGAATAATAATGTTTATTTTTGCCGATATATTTGACAATCATCATAAGGTTAGGATTAGCATTAGGGACAATTAAGGTTGGAAAATGGAATGCTAGTCCTCTCCCGTATTGAACATTTAGGGAGTATCTATCAAGCAGGTCTGCAATCCTGTCCCCACGCAGTAAAACACACTGTCGAAATATAAGGCAGGCGACAAAAGGATCCAAAAAAAGCTCTTAAAGTTTGTTGACCTATTTAATTTCTGTTTTTTTCAGCAAACAGTACTGGTGCAGGCCTTTCTTACCTTGTCTCTGTCCTCCACCAGATCACTGAGCGTGTCGTCAGGGTCCAGAATCCCTCCATCGCAGTATTCAAGATGGTGAGTCCGAACCAGGAACTCTCCCTCCTGTAACATCAAGGACAATTGTAAAATACAGTAATAAAATAGGTGAACAGTGAGTTGTGCACCATACGAAAGGATAACTACAGTATTGTCAGTGCAATCCATAATTCATCAGAATCTGAAAAGTTTTTATTGCCACTGTCAGTGAACAAATTCACAAACTAGGAACTTGCTTTGGCGTAAGGTGCAACATAACAGTGAATAATAATCACTGAAAGGTACAACAAATAGGCTATGCTACAATAGGATAAAATAAGGGTATGTAAAATAAAATATGTGTAGAATAAAAATTAAATGCAATAATGTAATAATGTAAAACAAGGAGATCAGAGCAAAAATAAACAAAATCAAACCCAACGAATACACTAATACGTAATTGTAAAACCAGTCCCTGCTGTTTGGATTAGGTAGGGAGGGAAATATTTGCAAAAATGAATGTCCGGATAGTTTTTGGACATTAATGATATTGATATGATCCATCAGAATTGTGCTCAGTGTGCCTGTAAATGATGGTTAATGGACTAGCCACTAAAATAAAAAATTGTCGACTAAACATTTTATTTATATTGAATAAATATATAAATATAAAATGATTTATATGGCAAAGACGAGAAGATATGAAGTTAGCTAAAGATTTTGGAGTCTTAATGTATAGATACACTGTTTCCTCAAACTTTTCTGTATAAATAGTTTTTTTTTTGTTTTTTTTTTCATGAATCCCTCTACAGTTGTGTTCTTTGGGTCAGATAGATGGAAACACTTTACTGTTTTGACATATTTTTGCCACACCCCTTTTATTCAACTAATCGGTCGATTCGGCTGGTCTTTAGTTGACCAAAAATGCCTTTAGTCAACTACAGCCCTTAAGATCACGCAGAAAGTCGCAGAAAATTGGTTATTTTTGCAGCTCTTGTGAAATAGATTTTATTTTACACAATGTTCTAATTTAGCTCAACTCAGACTAATCATATGTGCTCTGTTGATTCTGAACATGTGTAAAAAGAGGTTGATGAACAACGCTAAATGAACGAAAATATTGGGAGGGGTAAATGAAAGGGGAAAGCAAAGAGTGGGATAGTTTTTGCTTATAGTTGTCTATTAAGAGTTGTGTTCAAGGCGCTGTAATTTATTATTCTAGTTTTTAAATATGAAAAATAGAACTAATTTGTTACCTAAAGTTAGTCCCAGCATCCTAAATATTCACTGTGATGAGTTCAAAAGCAGTTTTTAGCTTCAGAGCCCAGAGTGAGTTTTGCCATCCCAGGTAGAGCCATAGAACTATAATAAAACTTGGAAGATTAATCAAAAATGGCCGCCCTGTTTATCCCTATGGAGTGTGCTCATTGGCGCATGACCCCAAAAAAGTTTCTTACTTCCGCATTTACTTCCTGATACGGAGGCTGCCATCTTTGTTTTACTTCCTGATATGAAGGCTGCCATCTTTGTTTTACTTCCTGATACAGAGGCTGCCATCTTTGTTTTACTTCCTGATACGGAGGCTGCCATCTTTGTTTTACTTCCTGATACGGAGGCTGCCATCTTTGTTTTACTTCCTGATACGGAGGCTGCCATCTTTGCTTTAGGGCGCCACGTGACAACAATCCCCCACTTCATATAAAAACGGTAATTTCGGTGATTTTAGAAACGGTAGAAAAGAACATTTCCTTCTATTTTATTTAAATACCGATAATAATTCAGTACTGTCTGCAATTATAATGTGCAATTTTAGAAAAAGGCTGGTTCCAAGAGGCTGCAGTACCTCGCACGGCCACAAATCAATCTGGGACACAGACTGAGGGGGCGTACCTAATCCAGTTCTTTTAATACATCCATGGGTAGAGCTAACAAACATTAGCATGCTAACGGCACACTTCCTGGTTCTTGTAAAATAAAACGCATTATAAATAGATGCAGAGAAAGTGTCGTGGCCTTATTTTACCTGAATAGATACGCTTATGCTATATTTATACTGAGGCAACACAGATTTAAATTTATTACACACAAAAAAAATCAGTAAATATCTGCAGTATTATAATTTTTTTGATACATCTCCCACATTTTATTCAAACCGTATCATTGACGTAGGTTTGTTGGTGTCACAAAAACACACAGGCATGGGATTTGTTTTCTTTTAACAACACAATTAAATAAACGCCTGCTTGATAGTCATTAAGCCCATCAGTGTCTACATATGGCTTAACCTTCAGCCCTGAATCTTGTTTCCCATCTCCTCTGCTTCCTCCTCTTTGGCCGTGTCTGGTCCCGGGTAAAGATTACATCCTCTGGGCTCGCTCTCTGGCTGTTTCCCCTCTCTGTGCCGCGTTGCCTCTGTGATTAATGACACTCACACTGCTCTGGACAGCTGACTACATAGAGCTGCTTGTTCAACAACATACCGAGACAAGACGCACATACAAGCCTCCCGACACATATACACACCCCGCTGAATGCACAATCGAAGCCTGAAGACCTACAAGGCTCAAACAGGCGGGAATGAGCAGTGTTAAATCAGCGTTTTAGGTCAGGTTTTGGCACATACTCTCAAAGTCTCAAAAGCCAAGTGCAGGGCTGCCAGATCAGTCGTAATCGAAATTTGAATTCTCGCAATTAGTAAATAAAAAACGCAATTATTGAACAATTAAACATGAGATCTCTACATTTAAAGTGGACATATCATGCTTTTATTTTCACCTTTTGAACATTTAAAACATTTACCTGGGGTCTAAATTAACTATACCTGCAATCTACAGTCTGAATTCCTCCTAATTTTCTTTCTACATGCCTCTCTTTACCCCTTTTGTAAGGAGCGCTTTTGAGCGCCTTGTTTTGGCACTGTCTCTTTAAATGCAAATGAGTTAGTTCGCACCCCACCCCTCCCATGTGCATTGCACGAGACTCCGCCTGCTCAGCCATTGTTGTAGTCCCAAACACAGTCCGTCTGTCGGATCCAAAACTTCTTCAAAGTTAGAAAAAAACGTAATGACAATCGAAAAATGGAAACAAGCGAAGACATCAACATCCAGCCTTACATGTACGAGCCAGAGTCTGACACAGACCAAGAGGAAATCGAAGAAGATGATCCTCCGCAGCAAAGACTTCAAATGGCTGCATCTCAATGGTTTGTTTACTACTATGTAATTCGCTATGCGCTCCGTTAGCTTAACTGTGTGTGAAAGATATTAGCAGGTTGTCTAATGGACCCTCACTTTACCATCTTACTACAACAACAGACCGGGAAAAAGGCTACCGTCAATTCAGTCAGTGTAGTTAAGGTGCTGCGGGCTACGCTTGCTGCGCGCTAATGCTAGCGACATGCTAACGATAGCTACGAGCAGTCTGATGTGAGTTCTGCCTTATGAAAACATCAAAAATAAATGTATTATATGTGTATATAAAGACATGTGGCCCTAAGCAGCTGGAAAACAGCTGAGTAAAAGATGGGCAGCTACAGGTGTAATGCTAATCCCTCACAAATAGCCAGAACACAGGTAAAGAATGACTGGATAAAAAATAGGTCTAATAAACAGTGTTTCAGCGTTTCTTGACTTACCGCTCCACTATATCGCCATCTCCATAGACCGAAGGAACTGACTCTTCGATCAAATGCAATCTTGAGCAAATCACTCGTTGTACTGGCGGAGGTTACTGAAGCACTCCTCTTGAAGTGCTTAGCACACAAACTGAACTTTCCCACTGTCGGTGGTACATTACCACTAAAAATACAACGTGAACCAGCCGATCTCAGTTGTTCGGATGCAGGCGGTCGGTGTAATGAGTTGTGCTGGTAACACAACCAAGAACAGAGCATTTTAACTTGTCTACTCAAGACCTTTGACATCTTTGGCGCTTTGGACTACAAAATCGCCTACGAGGAAAATAAAGATGGCGGTCTGCCGAAGCTCTTGACCTTGTTTAGTAGTTCGCTGTGACGTGATAGATAAAAATACGTAACAGATAATGCTGGATATTCGAATCTAACTGAGAAATATGTTGCAAAATTTATATAATTATATCTCTGCAGCTACTTAAGTGATTAATTTCAACTTTTAGCCACTACCAGACACCCACAGTACACAATAAAAGGTATCTAAGGGCCAAAAAAGTAGATTTTGCATGATATGTCCCCTTTAATACAAGTTCTGAAAGGCATGGGTTTCTTAGATTAGTTTAGCCGTTCTTATTTCATATCTCAGTTCATACGCTGGATATGTTTAAAACGAGCACTTTGAAAAGAATACTATTATAGGGTTTATGCAGGTTTTATCAAATCAAATGTAATGCTTGTTAATGCTGCATTTTAGGATTTTTAGTGACATAATCAACGTCAAAACAAGGCATTTACACTTTTATCATGTCAAAACTACTGGCCTCTAACTGTTCCATTGGGCAGCAAAATGATGAGAATATAATGAACTGCTTTAGAATATTCAAAAAGCTCATTTACATGAAATTTAAACCATGCAAATGTATTTTAGTTTTGAACCCTATCTTTTACTTTTCAGATGATTTGATGAAAGTTAGTAACATCTAGACTCCAGTACATCTGGGATTAAAAATATATTTGAATGTTAAATTTCAATAAAAACTACTGTCATGAACACGCACTTCTGATCAGCGGCTCTGGACAGACATAAACTGTGGTTTATTATATATATTTTATTAAATATATATTATAATTATTTGCTCCTCTCTATATCAAATGTATTTATATTTATTGTTATGATGGATACATCTTTTTTGTCAAAATGTTTTTTATATGTAATACCAAAATTCTTTTAATGATTTTTAATGCTTTTTAATGACCCACAGAAACCCTGCATTAACATAAAGTTGGTGTAATCCCTCATTTGTTCAGGAGTGATCAATCGTAGACAAGGTTTGAAAAAGTCAACTGGACAGTTTCGACTTCCATCTGAAAGTCGACAGTGCCCAGGGCAAATATTATGCATTTTTTGAAGTGTTATTGGCCTTTAAACATGCTCTTTTGTATCTTCTCTTTGGTATCTCATGTTTTAAATTTAAATTAAAAAAGAAAAGAACAACTCTCCATGTACCATGTCATATTTGAGGTAAAGAAATGGAAACAGGCCAATGCAGCCATGCAGTTGTAATGATCATGATTTGACGGCAGAGATGTTCAGAACGAGTCTGACGATGGTTTTTGGACTTAAAAACATCGCAGAAAATTCTCAAAGCCATATCACACATCGAGAAAAAGTGTTTTTGACGGTCAGAGGGAGAGGATTTTCTAAAAAGGATTCATCAAACTAGCATGAATGAAGCTAAATGAAACTCTAGGTATGTTTTTGAAGATGGAACAATGTTAGAACATGGTTAAAAGGTCAATTTAGCACCATACATCTTCTTTAAAGCAAGAGTAAAGTCAAACTCGAAGAAAAACCATTGTCAATACTTGTAGTCAATACTACAAAATGGTGGTGACAAGTCTGCATTCCTCCAATGAATAATAAGGGCTACGTTGCTATAGCAATATTAACTACTGTAATATTGTTTACTGTATGCATTTTCTCCAAGTTGTACTGGTTTTTGTCACATTTAAATTCACCTGTGCTCACCTGTTGACATATTTTCTCGTGATTTTGATGAAATGAACCAATTTAGCCCTGCCATTCTACAAGATATAGCAACAGGAAGCTAGCAACTCCTTTTGTTGCAATGACGAATTCGATATGAGAGATTAAAGATGTTCTACAAATTCCCAATAATGTTTAGCGTTTCAGTCTGACAATATTACAGCGTCTAAAAACATTCTCATTATTGCGTGGCATGTGAATTAATAGTGTCCCAGAACCATTACACAAGACTAGAACATTACTGCTTGTTTGTTTTACTCGTAGCCTCCCCGTTTCCCCGCAGAGCTAAAAGTCATTATGTAAGTCTATTGTGAGAGCGAACAGCTGAAGTCCAGGTCATCAGTTTGAGGGATTTTAAAATATTGCACTCACATTGTTTCTTTGTCAAGTTCTGCAAAGTGTTTATCCTCCCTAAGCAAAACATGTACGTAAAAGTAGGATTTTCAATTTAGCTTGAGAGTTGGTTAAGCCGTTCTGGTCCGATGATAAGTGCAGAATGCTACCTATAACAATTACTTCTTGTACTGCTTGTATAGTCTGAGCATGAAATTCAACTCCTGCTCAGGCTTCCACATTGAGGAGTGAAATTATAGGGAAAACCTCCTCCACAAGAATGTATTGTTTTGTTTACAGAGTTTTGCCTCAGCCACACCTATGAAAGAGTTGGAGTTCAGTGAGCTATCTTGGAATCTTGGAACATTTCTCTGCAAATTTGAGTCAGAGATTTCAAAATAAAATGGAGAGCTGTTGGAGAAAGGCTGTCTCTAATGATTATTTTAGCAGTCGACGAGTCAAACGATTATTTCTATTGTATATTAGGACTTTTAAAATCCATTATCAGCCAAATAAAGGTTGAAATATGGCGACTAAAGGCTTCTAGATAGAGAATATTTTGTGTTTTATTGATTAAAATTAGAAATAATGTATTATTTATTGACATTTCAAAGTAATAATGTTGCTGTCTTTGTTATAAAAGTATTTTGACGTGTTTTAGAGTCTGTATTGTTCAGTTACCAATTAAGATTATCAAATATTTTAGTTGATAATTTCTTATAGCTGACTAGTTGGAGTGAGCGGTTAGGAAACTGGTTCTGTGTAAAAAGAAAACAACATTAAAATCCCATACTTCCTAATTTTTTTTTTTTTTTTTAACATTTTTTAAACGTCCTTTTATCTTTGGGTCATTTTATTTTTTATTTAATCGAAATTAAACTTTCATGTGTGATCCAAAACATCACTCAACATACAATTTATGCAATAAAAAATAAATTAATTAAATATTTTTTTCCCTGATATGAAAAAGCATATTACTCTTTGACCACATGTGCATAGCTCAATTGGAGAGCACAAGAGTTAGACATATTTTCTGCTAGCCAAAAAAAAAGAACAAAAAAAACAAACCGTCGCAAATATTCCCAACGTCTTAAAATGTCAACCTTTTACCAACCTTTCCCGACTTACTTTCATTAGAAGCACACAAGCAAAGTTAAACTCAAAGACGACAAGGAGATTGACTGGAGCACTAGATAAAAACTGGGTGCATTTTGATCTAATCGTAAAATTAGCTGCGTCTGAATCAATTATGCATCACATGAACTCGAGGAGTCAGACGTGTAACTTTAACGCTGCCAGTTCAAAATCCTGGAGGGGGGTTTCAGATAATGTAGGACTTTAGATAAGAGCGGTAAACATGTTGATGACTGAAGGGGATTAGCACTTTATACACTGTTTTGATTTAAGAAACGATACTGTCGACATTAGTGCTATCACGCTCTTGTGATCTAGACATTTGACAGAACAAGATTGTGCACCTCTGAAAAGCACGTCTAAAAAACAAACAACCAGCGATCAAGGACTGGACTGACATTATCACTGACATTCGAAAAACTGAGAAAATTACATCCAGACTTGATTGAAACTGGACAAATTTAACAGACTTCGGACCAAAAATGACAGACCACATATTTAGGACTCTCTTGATATGTTTTTATGCTCTCTCGGTTTCGTGTTTTTGTTGCTTATATGGTGTTCTTTTTTTGTTGTTGTTGTCATTTTTAAAAAGAAATTACAAAAAAAAAGCCTCCTCAAAGTATAAAAACGAACAAGATGCATTTCCAGTTTTGGTACATACTTATTTACTGTATAGTTGTTTATATAGCAACTCAGCATCTTGTTCAAATGCATTCATTTAGAACAGAGGTGTCCAAACCTTTTCCATCGAGGGCCACATATTGAAATATAGACTAAGCGAAGGCCACAAATCAATCGCAAAATGTTAAAAAAAGCTGCATTTATCTGATGTTTTAAGCGCCACCACATCTACATTCAGTCTCAATGTCTTAATATCAGGTCTGTATTGCACCAAAATGTTAGTTATTTAGGTTGGAATTGTAGAAAATCTGAAATGTGCTGTAAAAAGTACTTATCAGGACAGAGTGGGCCAGTTCACCAGGAAGCCTAAGGGCCAAGAAAAATTGGTCTGAGGGCCGCATTTGGCCCCCAGGCCTGAGTTTGGACATGCCTGATTTAGAAGTTGTGGCATTATATATTTCATGGTAACTTAATTGTGAATATAAACATAAAGCTTGAAGATACAGACATGCATTAACTGCTATCATTAGTCCTGTCATGATAGTTAATTTATCGAGCTATCAAAATTTATTGTGTGTATCTTTTTTTTTTTACAATAACAGGAATTTCAATTTAAATTTCAGCTGTAGAAGATTGAATAATTAAAATACTAAAGAGTTTCATTTACATGTTTTTTTTCACGATATGGTTCATTTAGAATAGGGTTTACTGGGATTATTATGCTTTATGTGCATCATTGTCATACTGTAGTTTCAATATTACCATTTATTGTTATTATTTCTGTAACAAAATATCAAAATGTGTTAACGTGTCAGTGTAAAACTTTAGCATAGTTCAACGTTTATTTCTACCTGTGGTCAATGATATAGTTACAGGCAGTGCTGTGAGACACTTCCCTGTTTATGGACTAGTTTCTGTCACAATCAAGTCACAGTTGCACCCTAATTCGGTGTGGAAATCACCAGAACGAGATCAAGTTTCTGTTGCAGTGTAACATGGTGAAAAGTCCCAGACAGCGTGAAGGTCCCTTAGTATAATCTTTGCAAATTAGCCGGCCCAAATGCACAGCGTATGTAAAGAAGTATTGATAACAAACGGTAAATACACGACATAAATTACTTCAGCACAAATGGCTGGGTTTATATAACTCCAGAAATACTACATCACATGTCAAGCAGTATTCCTGATACTAAATGCAGTGATTATAGAGGAACACTTATACATTGCTTGGAGTGTTAAAAAAAAACAAAAAAAAAAAACAGAACTTTTGGACTGATTTCACAAAATGTTTGACAGAAGTATTTAATGAAAGGATTCTTCTTTGTGCCAAACTCTGCGTACTATGAATATATCCAGAGGGTACGTTAAACAAAAAAACTAACTAAATGATTGGACTTTAGACTACAATACACCAGAAGAGTTATTGCTTTGAACTGGAAGAGCATGAGAGCGCCTTCAAAACAATGGATCAAGGAACTTTCTGAATGTGTAGGATTGGAAAGACTAACATATTCACCTTATTCCAGAAGTTGAATGTTTACATGGGGCAGATGAACTCAACAGAAAATAAGTTCTACACGGACTAAAAAGCCGCTTTCAGGCCGCACAGGAAATCAGTGCATTGTGACTTGTTGTACTTTTACACAACATTTTACACAAATCAGTCTAGTGTATATAACGTTTTAGCAACGAAACTTTTCCCCCATCCGTCCGTACATTTGTTTGAACGGTGTTCCTGTCAGACCGGAAGTGTGTTTACTGCAGGAGTGTGGATTGGCGGAAAAAGAGGCCAAAGTGGGCGGGGCAGAATAAGGTCAATATTGCCAAAGGGACACAAACGGAATTTGTACAAAAAAAACATCTAGTTTCTGGAAACTAGAGGCATGATGCTGTTGTTATTCATTTTTAATCTGCATTTTTTTTTTTTTTTTTTAAATTACATGTTTGTATGTTTATATTTTTTTAATTCTGACTTTGACTAGTATACCAAAGATGTCCTTTTGCGCCTATCGACCTATTATACAGTCGATTTTGTTGTGTTATTGAAAAACAAATTTAAAATACTGAAGAAAAAAAGATCTATATATTTGACTGTTGATAAAATGGCCGTGATAAATGTTATATTTGAGGATTAAATCACACATTTCACACTGGTAAGGGACAAAACTAGGTAGGACGAGTTGAAAGGTGTGCATAAATCAAATGTCCCCTTTCAAGTGATATTAATATGTCTCTATTGCGCACAAATGCAGGTCTACTCATATCATGACTGGATTTCAAGAGGCCCATAAAAGCATTGGGCTCATTGTGCACATTCCTGTATTGTGTGAAGAGGAAAAGGTGGCACACGTCCCCTCCCGTCCCTCCCACACGCTCTCGGCTAATTGCCTGAGTCTGGCACCAGTCCAAGGTGGTTTTTATATGCTTTATCAGTCATAGTCTAGCCACGCCTCACTGCCATTCCAATAAAACCACAAAACATGCCCGTAGTATTTGGCTTTTTATTGACACCACACACTTTGTATAATGCGTGCGATAGTAAGCACCCGGGCTACTTGAACCTGCACATTTTGCCGTGACGTGAATCAAAGGCTTCGCAACATTGGACTGTAACCACAAAACAGTAGGAAGTGCTTTGTCAGTTTCTGTTTTGACAATAAACACACAAGGTTCCTGACGACCGCTCACAAATGTTACTTTTAATTTCCTGATTCAAACAGGCGACACAAACAGGCTAAGTTACGGGTTTGGTCTGTGGATATGTAAATCCGCTGTAAAATGTTATGATTGTGACTCATTATGTCACTTTAATGTCGTACTGTGGACAATTCTTGGCAAAGCAATAACATCTCAGAAAACGTACGCCGTCAAATATTCTGAACATCTCATTTGCTCGTTTCCAATGCATTTTATTTTTTCAGAATGATTTAAAGTGTCTGTTATAGTGCCATAGTTAAACAACATCTTTTACTTCTTTAGATTCTTTAGACTGAAGTTGAGGGTTTGATTACCTGACATTAGAGACAGTCCTAACTTAAATCCTGAAAGAGATGACGGTTGGACCAGGAATTATATTAATCAATGTGGGGTAAATTAATAAGAGAAACTACAAATAAATACACATTCATGAAAAATAGGAAATAAAAGGCATACATTTCCATAATATTAGGAACTGTACTTTGCTGGTGGCTCAGTGGATAGGGGCGTTGCACATGGGTAGGTCAATACACTCTCTCTGCCCCTTACGCGCTACAACTGTCCTGTCAAATAAAGCCTAAGGGCCAAAAAAAAAAAAGAAGAAAGAAAATAGGAAGTACTGTCAGTTATGAAAACACCACAGGGAACAGATCACAGTTATGACACGAGGCAAAAGTCGTCATTAGTCTAACAAGTATTAGTGGTTTAGTATTAGTTTAATAACAATTCTCTGTAACAATCTGTGACCTGAAAAGAACAGTCTACACAACAAATGTGGGTCAAGTAACCTGCCTCTCTCATTACACTAAACTATTCACTGGTGCAAGAGCTTTATGGCTTAAGTCATGTTCAGCCACTTAACAACAAGTGATCACTGGAGGAAATTAGCGGAAGTCAAGATGTTTTTAAATTATTAATATTTTTAAGTGTATCTAACCAGAAAAAAGAAGAACAAATTCTCACATTGTTGACCTAGTGAGAGATATAGAGAGATTTTTAATCAAAGGTAACTTTCTATCCTCCTATAATAAATAAGCCACAGACAAGGGAAAAGTAAAAGAACAAATATATAAAACATGAGAACAAACATCAAAACAATGTATGGGACAATGTAACAATGAGGAAGACAATGGAAGATTTAAATTTAAGAATCGTTATTGCAAAATAATTAATTTCAATTCAACTTCATTCCAGACTCAATGTTTTTTAAAACACACCAAAGTTCCTAAACTGCAATAGAAATCCATTACTACAGCCATTACTACCAAATATTCTTATCACAACTATTACCTTAACTGCCAAACTATGTGTTACTACCGCACTAAAATGGTTGTTTTCAGATTCTATGTCGTGACGATGTCATAGGGCCAGATGGGGGACAACAGGCCGCTTTTTCTATTGATTACATTGTCCTTTTCCGTTTGAATACTGAATATTTCCTGAGTATATATTAGTGACTACGCTAGAACTCACTATTGTGCAACAAAAATCTGCATTTTGACACTAATCATTTTAGCTGCCCTCATCCGTATTGAATATTACTGACCTGTAGAATGTTGTGCTGTCATCTGAAACCGAGCAATACAAAGAGTCTTTACCCCTCAGCTAACACCTTAAGAGAGAAGCATGTTTTGGAATTAAAGTTCCTATGACAAAAATGCAGTTAAGATAAACATATTTCAAATTCTGCTAAAATCTTTACAAATTTTACCCCAGTTTAGGTATTTTTTTTTAAGTTTTTAATTGTACTTCCTGGTTGTAAATGATGACCTCACACTAGGAAATTACCTAGAAACCATCCTGTAAAGTGAGCTAAACCCCTCCAATGTCACAGATTGTTTTATTTGCCAAAATAACTCGTGGATACCTTTATTTTGTTGAATCAATGTTTAAAGGGTTAAAAAAGGAGTGTATTTTTTTTTGTAAATTATGCATAACCTTTGTTTCCCTACTGTGATGTCATCAGTTTGTTTACTTCCTGTAATTTTCAACATATTTTTCAACTTTTCTCCACAAACAGCAACCTGATTAGAATATAACTATTAGTTATATTTACAAGAGGTATTAATACACTAAATAAAGTCAAAATTAGAAAATCATAAAAGCCTGTCACACACACTTTAAGCCCTAATTAAGACTTACCTCGAGAAAAAAAACAAAAAAACAATACCATGTTAAGTCACCATAAATCCCACCCAAATCTCCAGACAAACCCAGTCCTTTCAACACGATGCTGCGTTCACTGCCTGTAGGTCTTTGCGGCGCTGTGGGGCGGCCCGTGACAGTCAAGTCAGCATGGGAAAACACAATGCACGGCTGTAATACCAGCTTTCTAAGTAGGACACAGCTGATAAAATGGCTTGAGCGAGTGGAGAGATGAAAGGCAAGCTGTTTAAGTGACATTTTAAACGTCATTGCGCGCGCTGCGAGGGATTACACAGGCGCTGGGATGCAAAACATGAATAATAAGCCTCGAAAAAGTTGCAACTACAAAACAAGATACAATGCAATGGTATTTGACGAATTCAAAGTGCCAGAGTTTGAAGTTGAACCTACGACCCTGAGATCCTGCACTGTTGGAGCTGTTGGTTTCAAGTTGGTTTCTCTGCTCACACAATCAATATAAAATTGTGTCAAGCTATGAAGAACATGGCATGCTGGGTAATAAAACCTGTATCAGTCAAGGGCATGTCCCAAGCAAAATTCAAATCTCAGCCTTCAGTGGGAAAGTCTTGATATAGTTAAAATGAGGGCTGTAAAATTATAATGTCGAAATTATACAATTACCAAATTGCCAAGAGTGACATTTTATTTACTCCAAAACAAAAGATCCTATTTCATTCTGAATAAAAATGTTAATCAAGTGGTTTAGATCTGTACAGAAATGTTTTGAAATGTGAACTTTGAACAGATTTTGTTTTTTTAATTGCAAATCTAAATGCAATTGCAATACTGGTCTGAAAAATCATGCAGCCCTAGTTAAAACACTTGAAAAGAGTGAAATTTAACAAAAGATTAAAAAGGTTTAAGACGTTTAAATATGACAGCAGCTTTAAATAAGTATTTTTTTTTTTGGAGAAAGAAATGAGAAATAGTTCAAGTCCTGGTTTGAGTTATGGTCCTGGTCTCTTGGTTCTGGTTCTGGTTTTCAGTTATTCAGTCCAGCTTTATTTAGTTCTTTCACTGCTCTAAATCCCACAGAAAAAAAAATTGTTAAAAATGTGGAGGAGGCTGTAAAGGGTAGATGGTGTACAATATAACCAATGAGGAGGAACAAAAAGAAGCATGAATAGTTTTAAATGTCAAACAACAAAAGGGAAGACGAGACAAAGATAACAAGTAGGAAGTATGATAATGGATGAAGTACAACCTCACTGAGAAAAGAGAGGTTAGAAAATAAAGCATACAAAGCTAGGGCTGCACAATTAATCGAAATCTGAATAGATGCAATTAGTAAATCACAAAGGCTGCAAGTTTTGAATGCAATAATTTCCTCCACAGACAACAAAAAATCCTGTTTTATTCAGCACAAAAACTGCTAACAGTGTAGTTTAGATTTGTTATATGTTCTGAAACAAGCAACAAAAACGCAACTGAAAGCAACAAGATGGGGTTAAAAGTGACAAAAAAGTAACTAGAAGCAACAAAAAGCAAGAAAAACATGACTAAGTGACAAAAAAGCTACAGTAAGTGACAAAAACACGACTACAAGCAGCAAAAACAGCAAAAAAGTGACAAAAATACAACTAAAACTGACAAAAATGTTCAGAAAAACACGGGATTTTTTTATTAGTTTGAGAGTTCATATTTCAGTATTTTTGTCAATTCTCCTGGATGTGTTTTTAAAATGTTAAAATTTGAATAAATCATTTAAAAATAATCGCAATAAAGCATGTGGCCAACCGTTACATTTGTATAGAGTAATGTAAGAAGATTTTATAGAATTTGAAGTGAAATTTATGATTTAAAGAAAGCAATGCAGGCAATGAATCTGAAAAATACTCCTCAATGAAAGTTATTATAAAGTTTTGAAACATTCTGGTAAGATATTTAGATTTTGAGACTTTGCAGCTCGCACTCAAAGCCGTCTACTTGAATCTACACAACTTGTCACAACTGCAAGGCGCAAAGTGAATTCCGAGGCAAGCGCGTGATTTTTGGGAGGCGCTGACAAAGACGTAGGAGGAGAAGATGAAGGGAGTGAAAGAAAACAACAGAAGCAGCGGCGGGAAAAGGGGGAGGCCGCGATGGAGGAGTGCGCGGTGCATGTGCTTAACAAGGCGTTTCATTCACGCGCAGCCAGGAAACAAAGCATTTAAACAGTCAGAGAGCTAATCAATAGAGCAGAGAGGAGCAGCCGTGCACACAGGGAGGCTGCAGGCGGACGCACCGGGGAATAGCACTACAGAGCGCTGAACTGTGATCAGCCGAGTGTCGAACAAGAGAGCGCGCTGAAAAATGTATTAGGATTACCGCAGAAAATGTTGTAAATACGTCTGACACAAATACGTGGCTTTTGTAGAATTGGAGGATAACGTTACCCTATGGCGGAAAGATTTGTTTTGAAAGAAATATCAAAAAGTGTAGAATCTATTCATTTTTTGTTAGTTATCGGTTTCACAATCCATCCTGTAAAGTGGGCAAAACTCCTCCAATGTCACAGATTGTTTTATTTGACAAAAAATACATGGATACCTTTATTTTGTTGAATCAATGTTTAAAGGGTCAAAAAAGGAGTTATTATTTGTAAATTATACCTTTGTTTCCCTAGTGTGATGATTGGTTTCACAAAGCAAATCTATTCTTTGCTGTTGAATAATATCACAATTTTATTAACTCTTGTTCAGTTATTATTGGCATTATTATCATTTTATTTTATTCGTTTGGACTCATTCGTGTTTTAGGCTGTTTTACTTACTTCGTTCCCTTTTTTCTTTTTCTCTCTTCCTGTAATTCTATTTATGAAATCTGATACTCATAATCAATGAACTATACAGACTCTAGAACACGTTGATGTTAAGAGACCTTTTATAACAAAGACCGTGACATTAATACATCAAAATGTCAAAAAAAGAATAGATCATTGCAGATTTTCATCAATAATACACTTTAGACACCTTCAGTCCCATATTTCAACCTTTATTTGGCTGATAATGTCTGTCAAAGTTTAAATATACAATAGTAATAATCATTTGACTAGTCGACTACTAGTGACAGCCCTAAATGTTAGTTTTATTTTTATTTTTGGGAGGAGAGAGGTCTGTGGGTAGAGAATTAAGAACAAACAAACACTGATTGTGCTCCCAAGAGGTTATATGTTCTCACTTGTTAAATATGCGCCAAAAAGTATTAACAAAAACTTAAGAGAGTAGATATTAAACTTTTGCCTACTGTGTCCCGAGTGAATAATTACAGAGATGTCAACCATGAAGAACAATCAACATCTGTATTTTTAAATGCTTATCACTGCTACTGTATATCCCACTCAGAAAACGACTGACCTTTTAGAATTAGTGACATGACGTGAGAGTTCGGCGAACAGATAGGTGGGTTAATGTTTTGTACAACTAAATGAGTCTATTGTGGAAGCAGCTGGACCTTGATTCAAAAATCATTAACTCCAGTTCCCAGCACAATATCAACACAATAACACGGAAAACAAAGCTACGAACTGAGAGAATCCTGAAGTATTTTGAACAGGATTCTCTAATTTTTCTAACTCAAAATGAGTTGGAAGTCAAGAGATGAGTTAATAACATGGAAGGACTATGTGACATTAATGGGCCTGTCATGATAATTACAATATTGACTTATCGTTAAAGTGCGTATGACAGGTTTTTATGATTTTCTAATTTTGACTTTAATTATTTAATAAATTATAGTTTTAATCAAATCAGGTCGCTGTCTGTCGAGAAAAGCTGAACAATCTGTTGGAAAATTACAGGAAAATCGATGACATCACACTGTGGAGACAGAGGTTATGCATAATTTACACAAAATAAACTACTTTTTTGACCTTTTATACATTGATTCAACAAAATAAAAAGGTGTTCACATGTATTTTTCTTTGGCTCAGTGTACAGGATGGTTTCTTGGTAATTTCCCAGTGTGATGTCATCATTTACAACCAGGAAGTAAAATGAAAAAAACTGTAAAAGAACTGCTAAACTGGCAGAACTGGAAATATATTTTTCTTAATTGCGTTTTTATTATGCATTTCTTATTACCTATGATATGCACTTTAATTATGTCATAGATGGAACAATATTTTGGGGCTCAATATTTATGGCGTGTACTTTTTCTATGCACCAGTGAGAAATTTGTATTTCTTTTTTTGTCTTGTATGAACATTTGAGCTTTTGAAGGTTGAGTAATGAATGCATATGACTCATTAATGATTGTAAATGAACTACTTTAGTGTTTCAGTCTGTTATTTTATTTTGCAGCTTATGTTTTTTTAGGATGAATTTAATTAGAAAAGAGTTTATCGCAAATTTCCTGCTGTAGTGTTATTGTGTAAGTGACATAAAGTAGTTTCAATATTATCATTTATCGCAGTTTGCAATATACCGCCCTTCAAATATTGTAATTTTGACAGGCTAAATGATGGTTTTAATATACAGACAGAGCAGAAATCATACAAAAATGCCATGGGAAATGTGTACATTTTGTGTTTTTCATTGAAACACTCTTTCGTAAAAATGTCATGTTCGTGGTCTTTTCGCATTCGCAACAGAATAATCGCAAAACTAATCGATTAGCAAAATCATTAGTTGCAGCCTACTAAATAAACATTTTGCGTAATAGTTAAATTTTTATATTACTTATGAAAACAAAATATAGTATTCCAATTAAACATACATAAAATATGAATACATTCAGCTCCATGACTCTTGAATCTTTTTGTCAATGTGTTTCAACCGTTATAAAGAGAGGGAAAAATTTTTATGTATCTACAAACTCAACATCTAAATCAAAGTAGAGGTCCAGATAAAAATGGGAGGTATTTCAAGCCATTTGTTAAAGCAGCAGAAATCTTAAACCAAATCTAGATTATCTCTGTGTGCAGCCAGCCGTGCAGAGAGTTAGCAAATAAGAATTCCTAGGTATATATTTCTTACAGTTAAAAGGAACTGGTTTAGCTCTTAAAGGGGAAGTTAAAGGTATTGAGGAAGCTTTGAAAGAGGAAGAAGTGGCAGGCTGAGATCAAACATGGTAAAGATTGAGGATCCAAAACACAGAAAGTGATGTGATGCCGGTAAAAAGTTCAGTGATAATTACAATTCGGTCAATTCAATCGCTATAAATGCCCTGGGGCAGACTGACGCATGGAGTTGTAACCCAAAACCCAATCTCAACAACTACCATTATTTACTTTGATCTACAGAGCAAATTCATTTATTTGTTAATGAATAGAAGCTTGAGCAGTGCTTCAGGAAAACTAAGATCCTATATGAAGTGTCTTTTAGGGCTGCAACTAAACAATTATTTTGCTAATGGACTAGTCTAGCTCTAGCAATTACTCTTTCAATTAATGGATTAGTTGTTTAGAACACAAAAGACTAGGGATGCACCGATACCGATACTGATATCGAATATTGGTGGCGATTCGCTGTATCGGGTATTGGCTCCAAAATATCAGTTCAGCCGATGTCCTGGTTGGGCCTTTAAACTGATGTAATACAACTATTTACAGGCTCTTGTCGGTTTTATTGACACAACACTGTTCTGTGGTTAGTTGAGGGATAAAGTACAGTTACACAATCCATTTGGATAGTTTGTCATAGAAAATAATGCCATTTTCAGTCTCTGCAGAGGTATCAGAGGTTATCGAGTATCGGCAGATACTTAAAACCCAAGTATCAAAATCTTTATCGGATCTGAAAAAGCTGGATCGGTGCATCCATACAAAAGATCTGACAATATGAGACTTTTACTCACTTTGACCGAGATAAAGCTGACCTGAAGCTATTTGATGACTTCCTGATGGAGGATATTTATAAATGAACAAGTATTCTAATCAAAATCACAAAATTCTCATGTATTCTGTGTAATTTTTGTGCTTTTATTACATCAAAAAGGCAAAATATAATAGATTATTGCAAATTTGATCAATAATACACTTTATTCATAAATATTCTCTAGCTAGAAGTCTTCAGTCACAATATTTTAACATTTACGCCTGATGTACACCGACTCCGGTCCGGCTCTGGTTTTGGTCTGCGGAAAGAATCTGCAAGAAGTCTATTTTGGCCGGACGCCGCAGCGGTCTGGTGCGGCTTTTATGTCATTTGACGAGTGTTCTCGCGCGAAACCACGTGAATCTACGTGGTTTTCGTCAAAAACGGCCTGCAGTTAACCGGAGCTGGTGTGACAGGCAATCTGCAAATGACCGGATCGGAGTCAGTGTACACTAGGCGTTATTTGGCTGATAATGTATTTTAAAAGTCTAAATATACAGCAGAAATCGTTTGACTAGTTGACAAATCGAAAAAATAATCACAGACAGGTCGACAACTAAAATAACTGTCATCTTTGAGCTCGCTAAGTGTCTTGCCAGAGGACACAGCAACAGAATAGCACGACTGGTCTGAGATCTACTGCCATCTACATGTAAATTGTGTTCTTCCTGGCCCGCACTGAAAGTATAGGAGAGATAAAACGCATGATAAACAAGTGTCCAGCGGGCCTGAGCAGGGCTATATATACGGGCAGATGAAAGCCAAAGTAGATTGGCAAGAGGCAGAGGCTGGTACTTAAGTGCATCTATTGCTTCTTTTGTCTTTGTAAACAACACTATAGTGCCACATGTCTGCTTCTATCGCAGCTGAGGCCCTGTCTGTCCGCTGTGCTCTTTGAATAATGGATCCAATATGGAGGCAGTCACTGAGTAGATTTGGTCTTCTGATGGAGGTCATGAGGCTATGGCGCCGGGAATCAACAGCTCTCATAAAAGAAAGCCACCAAAGGCACTCATTTCCATGCACACACTTACAATACGAATAGGCCACTGTCTGGACCGTCACAATTCAAATCAGATATGCTTTTAATTTTTCATGCGGCAATTATGGAGAGTTAGACCTCCGCGGCTTCGTCTAATTTCCCCAGACTTTGAGGACTCGTATGGTCCTTTTATGATATCGAAATGGCGATTCTTTTAGGGCTACGGGGAAAAATCCTCGAATGTAATAAAAGAAAAAAGATATTTTGCGATCAGTCACTTTTAGGAGGTCATCACAATGCTATTATGCGACGTGTGCGAGGTTTTTCCGTCAGCTAAAGTGAAGGCTCAGGGGTCAATGAGACAAAAATGGAGCATTTCGGAGCTTTTGTTCATGTCCTCGAGCGTGATGGGCAAGTTAACATCAAAAAATCATGATAAAGGATTTTAGTGGGTAAAAGAGTGACTATAATCCACTCAAATAAGACCTAGGAAAATGTCTAAAGAGTGATAGCAGTAACTATTGGAAGAATATATTTAAAAAAGTTAAAGTTAAGTTAACACATTTAAATGACTAAAGATTTTATGACAAACAAAAACAAAAATAAACACTATGGCTAAATTATATTGATCTATTATTTAATGGAGCATTACGTAACTTTTCTGGTGGAGGGTACAGTCCACCACCTGCTTGTCTTTGTGGAGATGATATGGCTTTGCCTTGAATGTTCCACAATAAGCCATTAAATATATCCCCAACGAGAAAAGCGGCTGAGCAGGTGAAGTTACGGGTCAGATCTGTGTTTTTGAAGGCACTTAATTTCTCTTTCTCTTCATTAAGTAAAGTCCAGTTTTTACTGTATTGTACCAATACTAACACATTTAATGCATTTGTCTTGATTTAATTAAGAATTTATTTAGTCAATTTTATTTTTGTAAGTTTATTATGTCTTTTTTGCTTAAGCTAAGTTTTGGTTGTTCTTCTTTATTTTGTATAGATTTTTTTTTTATTGTTTACATTATTTATGCAAATTTAGTTACTAAGTTACTACTTTTGGTCACGGGGCTCTTATTTGCATAAATAGGCCAAGGTGGGAGCAGTGGGCATTGTGGGCACATGTTTTTTACCAGCACTGGAGAGACTGCAGGATGATAAAACCTGAACGTTTGCTGTTGCTTCGTCTAAATAAACCATCTCAAATGCATTGTTTTGTTTGGACATTCGTTTAATTTGCTGCGTAAAGTCACCCCCTGGACAATGCCGCAGTGGCCTGTTGATTTGTTTTGTTTAAGTTAGTACAAAGTTTGGTTTCTGGACAAATTGCCACTACAAATACACAACACTTTAGTTAAATAATTTTAGAATACAACTGTTGATGTCACTTATTACCTGTCAAACAGTGATTTCAGATAATCAGTGGTTATTTATAGATTCATATTAAAAATCTGATCATTATCTGATTTCTGGAGTTGTCAGATTATTGAAATGTCGTGTAAACTGATGGGAGTAATCTGATTTGGTTTTTAATTCTGAGGAAAATTATGCAAATTAATGTGATGCTGTTAAAGAGCATTTTAAATGTAATTATTTTTAAAGGTATCATACTTTGACTTCCAAATACAACTCTAAAAATCCATTGGACGTTTTAATGATCAGATTTCTCTTGTGCATTGAAACACACACGAAAAATCTGATCAAATTATTGGGTTATCTGTTGCATTGTAGCATAATTTGCTGTATCAATTTATTATTTTTACTTGTGAGTGTTGGGCAGAAAAGCAAACTACTTTCTGCATCAATAAAGTCAAATTTACTTTTGAATGTTTAAATGTTATTTGTTATCCCAATGATTATTAAGCATATTATGTGTTTTGCTCGATGTTCATTGTTGTGTCTTACCTGTTCGAGCAGTTTCTTGTATCTCTGTGTTGCTTGTTGAATGAGTTCTCTCACAGTCCAGCCTTCTTTACAGGGTACCACGATCCCCGTCTGCCCAAAACTCACTGTCACCTTCATCATGACACGTTGAGACTCATCCAACACTCAGGTCAGCTCTGTAAAAATCCAAGGAAAAGTGGTGTATCCAAGGTGTAGAGGTCCTAATGAAGACGCTGAAGAAGAAATAAGAAAATTAGTCTATCGTTTATAAATGGGGTATACATTTAGATAAGCACACAAAAAGTTGTTTAAATAAAGAAAAAATATTCATAGATTTCATGTTCTGACAGTGAAAGTAAGGGAAAGGAAAATCAAACTTAAAAGAAATACGATAAAACAAGTTGGATCATATCTGTTCACACTATAAAGAATGTGGAGACACATGCAAGTTATGAGAGTCACTATTTTGATGATTAAATGGACCATGGCTTGGGACTTGATTTGGACTTGGAGGCCAGTGACATGGGACTTGACTTGGAGCCTGGTGACTTGATGCTTCTCCTCATTAAAATGAGAATTAAGTAAAATGCTCTTCTCTGTACAGTTCATAGTTAGATGTACAGAGCTTAATTTTACAGGAACAAACTAAAACATCATGTCCACTTCTCTATTTGTGATCAGGACAGGACAAGAAGTATTGTATAAACACCATTACAAATATTCTGCAAGACTTGCAACTCAAACTATAGGATTTGACTTCGACTTGAGGTCAAAGACTTGAGATGCTTGTGTAATCCCCCAGTCGTCCAGGTAGGTTCCATGGCAAAAGAAAATTGAATTCTGTCATCTGGACTGAAACGCTGCAAATGTATTCATTCTTAAAGCATTGACAGAATACAACATTCTCTTGCTACTTACTTCAAACATTCAAAATAAGGACTTTGTCCCAATTATGAAAGTTCAAACCAAATCTAATGATCTCAAAAGATCATTTTATTAAGGTAAGGTGCACTATATTGTCCCCATATTGTCCCCTGTCCAAGGCTTGGACAGGCCTACCTTAACTAGAGTTTTGGATTATTATATGCTATACTAAAGCTATTGAAATAATGTAAATAAATGGTGGTACACATCAAACTTCAAAGGGGTAAAAGAAAAAAATGTATGACAGAAAAGTTTTAAAGTGTGGATCACATATTGTAGGCTAATGTGATTGACTTTGTACAACAACAAAAAAGAGCTTGATCTGAGTAGCTACTTCTTGACTTACTGATGAGTGAAGACTCCTCATCCACTGAGCCTCTGGCTCTATGCACCGCTGCTCCTCTGGAAAGGTATGCTCCAAAATAACCCAACACAATCCTGCAACTTCACCAAAATTATATCCAAAATAAAGCCAGAAAAGTCGTCGAACATGCCACTATTTTACAGGAAGATGTCATGAACTAAACGCTTTTCATGGCATGCCATTTTCATCTATTCCCACTGTCTAACTTTATCCAACTTGAGCTGTCCGTGTGTTAGCTGCACTTGGCTAAATCCTGTTAGCTCGACACTGTTTTAGGACAGAAAAGCCAGGATAAATGCGATGAATTCAGTACACACGCTTGACAGTTGACTTACTGTATCCGCACAAGTGTCAGTAATAGTTGATCAAAGTAAGTTTTATATCAAAACGACCAGCTAGCTCACGTTAGCCACCTTAGCTAAACTTTGGAGGGAGGGATGCAGCGGCGACTCGGGCATCATTTTCACAACTTTTCTGCACGTAACTTTTCCTTACTCCAAGTCATCCGTGGTATCCAATTTGACCCGAAACAAACTAAATCCAAAGTTTGGTGTTATATCCAAACAGGAGGATCATCTGTGGTGGAAAAATAGCGGTCCAGGGAGTGAAAAGGAGTCGGTAAAGTTGTGAGATTCCTGCAGAGCTGTGGTCCAGTTCCTGACCAGCTCCTGCGCCGCTTGTTGCTGCTGCTGTCACTTTCTTAAAGGGGAAGTGGTCCATTTACACAGGCCTTTGTTGAACAGAAATAACAGGTTATTTAGGGGAACTTGCACGATAGCTGAACCATGCAAAGAGGTAGGTAGTAGTAGTGCTCCGTAATTTACTCTGCTACATTTACTTTTCATAAAATTGTACTTCTTCTTCTTGGTATAGTTTTCTGACTGCATACTTTTACTCCTACTCAGAGGCGGTGAGTGACTAACTACTTTTTTTTTTTTTTTTAATTATTATTTCTACTCATTTTGGTGAGGAAGTACACATGACAAATATTTGTTACAGTTTTACATCAATCAAGAGAAAAATAAATAATTTACTGGAAGTAGTGCTGTTGGATTTTTGCTTTTTTGAAGATCTAAAATTTAATTGAGCTTAAGAGAATAGCAACTTATTGATGAGACAATGAAAATTATAAATGGCAAGGGAAATCAAATCAGTGAATAATCTATGACAAAATGTAATAACAAAACATACAAAAGGCACAGGTACCATCATTTTATTTAGTACTTTTTAATAATATCAAACGTTTTAATGGATTTTTGATTTGTTCGGTTTTCTAATGCCTTGATTTTCAACCAGTGTGCCGGGGAACACTAGTATGCCTTAAGGTTCTACCAGGTGTGCCTTGAAAATTTGAGTTAAGAGATTCACAAATACAGATGTACTTGACTAATTTCCCTTTTTGTGTCCTGAGCAACTTTTGCACCCAAAAAGAATGCAAATCTTTGCCCATTTAAATGGCACAGAGATTATTTTCCTCATTATATACCTTTTTTTTTTTTTTTTTTTTTTTTCAAAATTGTCTAATTTGGTAATGTTTTAGTAGTAGGTGGTGTGCCGTGGTAACTTTTAAAGCCAAAAAAGTGTGCCGCAACTCAAAAAAGGTTGGAAAAACACTGTTCTAATGAATCAAGGTATCGTTTTTGTAATTGTGATGCTTGCCAAATGAGATATAAAGGTTTACATTATATTGTATTTGCGTTTGTTTGTGGCTTAAATGTGTGACTATGTCCTGGCGGCGTAGATTAATTGGAGCTTTTGGTTTTTGTGTTAAGAGAGTTTCCAGGTTAGTCAGGAAGTAGTGCTGAATTCTAAAACAGAATCCCTCTGTGATGTCATCAATAAGCGACATTCTATCCAAAATCCAGAGACAATTTACAGCAACTGACACAATTTTTATGACAGTTTGAACAATCATTCAACAAAATAATAATAATCAAAATTATCAGGTATTATTTATTGTAAAATCATAACTATTGTGTAATGTAGATGGAATTTGGCCCTTGTATACAGTACGGTTGCTAGGTAACAGTTGTGAAATTACCTCTGCCTATGTCTTATGTGGTGCCCATGTCCAACCAGGAAGTAACATCATAAACTTTACAGAAAAGTTCAAACTGGGGACAAAAAGGCAAAGTTATAAGGAAAACCTTATTTATTAGCAATTTTTATAGCTTTTAAGATCACACTTTTAAATAGAACAGTTTTAAGCTGAATTAAGCAAATTAATTAAATATTCTCTGAGCTCTGGCCAATCAGATCATCCGATGTAGTGCTGTGTCACATGTGTTTATAGGTCTAGAAGGGAGCAGAGCCAGCCGGGAGACAGACTGCATTGGCATGAAACCTTCTTGTTCCGGACCCCAGCAAAGTGGTCAGATCACAGGTACAAGTACAAGTACATGTTTAGAAATCTATTTTAAAAACTACAATTATCTACTCAATTACAGTAACTTGAGTATTGGTAACTTGAGTGTACATACTTTTAAATAACATCAATCTGCATAGTGCTCAGTTCAGCAAGCATATGTAGATACATCAATAAATAAGTAATTAATACATTAATTAAATAAGTATAAAATGCTTAAGTGCATGCTTGCATGATTAAAGGCCTTGTACCTGATTTTTACTGTTGTGAAACGGGAAAAACAGAACTAGTCCATGTTCCCGATTTTTTTTGCATTAAATAAAGTAAAATCTGTGTTGCCCCAATACAAATATATTGTTAAAGCATCTATTTGGGTGAAAATGAGACCACAACTTTTACTCTGCATCTATTTATGTGTGTTTTATCCAACAAGAAAAGCAATTAGCAAGCTAATGTTTGGTAGCTTTACCCGGGACAGTCCGTGACGCTCTGGACTTAGAAACTCATGAAAAGTGCTTATGATCTCATGGCGGTGAATATTTAGGATGCCAGGATTAGGAAAGTGAGCAATACATGTGACTGATGTAAAGACTTTAATGAACTAGCTCTGTTTTTCACATTTCAAAACAATAAAAATCAGGTACAGGGCCTTTAAGTGTTTTTGCACAAGCTTAAAAGTAGCAAGCAACCAATGTTACAAACAGTGAAATCTTTGTTATCACGGGGCTTGAACCTGAACTGAAGAAAATAAGCCTTCATCTTTTTACAGAAAACATGTGAGATTTAAGAGTGTAGTCCGTCTTCAAAGAGCAGCAGGCCCCTCCTCTGAGGTGGAGGCGTGGAGCCTGCCTTTGTAATTAGCCGCTCAGATTTATGCAAGTGTGTGTCTCTAATTGATTTAGGATTAGTTTCTAGGTCACTGAATTCCATTGAATCTAATGAACCCCCGGGGAGAGGGCAAGGAGCACTTGAAATCTAGCTCTATTTTCAGCAAAAAACTTGACATAGGTATTTTGATGTTTTTATGCATTATGCTGCCTTATGCAATATTATTATTAGCTTTACACACATAAAAAAATAATTCTAACATATTTTTGTTGTGTAAACAACTTTGCTATTTTACATCAAAAGTTTTAAGCCGCTTCCCATCTCACAACTTTAGGTAAAAGAAATAACCCAAAGGACCCAAAAGTTTGGTCGAATGTGGTTTACAAGCAAATATTCTTTTATGAATGTAACAACAACTTAAAAAGAGAAAATCAAAGATGAGATAGGTTTGAAACTTAACAACACCGCACAATTCATAGAAACATAAGGCACAAAAGTACAATATTTGCTCTCACTACACCTGTCCTATGCTACTTCCCCTTCTCTCAGTATAATGTGAACTGGACATGCCCTGATGTGAATGGCCCCCTGCTGTGACCCGGCTGCATCCAGAGCCTCATGTTCAAATCAATAACACCATAACCACTTTACCATAAGGAACCTGCCAAACCCAGCTGGGGACATGAGGCCTGTTGGTCTGAGCAGACAAAGACACTGGATCTATACACTCCCCATAGAGCCAGCGATGTGTACAGGGCACGGTCTAGCCATCATTCTATTCCATGTGCTTTACATGTGCTGTAAACATATGAAGGCTGAGGGCAGAGGGACACGTCTGGTCAAACCATGGATCTATTGGGTATTGTTAGCTCAAACCTGTCGTGAGTAGCCCCCAGTGGCCATTCCATTGGTACAGCAGCGAAAAAAATCCCCTCAGTCCAGAGAGCATTTTTCCCATAGTGCGCAATGTAAAAGCAAACTGGTTGTGTTCGGCTGACAGGACACCTACAACTTTTACAAAAATTGGATTCTGTGCCAATATTTACCCATTGTCAGATCATGCATTTTTTGCGTTCATAATCATTCATTTGCCTTAAAAACGGCCTTTTAATTGTTAGCTTTGGCTACGCTATGCTCTCTAGAACACTCTAGAACTGCTTTCTGATTGGTCAGAGCCGTCACATGGTACTCTGCCATATATAGATGTGATATAGAACTGTCAGAATGTTTAAACAAAAAATGTAAAATAGTAGCTACTTTAAAAGGTGTTCCATTTAGGGTTGCTATTTATAACGATTTTAGATGTGGGCTAGTCAAACAATTATATATGGAGACTTTTAGATTATTATAAGTTTGAAATATGGTGAGTGAAGGCTTCTGGATGCAGGATAATTACAAATAAAATGCATTGCTGATGAAATTGTTTCTTCTTTTTGACATTCTAATTTAATAATGCTGCTGTCTTTGTTATAAAAGGTCTTCCATATGTTTTAGAGTCGGTTTTACCCAGATAACGATTATGATTATCCAAATATGACTAGAATTATTTCTTTCAATCGACTAGTCATGATTGAGTAATCATTGCAGCCCTAGCACTGTGTAACATTTCTGATGGATTTGGGTGCAAATTTTTAATTTTCATGACATTAAACTTGCATTTATTCAAGTACAGGTGTTTTTATTAAAAATAAATAAATAAATAAATAAGAATAATAATGGAAAGCATGCATTTTTACCGTGGGTGGCCTCTCCACAAATCTGAACTGCGCCACTTTGTCTCTCTTTGGATAAGTTTAATGCCGTAACATTTTGGGAAAATAAGGTCTTCATAGTGTGCCAGAAAAGTTATATGGTGCAAAGTTACATAGGTTAAAGCATAGTAGAAGAAAATACAATTATTATTATCATCTAGTAAAAATATATTGCTTTAACTGCCAACATTACTATTTACTGTACCAAAACCAGGATTAAAAACCATGACTTTTTAGTTTTCTCTGGTCATAATGCAACAGATGTTCAAACACAAGCTTCAATTTAGACTTTCAGCTCAACACACTGTTTTTAATTTGGTCACATTAACTGTCATTAACAAGAACAAAGACAGTACAGGAGAGACATCTGCTGAAGATAGGACTAATTGGTTATTAAATATATTAATATGATATGGGGGTAGTTAAATACAGATGGGAGGGATGACAAAAGGCCTGTTTAAAATGCAGACTCTCTGCTAAGCTGTCATTTTAACTCTTCAGGGGAAACGGCACGTTGTACACTGTGACCTGAGGTGTCCATATCTCACAACACAACATCTGGATTGAACAGAAACATGAAATAATTAGGCGTATTCTGTTAAATGTCAAAGCAGCTGTTGACCCATGTCACTCTCAAATGCCAATCATGAGGTCAAAGCTGGGTAATGACCAAGTTGTGGTTGTGGGACGGGACTGAAATTTTGCGAGACAATCATCATGGCCAAAATTACGATTAACAATATCACAATAACTATTAAAATCGCTGACAGTTTTACAAATTTGACTTACAAAGACATTCATACTTTCTCAGTGTTAAAACAACTATAGATTGGCCTTTTGTCATAGGTGAAAACAACAAAAATCTAGAGGAGAACATTATGGATATGAGGCTTTACTTCTCCACAGTCTGGTGTTTTAATTATCTTTGTTGGCGATTAATATGATTCAAAAATTTGGTTTATTGTGTTCCTTTTTTAAACACAATAAACATTATTTCTTATTGCAATAAAGTAGGCTAGCCTATTTAGCTATCTAGCAAGGTAACCCGCTTCATTTCTTTCCCCAACCCATTTATGCCACACGACCACCACTTTGCATTGATGGTTATGCTACCAAAGGTAAATTTTTTTACGATACATTTTTTCACAGTTAGGATAAGGTTAGGGTTAGGATGGGTTTAGGTTTAGGAACAGATCATTTGGTTTAGGGATTTGATGTAGCTAAGCTAACAGTGTCTCAGAACTGCGTTGTGGGGGGAAAAAAGCTAGCTATGATAGGTTAGACTACACGCTTCACTAAAACATCATGAACATGATTATGTTTAAAATGTACTAAACATTTTGCCTATTTGTTCCCCGTTTGACAGTTTATGTCCATCCATCCATCCATCCATCCATTTTCTTCCGCTTATCCAGGGCCGGGTCGCGGGGGCAGCAGTCTAAGCAGGGAGGCCCAGACTTCCCTGTCCACGCACACTTCCTCCAGCTCTTCCGGTGGGATCCCAAGGCGTTCCCATTCCCCTTAGAAAGAAATATGTTATAGCTATATATAATCTGCAATTTAAAAAAGGTGAATACATAGGTCTGTACTTTTTTTTCTTGTCTTTTGAGGCATTGTGAGGGTTTGAAGTGTAAATATGCAAATGTTTAGTAATTTCTGTGTATTTCTCATTTTGCCCCTGGTCACCCTTGAAAAAGAGGTTGCAATCTCAATGGGTTCTCATCTGGTTAAATAAAGGTTAATAAAAAAAAGAATAAAATCAAACAAAAAAATATAAAATTGAGTAAGCAACGGCAACAATAGATTAAAGGTTGTTAGAGTTCTCGGAAATTACCATGAATTACCAAAAGTACCCTGTACTTTCCATTTTCAAGCTTTTAACAGCAATAACATCAATTGAAATTCATTTATTGTACCTTTTTTTCCATGTGCTGCATGTGACCTTCACCATATTTTCTCCTAACCGGACAAATCCTGCCATGACACGGGTCCTGGCGTGTTACATGTCGGCGAAAGATTTTTCCGACCCCCTGCAGACCGCTGTGAGTGTGAACGTGAGGTGAGTGTGTGTGTGTGCCTGTGTCCACCAATGGGCAGATCGATACTGGGACTTCTAGCAGCAGGAGGCTTCGATTGGCCCCCCACACGTCCCACTGTGCGCCATATAAAATAACACTAAGTCAATAAGTAAGAACACATGTAATAGCCTCATATACTTCTTTCGCAACAGAATGCCTTGTGATGAGTGGAGACGACATGATGGATAAAAGACAGTGCAGTGTAATTAGTCTGATTTATTCTAAATGGGTTTTTAATAATAATGCAGAGAAAATTAACAAAGATTAGGCTGATTAAGCAAGCATCATTAAAAGTGTTAATTTTGTCACATTTGTCTTCTATGTTTCATCAATCCATGTATAAAATGATTGAAATCTTGCTTTGGAACATGTGGCATTGCAATTACATGACTGTGATTGGGTTTATCTATAAATATAATAATAATAATAATATAAATATAGCCCAATATCAGAACAGCAGTCGCCTCACAGGGCTTAACAAAATTGTTGATTTAACTGACAGAAAAAGTTTGAAAATCAATCAATATTGGTCAATGGAAGACAAGCAGATTATAGGAAACCTAGACTCTCCTTTTCAGCAAAGAAAAACTCAAAAAAAAAAAAAAAAAAAAAAAAGTGGGAAAAAGAGAACCCTTGAGGAGAACCACAGTGAAGGAGAGATCCACTCCCACAGACAGACAGGTTGTAGACGTGTCCAGGACTGAACCAGGATGGACGCCCCTGTACTTAGTTGTGATTATTTGAAAAATAATACTTATGATAAAAGGATATTATGTTACGGTTCAACACTAAGTACCTGAAAAAAAGGCATAATACTATATGTCTCCTTTAACCTTTTTCTTCTGCACAATGAAGACTATTCAAATTTTAAAAATAAGTGTCTTGGCTATGTTACTATTACTGTTACTATATTACTGTATTCTCAATGGAACTGCACACATCATGAAGTAAATCTATGGCTTTTTTTTCTTTTTTTTTTTTTTAGCATTAGTGAGAAGCAGATCAAATATCTAGCTCCAAGTTACAACTAATAGTGGTGATTGGATGAACCAGATGTTTAATAAACTCCAGTATTTTGGATCGATGGGTTGAACAATTTGACAATTCTGTGCATGCTGGGCAATGACAAATCACCAAAGGCCTCGATAAAATTATCCAGATGTAAGTTTCTTGAAGATTCTTATTAGCCAACACATCTCTTGTTTTTGTCTTAGTTTAACAGGGCATTAAACCATTCTGATAGACATAAAGTAGATGAGTTTTTCACCTCCTTTTTGTCTTCCTTGTTTTCAGTGGCAGGTGCTGGCGTTAATTACGTTAAAAAAATCTATTACGAATCTCATTTTGAAGCGCACGCGTCTTTGCCTATCTCTCTTTCACACCTTTCGTTAATGTCTCAATTAACACGAGAGAAAAGCTGTGAGTGGATCCACCTGTCTATGAGGAGAAAGAGGGGAGAGAGGAAGAGTGTGTGAGGAAAAAGATCATTTGTGTTCAACAGGAACTTTATGAAGCATTCAAGTTATTTTCAATCCATACTGCAATCTAAAATTGTAACAATAAAACAATGAAACCGACTTCTAAAAATGTTTGTGTTGCCATATTATAACTTGCTTCTCAGCCCTGTAGCTTTAGATTGAAAATTACTTCCAGATGACCGAGACATTGTCCAGATGAGAGAGTAATCCTGCGTTATGTCATTTTACTGTCACTTGAAAGCTGTAACGTGAGCTTTCGTCTCTCTGACTACTTTTCCTATAAATAATTGTTCTTTAATAACTTTCTTACTTATTTATGTTTAACTTATTTTCATTTGACATCACAATCAGTCTTATATATACAATCAGAAATAGGGGAATAGGGGAATAATATTACAAATGTGTTGCGTTTGTGGAAGAAATGCTAGTTTCTAGAAGTTTATTTCCATCAGTATTGGATCCAGAGACATGAACCCTCATGACATTGCAACTGTGTGCTTTCCAGTCCAGTCTGGCTCTGCTTCCACTGTAAGGAGTAATGTACTAGGGTGGTGCAATGAATCATGTATGTAATATGATTTCAATTACTACTCTATTCAATTTCAATAATGTTTTTTTTATTATTATTAATGAATTGCCTTAATTCAGAATTTTAAATGCACTAATTTGCTGCTCAAAACATGGAGAAAAGGTAATTTACTAACACATTACTAAAAAGATATATTCAGTCTATACTTTCTCTACAGAATAATTTTGACAATATAAAAGTAAATGTTCAAAATAATCCGATCTAACCTGGCTTAATATTTCTGGATTTCATTTTTCTTTTGGTATTTCTCATCGAATAAAGTAAAGCTAATGCAGGAATTCTGGTTTCAGCCCCCATCAGAGAACGTGACATCATTTAGAAAACAACCAATTAGTGCTGCTGGCAGGAAGTTGTGAGTGTGAGGGCCACTACAGGTCATGGCTCAAACATGTGCTGTTTCTATTTCTACATAATGAACCTAGTCTCACTTTTGTCTTCAGTCACTCGGGAGTCAAGAATTACAGTTATGGCAACCGTGACAGCAACTAATGTGTGTGAAAAGTGCTGTGTGCTTGTTGTAAAATGTTTAAATAATGTAATAAATGGGTTTACGTTGCCGTTTCACGTGTCGCTTCTGGTCATTTCATCTCAAAGTAACCCTAAGACTAATATGACAGGACACATATTTAAGGTGTTTATCTTGATTTCTTCTAAATTAAATGTAGACGATACCTGGAAATCCAAAATATTACATGGGTGTACTGTTGCTTTCTCAGCGGCTGGTGTGTAACAGGATTTGTGTGGCTAATTATAACTTAACACCTTTTTTATGTCGAGTTTCACCCTGTGTTGTAGGTGATGCTTAACAATACCTGATAATACCATCCCTCAGACTGCACAAATTAACAGCTCGGATGAACTGCATTGGTAACTGGCTGGTTTACTTTTCTGGGCTTTGTACGTTGTGTATTTTTAGAAACAAATTCACATTGTAATAAATGTGTGAGAGAGTGAGAGTGTGTGAATTTGTGCTGAAATGCCATTAGCAGAAAAAAAAAAGCATACTCTCGGTATAGGTTTACAGTCAGTAGTTAGAGGATTACCACGTTGTGTTTTTGTTGAGTACCTGGAAAAAACCCACCCACACACAGAGAGAGAGCATGCAAACTACGCACAGAAAGGCTCCACTTGGCCCAGCAAACCAGCCTGGGACCTTCTTGCTGTGAGGTAGGAATGTTAAAGTACATATATAAAGCTAAATCAACTTTTAAGCGTGTTATAACATTTTTCTCTCATCAAAAACATACCTGGAGTTGCATTTATTTTCATTTAAGTTTGTTTCACCGTTCTTGATTGTGAGGTCATCTCCCTTTGAGCCTCAGCAATTACTCAGTTTCAAGTTTCCCAGAATTGAACATAATTTTCTCTGGTGTTGTCAGTATTAATGTTAAATAAATACTCGCACAATTTTATAACAAATAGATCCCTCTGTGTACATGTTGTGTATAATTTCTACTTTTAAGTGACATTTTTGACAGACATTGCAAACATTTTACTGTTTTTGAACAACTCCAATGCAAAGTGAAACGTAAAATCCTAAACAATACTACCAAAGACAATCTTTTCTTATTTGCGATAATGATAATCTGTCAAGCATGTGTCAAAAAGAGTTCACCGGTACTATTTATACTTTATAAAGGTATAAAACTTCAAAATGTGTCAGCGCTTTTGATTTTGTTGACTCCCAAAACATCCCAAATCGTTCAGATCCACTGATATCCTTTTCCCTCTCATAGTTTTGATAAGCTGATTGCGCTGGAGATGGAGAGGCAGGGTGAATTGGATTTGGAGGAATTGCGGACCAAAAGACCAGCGGGTTCACGCCCTCCATCTCCTCTCCCTCTCTCTTACAAAAAATATGACATTTTCGATGCATGAAGCAATTTAATCTTGTCTGGGAAACGGCTATCAATGAGAGTATGTGAAATTAAGGCTAGGAGATTGGTCAGTCTGCCGATCCCTTTCTCTGTGGCTTTCATAATACAAAATATAAGATCCTATCAATGCATGAAGGCTTTTAATCTTCCCGTTTGACAATCTCCAATGGAAATGAATGCAAAAGGGTGAAATTAAGATGAGATTGTTCGGTTTTCTCTGAGGTCTCTCTATGAGGCTGTGGCCCGCGGCTTCATTTGTCCGAGGTGACCAAGGTCCTTTTCCGATATCATGCGTTTTGACCACCAAACACTTCCCATTATCTTATGTAAATCTGCTAATTGCAAGTGAAATTATTCCCGTTTTAAACCTCTCATTTCCATCTCGCTAACTATTTATGGAAAATGATGTAATATCGACACTGCCGTTTAAAATACCGTCTCTGGTTTATAATTTCGACTTGATAATGTAACCACTCATACCAGATGTGTCCCAT
Organism: Rhinogobius similis; assembly: GCA_019453435.1. NCBI lineage: Eukaryota > Metazoa > Chordata > Actinopteri > Gobiiformes > Gobiidae > Rhinogobius > Rhinogobius similis. The sequence goes on along the minus strand of CM033633.1, from coordinate 18,401,430 downwards.
AATCCCCCTTTGTACATGTTCTATTATCACAACCTGATAAACACAACAGTTAAAAACGAAAAGGTTTGAAAGAGAACAGAGAGAATAAGTAATATATTTATTCAGAAAGGTGTAACAAATGTGCTTTCATCTCAGTACAGTCTGTGATACACTGCACTGGCAAATATAAAACATCTTTCATGACTAATGTTTAGGGTGAAAATGCATTTAATGTTGATAATGTTGAAGTTAAGGTGAATAGGAAAAAATCTTAAATTTAAATATATAAATTTTAAACATCTCCTGTAGTTTACGCACATAAATCTAAGAAAAAAAAACAAAAACAAGTTTTTCATCCTGTCATGTTTTCATGTAGAAATAAGGCATTTTATGTGTAAAAATACATATATTTGGGACATATAAAACTAAACATGGACAGAACCAGGTTTAAATTTCTTGGTTCATTTTGTACACATATTGGTGACAAAAAACAAAATTACAGAGGGGATTTTAGATTTCTTATTTAGTTTTTAAGTAAACTAGAACTGACTGAAAATTGTCCTAAAAATTCAAATGTCTCCTCATTTTGTTGACTTAAATTTTATATAATAAATCAGATTTAGAATTGGATATTAAAAAATGTTTCTGTATGTTTCGTCAAAATCTTGTCGTGTCTAAGATTGTAAAGTTTGGTGTGTGTGGGATCTACTTTAAGTGGTGCTCCTTAATCTAATGATGGATAAAATGGAAAAATAAAACATGTTTTAGAGCAGATTGGACAAGTTTGTTGTTTCCACATGAAAGCCGATATGTTGAGAGAGGAAACTTACTAAAAAAAAGGTTTTGCCTGTAGTGTCTTGCCTGAAATTATTAAATTGTTAAATCCACAGTTTGTAACATTTGTGCCAAAAAGAGACCAAAATAAATCATGTTGTTTTTTTGTTTTCATTTTGAATGTTTTATTGCACTGAAGTAGCCTCCCCCTACTTGTTTCATTGAGATGTTCATTTAATATATTCCACATTATGGCATAAAAACTCCTTCTCCACTGAGAATGTTCCAAAGTATGGTTTTAACTCTTTCCATCGAATAATGCAAGTGACTTTCCATTTCCAGAAAGTTGCATGCTGTTACTTTCATTCCACTGAACAGCAGAAGAAAACAGAAGTTCTAAAAATAAAATAAGACTACACTTAAAAAGCTAAATGAAATATCAGTATCACAATAGAATAAATTAATAATAGAGCAGTGTTTTTGTCTACTAAACCCGCGGTATAAACTATCAACTCTGTTAATTCTATCAGCTGGACAAAAGAGTGTTAAGTTGCTTATTTAGTTCCTCTTTGGTGAAAATTGAAAAATGTAATTACAAATTGCATTCAAAAACAAATATTTAATTGACCCTGATCAAGTTATGCAGTACTTTATATTTCCTGTAGAGAAATTTGTTCTGCATTTGACCCATTCTTTACTGCCTCTGTACCTCAGTCAGGAGTGTTTTATGTAGCACATTTACAACAACATATGGCTTCCAAAGTGCTGTACGTAAAAAAAAAAAAAAATTCACAAGTATAGAAAAATACAATATAAAAACAGGACACAAACATCAGTACAGGAGCATCAAGAGGTAGAAGATAAAAAGAAGATAAAAGCAAAACAGCTCAAATTGTATCAGAAGCCAGTGCAAAAAGGTAGTTTTTTGGACCAGACTTGTATGAATGAATGAAAGATAATAAAGAAATAAAAAATAAACAATGTAAACAAAAATAAATAAACAAAAATGATATATCTCAAAGAACACAATTTTCTCTTAAACTTGAATTTAATTTATACTGTACTATTATTATGATGATGATGAATATGATGATGATTATTACCCTCTGTAAGTTACTTGTCACAGCACATGGGGGGGAACAAAAAGATAAAGTTGCGTTTGTTACCTGTTATGTATGTAATATGGATGTGAAATACCAAAATTACTGACACAATTAAGTTAAAGAAAGATAAATAAATAAACAATTACAAAAATACATATGCTGCGCTGCTACAAGCTAACCATGGATAATGCAGGTCCACTTTGAAAATGGCAGGGAAAAAATGATTATTCTATGAAAGCGAAAGCATCTTATGTCTGGGCCAAATCCTCAAAGCATGCGGGACAATAGTACACTTAAAAGAGGGTGAGCGAGTGTCAAAATAAAGGAATACAGGGCTGTGAAGTGCACCAGGCTTAACTGTGGCTTATACCAACAACAGTGACAGAGGAAACGATAGCTCTGACTTACTGCTTTTTAACCCGACGCAGAATAAGACGCCGGGAAAACATCCTTTTGTTATGTTAAACACGCCATCTCATTCAGAAACGCTTTATTCATCCAGACATTGTCGTAGTAAATAATGGCACGGATTGACACCGCCATGGATTAGCGTTTCAAAGAAATTCTGAGCAAAAAACGCGACGTATTGATGCCCTAAAGAGGCGCCATTTTATGTACATGCACTCGAGATATCCTCCTACTGCAAGTGTGCAAGTCTTAAGTGTTTAGCTTTTGAGATAGCAGCTGGTGCAAAGATACAGCCATTGTCCTCTCTCTGCACGGAGCTGAAAGGGCCCCATTCAAACACATGTGCGCAGCGCTGGCAATAAGTGACAAAGCAGGTCGACGGGAATATTTCAAATAGTAAGAATGAGACCACTGATATAACTGACTCCACTTACCTTTGCTGGAAAGTGTGTTTCTTCTATTGATTATCAGCATTTTAACTCCTAATGACATTTGCAAGCTGGTTCTGCATTGCAAATCGCCTCTTCCAGAAGAATCAGCAGCAGAACGCAAGGATTAGCATTTAGCAGCAGTGTAAAGTATAGTAAAGGGTGGTTAGCATTAACACATAGAGTTGACTCTTGGCTAACCTTTTCTTGTCAATCGCTGCAGGTAAATGGATTTCTGGATGAGTTAAAATGTCTTTATTTACAGATATTACTTATTATTATCATTATTATTAATCTCAAACGTTTAGACTAGTTAAAATTTGTTGCTGGAGCTCGATTATTTTACTTATTTCGAACTGTTTCTGACGTGTTTCAATACATCGCTTCATATTTCAAGTCAAATGATTGGCCAGTGGGTTAAGATCATTTTACTCACCCCACTGCTAATGCATTTTCTCATTTTAAGGTAATTATCAATATTATCAGTCAGAAATATCTTGAAAACAGTGAAACATTCTGCCTCACATTATCAATTAAATCTAAATGAGTCCAAACTACTCAAATTCAGATACAAATGATAAATTCAAGTAATTTTAAGCTGGGCTTGATCTACATTTTTTGCTGTGTGAAAATAAGCTTTGTTCTTTTTCTTCTTCATAGTGTAGCGTGATGTTGCTGTAACTTGTCAGCAGATTTACGCAGGCTTTTGGAGTTGTTTTCACTGGGAGAGGCTGGACAACAGCGCCATCTGCAGTACGACTTCTTCAGAACAGTATGCCAGGTATGTGAGAGTAAAATAGGTTTATAGACCTATAGAGATATCACGGAAAAGAAACATAAGATTTTAAATTAAAAAGATAAACGGAAGACATCCAAAGTAAATTAAGGCCTATGTACTGTGCAGTCCAAAGTTAACGTCCAAGATTGTTGTCCTGTTTCAGGTGAAAACTCTGAAGATTGTGAGTGTGCAGCCAAAACTGTCAGGGATTAAAAACCAACAAACTCTGGTCTGAACAAAACCCATCCATCTTCTGCTTATCCAGGGCCTGGTCGCAGGGGGCAAAACCCAAAAAAGTTTAAATAAAACAGATGAAGGTCATTGGACAGCTAATTATTCAGTCACTGTGGCAAATGCATGTCTAAATATATCCATGGAAACATCTGAAAAATTTACAAAATGTACTTTTAAAAATGCAGATTAATACATTTTCATAATTCCACTTAAATTAAGGAATGGAATGGCTCATTTGCTTAATATTTAAGGTGCACTTTGTAACACTTCTGGCTGCTGCTTGTCTCCAGTTTTTATTGCTTTGTCTGAAACATTCCATAGTGCGCTGTGTATCATCATGGAGATAAGATAAGTTTAATACCATACTGTGTAAAAACTGTAGGCAAAACAAGAACATCTCCATGGATACAAGCAAGTGGCGTACCATTCACCAGAAAAGTGACATAGTGTACCCTTAAAAAGCCTTTAACCCTGAGCTAGTCCCACATACTCCCCACTTAGAGTTGCGCATAATACAATAATAGCGTGATTTACAGTAGTCAGAACAGGCTATTCTAGCAGTGTTTGGAGTCACAAGTTCAGTTCAGCTGAAGTGAGTGACTTTGTGTGTACTCACTCAATAGAAGAGCGTGTCATGTGTGCTTCAGCTGCAGACAATGCTTTTCTCTGTAAATATTATTCATCTACAAATTTTAGACATCACATGCAAACCTCTCACTGTTAGAGTTCAGGAGCCGTCGTAGCAACACTCACGGTAAGAAGGATGATTGCCAGACTAGTGGTAAACTAAAGTAAGGTACACTTTATTTAATCTGTGTAATCCCTCATTCGTCCAGGAGTGTTCCGTCATAGAAAAGGTTTCAAAGGTTGTTATTGTTAAGTGCAGATGCAGCCTAGTCTCCAGAAAAATATGTACATTATTTACGTTTTTGTAATTCCATTTATGTAGCTATTGTACGTTTTTGTCATCAAAATACGAACAATAAGTACGTCTGTGAAAGCGTACGCATTTTACGTTATGCTGCATGAGTACGTCAATGGAAAGTGCACATATTTCACGTTTTGCAAATTATGTCACAAGAATCAAAAATGTACATGTTGCGGTTTATCAATAATAAACCCTAACCCTGAAGCAGACTCTAACCCTAATTTACAAAACGAAAAATGTGTACGATTTCCACAAACATACACTGGAAAAATGTACAACCTTAAATAAGAAAATAAGTTAAAAAGTGCTTGGATTCGTAGTATTTATCTTGATTTGAATACATTTAGACAGTCTTAAAATAAGATTTGCCAATAGAATGAGTACATTTGTTCTTATTTCAAGTGCAGTAGCGTCTTTTTTCTAATTTCAAGATAGAAAATGCTTGTCTTTTTCACAATTTAACTAAAACAAGATATTTTATGCTTGTTCCATTGGCAATCTTACTTCAAATATACTCAAAACAGGTTAAATACTACTTATTTCAAGCACTTATTAACTTGTTATATTTTTACAGTGTACTTATCAAACGTAACGCAAAAACTTAAATTATGTACGTATGTTTCTGTATACTAGGTTGCCAGATGATGACCTTTGAAACCTTTCCCACGATAGTTTATTTTTTTCTTTTTCTAGCGCAAATAAGGAGGTTATATTTGTGCTTTTGCTACTGCCACTAGACAAAGAGGATGTGACTCTTGACTACTGGCAATTTGCACCTACAAAGAGTGGATCATTTATTTAGTATTAAAATTGTAGTTTATAAATGTGTTCTCTCAAAAATGTGTCGTCTTGATTGAACGAAAGGGGAACTGAACAGTTATCTACTCTTCTCAAGCAGTCGGTAAACTTAGATCATCCTAAAACACCTACTACGCAGAAACTAACTTCTACTGATAAACATTTCAAGAAGAGTTAAAGGAAGTCTGTGCAGAACTGATCCCATTATTACTCAGTCGTTGTTATGATACTTCCCCTTATCCCTCCTGCTGAGAGAACTGTGTCTGACCCACTGCAAAAAGAACTCAAAACACACACAAACTACAGCAGAAAGCGAGCAAGACAAAAAGGATTACGTTGAAGAGGATTCAGAGCTGAAAAATACTAAGATAAAGCTGTATTTTTACGTCGTAGGAGATATTTAGATGTATATAATTTGGGAGAAAAACAGCTGTCCATTGAATTATTATTTATTAAGCAAGCTGACCAAATTATAACTGTTATTTTTCAACATAACACACATGTTCTTTCACATTATCCAATATTTCAATCTGTACCATCCAAATACATTAATGAACCCACATTCAAACCACTTTTTTTAAAATCACACAGCACATTTTAACCAAACATTAATGACAGTGTGAATTAACATGAAGCTTTTTAATATTTCTTTGTTGTTTCTTGCTGTTAATTAAATGCAACTGTAATAATTCTACATTTTACAATCGAATCCTTTTGCATGGATAGAGCTGGACTAGATTTCTTGAGCAATTATGACCTAAGCACCCAGGACTCAAGATTAATTTAACTATATTTATATCTATTTTCAGGGCACAAAATTTCTGCAGCTTCCTCATTTAAAATTCAATCGTAGTTCACTTCGGTGCTGCTTCTAGTGGGCCCAATATCACGCTGAATGAATAATATATGACTGGACCCAAAGCAAAATCATATCCTTTTGCACACTGTGTTTTCTTCTCTGTGGCTTTTCTAATATCTCTGTGTTTGTTGAAGTGAACTTTTAACCTGTTTTATAAAGGCAAAAGGAGCTCAGAAATGTAATATATGCTCAGGTCACTGGTTTGAGAGAGTTATAAGCTGAGGAAAATACAAACTTTAAAAGAGACATGTCATGTGAAATTAGCTTTTTTGAGCTTTTAATCGTGTTACAAGGTTTTTCCCTCAAAAAACAGACATGGAGTTGTAACTTGTATGTTGCTTCATTCACAACGGTTTAACCATGACCCAGTGCAGGTAGGGGCCCTTATTAAAGGACACAGTTCTGCTACAGTGACTTTTTTGAGCTTTTAACCATGTTCTAACAACGCTCCGTCTTCAACAACATAACTGGAGTTGCATTCACTATATACACAATCTAGTGGAGTTAGCGCTGAGAATACGTCGTTGTGCGGATTTGCTGCAGCAGTGTTTAGACGGCCGAAATGCTCAGAACGAGTTTAGCAATGGTTTAAGGACTAAAAACAGCAGCACATTCGCTGATAAGCGACGTATGAAGTCTAAAAATACATCAGAAAACCAGGAAGTTCAGCAGGAAGTGTGTTTGACGCTCGGAGGGGAGAGGATTTTCGAATGAACATTCGTCAAAACAGCGAAAATGCAAATGAATGCTACTCCGGGTATGTTTTTGATGACAGAACATTGTTAGAACATGGTTAAAAGCGCAAAAAAAGCCACTGTAGCAGAATGTGTGTCCTTTAATACAATTCAATTAACAAAATTAAGACGCAAATAATTTTCTCAAAACCAGCAATTCAAGTTTTATTGAGTGCACCTCGTTCCTTTCAAAATTTCCAGTAGAATGCTCAGTTTATGAAAAGACCTCAATATCCAGTGACCTTTCCCGACTCTACACCTTTTTGACAAAGCTTTTTCATTCTTAGTTCATTATAGGTTCCTCTCAAATTGCTTTGTAGAAAAACACAAAAGAACAGCTCGACAAATCAATTTTAGAAAGAATTATGCTAGTTATCGGAGGAAATACCATTCATTTCTTGTCATTTGCTATACATGTACAGTATTAGTTTGAGACATTACCTGCAGCGTAAAGCATATTTCACTGTCTCCACTCCATTTCAGACGTCGGTGTGAATGTTAATATGTTGGATAATCAATAAAGTATATGAGCTTGACCTTTTAACCCTCTCCAAGAAATAGAAGTCGTATGTTACAGCAAATTTAATTGACAATTGATGCTGTGTTCATGTGGTCCTTGGGGGGAAAAAAATTCAGGGAAAAATGTTATTTCAAGTTGAAAAATGCACATGAACGCTCACACAAGTTGGAAAAAGAACAAAATAACTCTGATCTAAAGCTTTTGCCTGATTTCCCTTGATGTCAGCTGTTGTGGAGACGCACCAAAACAAGAGGATTTCTCAATTTATCTTAAACATTTGAGCTCCACATGTAGCAGTTTACTGTCATAACAGGAACAGAACACATTTGTTCACTATTGTCTAATTGATTTCCGATGCAACAGCTAAAGTTAAAATGGAATGTTTAAAAAAATATTATAGCTTTTGAGAAGGCTAACAACAATGAGTCTTACTGTTAGTTTGATCTATAACATGCAACATCTGTTAAACATGCATATGCATATGCATATGCAAATATTATAGCTTTTGAGAAGGCTAACAACAATGAGTCTTACTGTTAGTTTGATCTATAACATGCAACATCTGTTAAACATGCATATGCACACAAATATTACTTACATACTTAGGTTTGTGTGCTTTAAAAAGACAACTTTACATAGAATGAACAGTCCTGGTCCCAAAATACAGAACTTTACACACTTTTGCACTTTCAGAGATGAGAAAGAGGGCGATATGTGCTCAGAGAGATGAGAAATTCATTTATTTTAGTAAGAATTCTATGTAAAGTTTCACAATTGAGATCCCTAACCTGTGGAAAGGCGGCCTTGCTCAAAGGAATACATGTTTTGAGTGACACTGTAACTGAATAAATGCAGGACAGATAAGTTTAATGCCACACTGTGGGACATTCAAACACCAGAAAACTTACACAGTGCTCCAGGCAATATTGCACATATAAAACAAGTTCTTTCAAGACTACTGCAAAACGAAAATGATCATTTTAGGCTTACTATTCTAGATTACCTTATGTCCTAGTTTTACTCTCTTTCTACCCAATTCTAAATTTATTTCTTCATATTTATTTATTTATTCTTTTATTCATTTTAGACTCCAGTGTTTCCTCTGTGGAGCCCTCTGTACCGGGAGCGGTGTTCATCTGTGGCTGCTGGGCCCTGGCTCATGGGCCCCTGGTGGAGGTTTGGTGTTTGCCTGGTCTCTCCCCTGGGCCCTGAGTCTGTGTCCTGCAGCTGCAGATGACGCTCTGCTCCTGGTGCAGACGGCTCCTCTGATGGTGCTTCGTAAACTGGTGTATCTGTACTCAGCCTCTTGTACCTCAGGGAGAGAGAGAGAGAGAGAGAGAGAGAGAGTGTGTGTGTGTGTGCACGTGTTTGTGTATGTGTATGTGTGTGTGTGTAAGGGTGCGTGTGCGAATGTACGGGTATGTATTGGTGACTATCTGTGGGGGTTTGGTTGTGTGGTGGTTGTGGGGGAGATTGGGAGGGAAACGACATGTGGGAATGTTTTTAATGCACTGTAAAGCACTTTGTGTTACATTTTATGTATCAATAAATAAAAATTCATTGATTGATTGAAATGGAAGGGCTGTAATCCTTTAGTCGATTAATTGGCTGATGGTGTCTTAGTCGACCAAGATTTGTATTAGTCTACTAATTATTTTGTTCGCATTCAACAAATTTATGTAGCAAAAACAAGAAGATTTAGAGTGAGCCAGCTAGAGTTAGTTATATAAATACACCGTTTACTAGTACTTTTCTGTATAAATTGTTATTTTTGCATGAACTCTTGTGCAGTTTGGGTCTTTTGAGTGCAGTTTGGGTCAGATCCACGGAGATACTTCATAGTTTTGATGTATTTTTGCCACGCCCCCTTTTAGTCAACTAATCGGCCGATGGAGCAGGTCCAAGATTTTCTTTAGGCGACTGCAGCCTTACCAAATAGGTATGTATAAGCAGTCTACATGTTTGCAGTATATTGATAAAATATTGATTACAATGTGTGCTATTGTGGTAATGCTAATACTTTTACAAATAGCAAACATAAAACTCAATCGCATGACCAGAGCGTCGTAAAGAAAACAAAAGTCGTCTTATTTCACATAAACTGCTAACGCATGCACACTAACCTTGTAACCTTTTGCCTTTAACATTATTATGACCTTTTAATTTTCCCTGAGTTTGTTTTTGTTGCACATGGGGATAATTTAGTGAAAATCATCAAGACATTTTGAAAACCTGATGTTTGACGCAAGTGTTTGAGTTAAATCTCCACTTTAATGGCTATGGTTTCTGTAAACACAAATGACCAGAAACAAAACCGCTTCATGCAGGGGCGTAGCAACAAATTCTGGGCCCCAGGGACAAACCTTCTCAGTGGGCCCCTGATACATCATTTTGTATATGATTTATTTATCTCAGCAAATTTAGTTATAATTGATATCGTTTCATTCACTAATGCTAGAATACACCCTTTTATTTCTACGTACGCTTCACAATAACTCGCTAATTTACAGACATCTTGTGTAGCTACAGGCTGATGTTATCATACAGTATTATTACATACAATTTCACAAACAACTCAAAACGTTTTATTGCAGCAAGAAAATACACCGCAAATTATAATCACTAGTTGTATTTGTTAACAAGTTGGTTCATTTATGAGCAAAGATTTCTTCTTTCTTTACAGATTTGATGGCGCCCTCAGTTCTCATGCATGATTGTATTTAGTCTCTCAAGGACTTTACTCAACCACTGCACATTTTATGACAACAAAAACAGAATAAAACATAGAATAATGCAGCTGAGGAAAAAAAAAATTAAAAATCACATGCCTTTGAGGGCCCTTCCTTGTCTTGGGCCCTGGGGAAACATGACCCTTTAGTCCCCCCAGTCTGACGCCCCTGGCTTTATGTAAGAAGTAGTAGATTTATGGAAGCCATTTTTTTTTTACTTTTGGACAATTCAAAACAGAAATATTTTGAATTTGAATTGCAATATTTGACACAGCTTGAAACCCATAGTGCAGTGTTGATTTCTGCCACGTGTTTTCATCTTGTATTCGTTATTTTGTGCAACAGAAGTGCGTTTGTCCAGCGTGAAATAAGGACACAACTTAATGGAGAGGGTGACATTTACACCAGACACCGGAGTCAGCAAAAACAATCCGGCCTTCAAGAAAACACAAGGGCTGAATGAGAAGAGGTTTGGGTGAGAGAATGAAGGACGCGTTTAAACAAAGAAGAGCATCCGAAAAGAGAGCGTGAAAAGTTACTCCATTCTTCACCTCCATTTCGTAAACTGGAATAAACACTCTTTAGGTGTCACATTTATCATTTTGTTAAGATAAATACGCATATTTGTTTGTTATGAGACAAATATTATTCATATGTTGATTCAAAATGTAATAATTGTGGAAAAAGACATAAGAAAGTTCATTTACTCATGACTCTAATCTAGTGGTTGACAAATAATAAATGGTTAAAATTGGCAAATTGCAACAATAGCAATTATGACATAACATAATTTCCCCTGCAAACAACAAAATATTCTGTCTTTTCATGTGTAAAACTCACTGTGAAGTTTGTAGAGCTCCACAAACATGTTCTGAAATGTAATGTAAATGTAGCCGTTCAATTTTCTCAAACGTCAATGCCCCTGGAATCCTTCTATTAAGACACAAATATAATCTCAATGCTTGTCAGAGATAACGCTATTAGATCGTTTTTCAAACTCATTCAGGCTTAGAACACACCAACAAAGATACAATATGTAAAAAATGAACAAGTAATAGTTGATTTTTAGGTAAAAATGAAAGGTCCATGCATTCACTTCATTTATAAGACTGTTCCCAAAGTGCTGCATAAGGTTGATTTAAGCAAAAAAAAAAAAAAAATCTGGTAAACTAGCAATGCGCTAAAAATGTTCTAAAATAATGATATACAATGTCATAAAATACATAGATCCATAAATAGAAGTGACACATAAAACCATAAATAACAGTAAAATACATAAAGCAATAAAAACAAATGTAAATGTAAAATAAAAATCAATAATAATAATTTAAAAAGAGTAGTAAAAATGCTTGAAAGTAATAAGTGTATACAATATCGTAGAAATGGGTTCAGAGGTTGTCATCCGGACGCCGTTTAAAGATCGAGACGTTTCGACTTTTATCCAAAAGTCATTGTCAATCAGAGAGCTGGTATGGGAACTTGGGCTTATATGCTACTCTACGTAGTGGGAGTCCTGCCCCCAGGGAGGAGTCACTGAATCCTGTCTTTGTTAGAAAATTGTATGTTTGTCACCTGGGACTTGATTAATTGGTCTATCTTATTGATTAATGGTTGGCCTCACCTAGTTTCACCTGTGTCTAAAGGTCTATTGTTATCTTGATAGCTGGCTGTTGCTCCCTCCTCACTGCTGATTACCTCATTAGCATTTGACTGGTCTATTGATCTGGACCAAGGTGTTAGGATGCTGTCATAAATTTTGGCTAAATTAAATCTTAAGCCCCCATTCCTGTTTAGAGAAGGATTTTCTCTTTTTACAAAAATGGCCTCCTTTACTCCTCTTTCAAACCAGTTCTTCTCTCTGCTCAAAATCTTCACCTCACTGTCTTCAAACGAGTGATTTGTAGCTTTTAGGTGCAGATGGACTGCACTCTGCGGTTCTGTGGAGGCCGCTCTTCTGTGTTGGTACAGCCTTTTGTGCAATGGCTGTTTTGTTTCTCCTATGTAACGTTCTTTACAACTGTCCTCACTGCACTCTATCGAATAAACTACATTGCTCTGTTACTGTATACAATATCGTTTGCGAAATGCTCTGTAGAAGTATACTTAATTCAAAATAAAATGCAAACTCACAGTGACAATATTGGCAAAAGTAAGTCTAGCTATTGTTACAAGGTGCTACTGCCACCTGTTCTTCCAGCCTCTTGCTCCGGACCTCATAAAAGCCAAAGGAGAAGTGCGAGCCGGCCAATATAAAGGTGGCGTTATATAAGAATTGGAGTTATATTATGTGGAATATGAGCAGTTTCTTGGTGTCTTTCAAGGACAATGCTGTTGGGTTGCATTATGTAAAAGAGAAGGACCTGATTTGCCGTCACGCCGCAGCATAATTGGTGCAAAGACACGACTAATGATCGTTAAGTGGGGAATAATCGCCCCCAGCACCGCTCCCTCTCACTCCATAAGGAAATAATGCATAATTCAGAGGCAACAGATGAGTAAATGAGGACAAACAGAGAGAAGAGAAAGACAGACAGAGAGGGGGAGGAGAGCAAAACAATACGTGCAAATAAAGCAATTAGAAATAAATATTTGTAGATTTTTTCAGACCACACAATGGAAGACAGAGATTAGTAGAAGTAGAGCTGGTAATGTTTGCAGTAGTGGTGTTGTAGTCCTAGGATGATGTTTCCATAAGGGCTCATGTAAGATCTAAGCAATTAAAGCAGAATTAGGTCATATTTTTACCTTATTAAACGTTTGGAGGTCTGTGTGGTGGTTGCACATGTATTTTCGGAGTGTTTGAAGTGCCCGTCGTCGCCCCCTGCTGTCTCTGCGTGAAAAACCAGCTACAGCATTTCCCGACATCGACCCGAAGACTACTATCCTGAGAAACCCTGGCAACGAGAAATGTATTTTAAGTGATTGTACTTCCTTATTTCAATAAAAATAAGAGGAACAATAACAACAAGAAGAAGGAGAAGGTGAGGAATGAGAAGAAGAAAGAGAAGTTGAAGAATGAGAAGACGAACAACAACAACAAAAAGGAGAAGAAGTACAAAAGAAGAACAAGAAGAAATAGAACAAGAGGAAGAAGAAGGAGAAGAAAAAGAGGAACAAGAACAAGAAGAAGAAGCTTTTGTCAGCTTTTTTCTGTTGCCCAGAGTCAGGACTAAACATGGGAAATTGTGCGAATTGTGCTCTACAAATAAACATGCCTTGTGTCTCATCACGAGCAGTGCAATGGATAAACCAACAAAGAAAACGCCAAAGCCCAAACTGTGTCACTGAAAAATTAGCAAAATCTGACAAATAAAGAACTGATCAATTGAAGCGCTGTTGTGACGCTGTGATGTGGTGTTATGACGCTCTGGGCTCAGAAACTGGTGAAAAGTGCTAATAAACTCATGGCGGTGAATATTTAGGATACTGGGACTGCATTAGGAAAGTGAGAAATACATGTGACTGATGTAAAGACTTTAATATGAACTAGTTCTGTTTTTCATGTTTCAAAACAATAAAAATTAGGTACAGGGCCTTTAAATAACGTTTTTTTTGTATTCTGACCAAGGAAAAGTGTATTTATTGGCAGTAGTTCAGGCAGAGTAGTCATCTTTTGACCTCCCTCGGGTGAATACTGTCATTGTGTCCTTAGGCAAGACACTTAACCGGCCTCAATGTCTGTGTACACTGGTGTGTGAATGTGTGTGTGACTGGTTGGTTCCTTTGAGTGTTTTGAAGGCGTAAAAGCGCTTTGTAAAATTAAACTATTTATTGTTACCCAGAAATGCTACAACAACGACTAACATTACAGTGACAACAATATTGTCAAACCAACTTCTAATCCTTTGATTGTGATCGGTGCAATACACTATAATTGCACTATAATCAAGTCAAGTGGTTGTCATTTGCCCAAACTAAGCATATTTCAAGACTAATACTAGGATGTAATTACATAAATCTATCATGTTTGCATAATATCTTGCTACAAAAACTAATTTTATTTCAGTCTTGGATAAATCGTACACTTCCTGTTCTATCCTGTGCAGTGTGTGTGTGTCTTGTATGTTTGAGTGTGCGTTCATTGTTCCACTGACTGTTCTTAGCTTGTTTTGTGTGTGAAACCATGATTGAGATGACAGCTCGCCCAAAGAGAATGGTTAGCATCCACACACACAAAACACACACAAAACACTAAACACACACACACAAAACATTAAACACACACACAAAACACTAAACATACACACACGACACCAAACGCAAACACAAAACACTGAACACATGCACAAAACACTAAACGCACACACAAAACACTAAACGCACACACAAAACACTAAACGCACACACAAAACACTAAACGCACACACAAAACACTAAACACAAAACACTAAACACACACACAAAACACTAAACGCACACACAAAACACTAAACACACGCACAAAACACTAAACACGCACAAAACACTAAACGCAAAACACTAAACACACACAAAACACTAAACGCACACACAAAACACTAAACACAAAACACTAAACACACGCACAAAACACTAAACACGCACTCAAAACACCAAACGCACACACACAACACTAAACACACACTCACACAAAACACTAAACGGACACACAAAACCACAAACGCATACACAAAACACTAAACGCTCACACAAAACACCAAACGCACACACACAACACTAAACAGACACACAAAACACCAAACGCATACACACAACACTAAACGCACACACACAACACTAAACACACACACACACAGAACTAGCAGCTGTTGCTAATTAAAGATTCATGCTCAAATTCCTGTGAAAACTCAACCCGCCGCCGAACGCTACGGGGACAAGGAAGTGTGTAAGAAATGATGAATGGATGAAAACAGACAGATGAGACATGAAAGGGCGCAGTTATCGCCCGTTTTAAAAGTAAACGCTCTTTTATTGTACTGTTGGATTGATTTTGCAGTGAACACATGAGCAGACAGTGGCGTTCAGAGTAAAAAGAGCCACTGTAACAAACCTACTGGGATTAGAACTGTTCCCGATGGAGCAACAAGCTTATACTAGGCTTTTATAATTGGGGGGGACATGTGCTGGACTCGCTGTGCATGCTTGTCGCCATGGAGATGTCACTGAATGTTCCACTGTACAGCATTATGAGCGTGTCTGTCTTGCATTTAATTCATTATGAGTGGTTTTCATGCTCTCAAATGTCTCGAAAAGCATGTATTCTTCTGCACTCTCAGATCTGACCTGGAACTTGACTCAATAGCGCCACCTTCTTGTCTCTATCACAATCAGAATAAGAAACATTTTAGCGTCATTGTTGGTGAACAAAATTCACAAATTAGGAACGTGCTTGGGCATTAAGGAGGTGCAACGTATAACAATGAGTAAAAATAGTAGGGCTGCAACAAGTTCATCGATTAATCGCAACTAATCGATTATAGAAATGGTTAGAATAATTATTGATAGTCTTGTTTTGAATGACACAAAAAACATACAGGAAAATATAAAGTGTTTTATTAATTGTTTTATAATTAAAATACTTGTTCATCGATAAATATTATTCACCAGGATGTCGGCTTTATCTGGGTGAAATTCTCCCTTCTCTCTTCGAGTAAAATTCTCATATTCAACAGTCTTTCGTGTTCTAAACGATTAATCGGAGTAATCGCTATAGACTAATCGATTACCAAAATAACTGTTAGCTGCAGCCCTAAATATAGCAGCAAAAATGATAAACAATGCTAAAATAAAGGCATGCAAAATACATTACACATTATGGAGATAGGAAGGGTTCAACAGCAAACACCGAAATCTGATTATTATTTGATTTCTGGTCCTTTTAGATTATAAATGACATGTAAACTGAAAAACTCTGATTAAAGGGACCACGATAAGAAGGAAAATTTGATTATTCGCATCAAATCAAGGTGTTTATGACATTTTAATAATCTTACGAATCCATAATCTGGTACTAATAAGATTTTAACCCTCTGTAGAAGGTTTACAGTTTTGGTTAGTGGTCCTTTCAAAAAACAAATCTATTTAGTGTGAAAAAAATATATTATTCAATCACATCTGGAGCAAATCAATAATATGTGTAAACGATACATCCAAAAAAGGAAAACAGAAAGGTTGAGACAAACTTTCAAAGCGCAGATTCATTTATTTTTTGGCAAATTAACATTTATTTTTTTGCAAATAGACAAATCAATTACATCTCATTTGACACAAGCAAGCGACATACCATCACCATAAAAACGAATGAACGGTTTGCGACTTTCCCCCATTCAAAAGATAAAATATTTAGCTTTGAACTGTTGTGTTGTGAACTATGTGCTTATTTTTCCTCCCTTTGAAACCCAAGCAAATTTATGGCCAACCACAGTCTGCAAAAGTGCTGCATTAAGTGAATTTATTATTGTAAAAGGCACAAAATGCTTGAGAATTGGTTTGATTTATCCACCAACTGTATGATTACAAAATATATCATCATTTTATAAGTTGTAATTGCAGTAATAGGCATAAGCTGTTCATTTGTATGCAGGTAATAATTTTGATATTTGCCGAAGTCTGTTTTGCTATTACCGTTTGTTGTGATCATAGCAGCCTTTTCTTGACATTTCTAAGCAATCAATAATTACATGTGCCTGCAATTTGGTGTGAATCGCCCAAAGAGCTATAGATCCACAGGCCGGTTATTATTAGGAACTATTTATGATGTTTACCTCGATTCACAAAGAAACAAAATGAACTGAAATATCCCGTGACATTTGGGAGCGCTGAAGTCAACAGTATTTTAGAGCCATGACATTTTATTAGGATTGAGGCAAAGAGCTGAGGTTCTTCTGTGAATAAAGTCTGTAACACATAGACTGGGGATATTTCGGTAAAGAAACTATTTAATTAATGGATAAAAGTTCCACACAGCATTTTTTTTCTCCCTCTTATCTTGTAATGCCACCATCATTTTGGATTTTACTGCTGCATATGGTGTGTAATGTCAGTCAGTCAGTGTTCATTAGGACCACAGAGCCATAAAGTTTAAACTCCAATTTCATAATTAACCTTGAATGAAATGTTACATTATAAACCTTTCCACAACTTTACACAAATCATCATTTTATTTTCAGGGATTTTTAAAGGTCAGTGTCATTGTCATTCATCCAGAAGTGATTCATCAAAATTATTTATTCAAAATGAGCCTTTATGGCTAAATCTGGCATATTTACATGCGATCGTGTTTATTAATATGCACTCTCCAATTTCAAATAAATGAATAAAACAAGTTTCAAACATAGACTGTAGAAGGAGAAGCTGGCCGCGTTCTCCTTCAGATCTGGCTCCAATCGCTTTCAATGGAAACATCTGCTTCACTTTCTCTGTCAGACTTATCATTCAGGACTTAAAATGTTTGTATGAAGAAGCAATACATTGTCCTTATTTCGCAATTGTCTTTGTCAATCAAGATTTGAACATTAATAACTAATCAATCAAATGCCGCCTTCTCTCGTGTAAACTACGGGTTTTGAGTGACAGCTGGCACGGCTCGTCGCTAAGTGCCCGTGGAAACCTGTGGACAGGAAGGGGCGGGTACCTTCTACAACCTCGCTCCGGATTGGCTCTGTGGTTGCCATGAATATACTATAAATATAACAGCTATTCACCTTATTCCGCTACATCAACTTTTGGCTCTTTTTGCCACAGATCCGCGCTCCATTCACACAAAAGGAAAAAGAAAAATGGTGTAAAGTAGATTGATTGGCAACTGATCAAATCTTTAATTTACACGTGCAACAACAAGTCACAATGCACAGATTTCCTGGGCAGCCTGAAAACGGCTTTGTAGTCCGTGATTAGAATGTATTTACTGCTGAGCTCGTCTGTCCCGTGTAAACTAATGCAACAACTTATTCCAGAATAACTGCGAGCCACGATTGGCTTCAGTTAGCTGGAGCCAAACATACGGTGTGCTTAGTCCAGTCCTTTGTAAAGTCTATGATCTATGTTTAAAAATCAAGACATTTTGACATCAGTCCGGAAGTAATTTTCAATCTGAAGGGGTTGGTCTGAGAAGCAAGACTTTATACTGCGCTATACCACAGTATATTTAAAGCAACCGAATAAGGCTTGGATCAATAATGCAAAATGTAAAGTAATTTATGGCAACATTGAGGTAAACATTGGCAGTCCAGTGTCATTTTCAAAGATGCATGCACAGTTTGAATAATATTATTTCTTATTATTTCTTGAGTTGCATTTTACAAATCATGTCAAATCACTTTTTAATTTCAATTCAGACTGCATCATAAAGTAAGTCAATTCAACAGTGTGAACGCTAAACTGCCATGGGATGTATTATCAATGTCTTTAACAACCTTTGCATTGTACAGTGTTTTTAAAAGTATTTGACATCAGTTACCAATTTGATGGCAATGATTCATCTAATATTATCCCTGTCAAATAAATAAATAAACATATAAACCCCTCTTTGTCCAGCGCACAGACAGATATTACCAGCCCTTTACCAGTCCGACTGCGGATGAAGGAGCGCAGTCAGCCAGCCTTCATAACCCACTGATTTACACCCTCCCCGCCGTCTCCAAGCTAATATTTCATCTGTGCTACATTTGCAATCCCCCCATCGGCAACAGGGCCACGCACGAGCCATTACGGCCCAGCCCGGGATCGCAGCATGGGAGCCCCTTTCCCCGGTAATAAGATCGGCGCAGATAGGAGGAAGAAGACGACGAAGGCTGCAGAGAAAGACAGACAAAGACCAAATATAATGGAAGTGAATAGGAGGCTGGGATGAGGCTCTGGTGTGGGTTTGGGTCCATTATGGCGCATGAAAAGGAGAAAATCAAATGGACAAAAACACGCGAGGTGATTGAGTTGGGGGTGAGTGCAGGTAGAGAAAGAAAGATGGTGTTTTTGTGTGTTTTTTTGTAATTACGTTGCTTTTCACTGTCAGATATAGAGGGATAGGAGATAATTCCACCTGCGCTAGATTTCTTTTTTCTTCATTTTGTGAGCGCGGAGAGTGTTTGCGAGCGTTAGAGGTTGTTTTCTCGTGACTCAAATGAACAGATGGCAATAAGAGCTCAGACAAAAGGAGGTGTTTTGAAGCTGGTTATTGGAGCAACAACATGGAGGTGCTGTGATATATCATACTTGGTTGTAACGTTTCTATTGATATATAAGGTTCTGTTGAAATTTGCCATCCATTGGGTTTCACAGTAATGAAAAAATTGGACTTTTGAATGGTCAAAAAGCCTCAAAATGAAATGTGAATTGAAAATAATGATCAAATATGTTGATATGATTATGCTAAATGACATAGCATCTTTCAGCTTTTATCTAGGAACAGTGTTGCGGCACAAAATATGGATCATATTGTCTTCAGTGTGATGCGAACCAACTCTGTCACTATCCAAGTTAATGTTTTAGTCTTTTTAAAATGTCACACTACTGCTGTTTCGAATGCAACAAATTAGGACTGATACTGTTACTTGTTTTCCGCTTATGGACATGGTTTTAAAGCCGCATTACCAATTTTTTCAGTTTTTATATATTCAAAATAAGAGCATTGAACATGACACAAAGAGAAAGCAAAACAAATAAAAGTCAACAAAATAAATACTAACACGCCAAGGCATGCATAGTGTCCCACTTGGTCCAAACTTTGTCATATTTGTCACTTTATAGGTGAAGTTTAAGTGTTATTTTTGCCTTTTTCTAATTTCAATTATTATGTCTATCCAGTCCTTCATCATTGGTTCAATTTGTGTCCTCCATTTTTCCCACTGTTACCAAAAGAATGGTCCAAAGGTATCCATTCATAGTGTCCATGGTCAGAGTTTTGAGGCCTATGCCAAACATAGTTCGTAGCGCTCCATCTCAGTCCAATATTTCTGGGCAATAGGACAGTCTCAAAAATGTTTACTGATTTTTAAACTGCAAAAGTAAAGTATACAATAGACTCCAACATGAAAAAGGTGTGTGCACAGCCTTAGAGCTGTTTTTTTTATTTTTTTATGACAAAGTGAAGCACCCCCATCGCTCAGTTAATGCTGCCGACGTTTATGGCTCTTTCTTCTGGGTCCATGATGAATAAAATACTTAATAGCAAAAGAGAAATGAATTCGTCAACTGGACAAAAGATTGAATACATTTCAAAACTTGTCCAAGAAGCTTCTTCAGTTCATCTGACAAGGTTCTGGTAAATAATTGCTTTATATCTGTCTGAAAGAGGAAAGAAACACTCTTTTTTTTCTCATTTACAAGATTAAGTCGGGTATCCCATCTTCAAGAAATATGAATGTTGTCCAAATAGTTTTACAAAGTCTGAACAAAACATAACGACACGTCATTCATTGTTTCTATTTTATTCTATGGTTTATTTATATCACTTTCGAAACAGCTTTATTTGTAAAATGCACTATAGAAATAAAGGATTGGACTAAACTTAGAAACCGATCAATTTGAAAGACTGTCAAACAAAATTGGACTTTTATGTTGGACTTAATATACCATATTTTTCTGTAGATGTCTTGTCTGTTGCCGTTGTATTTTTATCTTATTATTATTCACATCACTTTATGTGCTCTGTTCTGTTGTTGTTATGTGTTATAATATTCTTCTTTCTGGAAAAATAAATAAATACAATTATAATATAAGAAGTAAAAGATTGGCTTCACAAATAAATACCTTTAACAAAGTTGCCCTGTACCAAATTATTACATTGATAAGGTTATTCATATGTTCAACAACAAACTTGAACAAAACCCAATGAAAAATCCATGTCCAGTGATAACAATCTTTTTATGTCTGCGATAAAGAGGGAAAGAAAATACAATTTGAAAGAAAAATTACATGCATTTAATTCGGTCCAATTTTAACCTCATTCAGTGGCCCTTTAATTGGGTCAGTGCTCATTATGAACCATATAATATGCTTGGTTTCTATGCAGCAGATAAAAGTGGTAATTATCCTTATTGTGATTATATCTGATTAAGCCCCTCTCTCGCCCCCCTCTGAAATCACACAGCCCCATTCAGGAGCTCATTTCCTCCTTCAAACTCTCATTAGTCCAATCAGAGAGCACCTGCTGCAGCCGCGACCCACGCCGACCAAACGTGAGCCCGAGACCCCAATCTGACACTGCACGGGGACTGCATTTGACCCAGCCTGTGGAGGAACGTGTCTGATTGTTCTAGTTGTATTTGTGGGGTCTGTTCAGGCGCAGGATGCCGATCACTACAGCAACCAGAAAGAGAGAATAATAATAATAACAGCGGTGGAAGAAGTACTCAATTCTGTTACTCGACTAAAAGTACAGATACGTGCGCAAAAAAGTAAAAGTATCACATAAAAAATCAACTTAAATAAACGTGTTGAAGTACCTGTTTGAAAATGTACTTTAAGAGTAAAAAGTACACGTATGTATGTAGATTCTGAGACCAGTTTTGCGTATCAGTTGTCTCTCTGACACGTCACTTTTTGATGACATAGGTGGAGGGATTCCGTTTCAGAACTCAGCACTACTTCCTGTATTTTTAAACCTCTTTTTTTCAAAATTTCTTCACAAACTGCAGCTTTACATATGTAAATAGTAAAAATTGCCACACAAGTCCTAATTAGTACATTTTGAGAACTTGTCATATAGACTTTAAGTTAAGATTTCTTATCTTGAGTGCTTCTTGTGAGAATCTAATGACCACGAAACATTCACTTTCATGTGAGCTTGGGTTTGTGACTGGTGAAAAGAGCAGAGAAATGCCATAAATATCACTGAATAAAACTTTTATAGACTTTAATATGGAGATCAGCTTCACCATTCATTTGTATGTGCAGGCACTTTCGATTTGATTTAAGTCTAGATAGCCTTGGTTAGCAAAGTGGTCATGTGTGAGCTATGGGCAAATTACATAATAGTTAGGATTTGACAGATAATAATACCTGATCATACATTTATTTTGTTAAATGATTGCTTAAACTGTCAGAAAATGTGTCTGTAGCATTTAAATTGTCCCTGTACTTTGGATGGAATGCCATTTGTTGATGACATAGACAGAAGGTTCTCACAGCGCTATTTCCTGTCATTTTCAACTATTATTTTTATGTTTTTCTTCACAAACTGCAACTTGACTGATGATTACGGTAAATATTTAACGCACAGACTATTCCACCAAACTAAGTAATAATTAGAAAGACATGTAAACCCATCAAACGCATTTTACGTTTCTGAGGATCTGTGCTTTACTGAAGGCATGTTTTAGTTGAGTACTTATCACTTTGACCTCACTAGATTTAAAAGAATAATACTTTCTAGTCTACTATGTTTCCAAAAAAGCCCAGAAGTACTTGTTAATTTGTGGAGTTTTCAGTACTAAAGTCATTTCTACAGCAAATGCTTCACAACTTTAACTTAAGTAATAATTTGACTGAACTTTTGCTTGTATCGGAGTAATATTTGATCAGGTGTAACAGTACTTTTATTCAGAACAATTTGAGCTGAATAAAAGTCTGTATTAGCTAAACGCTCCCTAGAACACATTTGCATCTTGGACTGAACTGGCCAAGCAAATTAAACTGTCTATAATATAATTGTTATTTTTCTCTGCAAATGTTGTGACTTTGGTAAATAATTTATCCTAATTTTGATCAACAACGATCTATTCGCATTTGTTTTTTGTTGTGCTTGAACTCAAAACCCTCAGGCAGAATGTCACCATCAGTGAGCTCAGAATAACCCTCAACAAAATGAAAAGTACTTTCTACTTTTCAGTTCAGTTTTAAAATGTAGTGGAGTAAAAAGTACAGATACTTGAGTAAAAGTAAAAAGTATCCACTGTAAATATGACTTAAGTAAAGTAAATTTTACTTTACTTAAGTCACTTAAGTAAAGTAAATTTTACTTAAGTACAGTTCTTTTACTTTTGTACTTTCCACCACTTTAAATGTATTTTTAATCCGTGAAGGCAAACACACAGTGTCACCAGGTCAAGAAATCCCACACAATCTGTGAGAGAAGACCCTGTTTGAAGTAAAAAACAAAACAAAAAAAAACATAAAAATTAATTCCAGGGATTCAACGGGAAAAAGAGAACTAGCCCATGCTCCCGATTGTTTGCGTGTAATAAAATAAAATCGGTGTTGCCCCAGAACAGATATATTGTACAAGCATCTATTCAGGTGAAAATTAGACAACAACTTTTTTCTCTGCATCTGTTTATGGAGCCTTTTATCTGTCTGTGACACTCTAACCTCAGAAAAAGTGCCTATAAACTTCTCGCGGAGAGTATTTAGGATACTGGGACTGCATTAAGTATGTGAGCGATACATGTGACGGATGTAAAGACTTTCTGTTTTCCACATCAGGTACAGGGCCTTTAACAATAACATCGCCGCCAAATGTTACACTTTTATCATTCTGATTTTATTCCTTTGAACCACGGTGCACATTCAGACACATGTTTTATCTTCTGAAGCTGATACCCATTGTCTTCTGTCACAATCTTTCTGTGTCTGAGTGTTGCTTGTTGTGTGCAGCACCTGTCACTTCAGGAAAAAAAGTCCCACCAAATTGAAGATATGTGATCTCGACTTGACTCGGGCAATATGCACTTTTCACAGCGGTCTGACGCCCCACGCCGCGACACACAAATAAACCACAAAGTCCCAGTCCCTGAACGCCTCCCTCGGATCCGGCAGAATGAGTGGCAGGCCGATCTGAACACGACTCCATCTTGGCTTCTCGGCGGGACGGTGAACCTTAACCGAGAGCTCTGATAGGCCCAGTGGGGAGGAGATTGCTCTGCCTCTGATTGGATGATTAGGGGCTGCGGGGGCCCAAAATCAGCCGTTTTCAGGAAGGCAGAGGTTTGGTTAAGTGGATTGGTGCGGCTCCGTGCGCGGGTGTGAGGTCTTTGTTAAACTTGATTTGAGGTGGGTCTATTTTTTGTGTCTAAATGCGTGTCGCCGCGTGAGAGGTGAGAGGCAGGGGCAGCGGCGAGGTCCAGGGTAAATTTAGGAGAAAATGAAAGAAGGCAAGAGGTGGAGGAAGTGGAAAAACTGGACTTGAAACAGGTTTAATACGTCACGGAGCACAGTGTAACGTCTTTGGTGGAGGGTCAACCGCCTGCTTTTGTCTGTGAAGGAGTGATTGCTTGAAGTGTTATATAAAATGGCAATAAGCGTTCATATCTTGTAGTGTTTGAAGAAAATATATGTTAAAATATTCTTACTGTGAGTGGGCTTCTCTCTCCACAGATCTGACCTGTAACTTGGCCTGGTAGCGTTGCCGGCTTGGACATAGTTTATTGTGATACTCTGAAACATCTAGGCCAAGTAATAACATCTCCATGGAGACAAGCAGGTGGTAGATCCTCCACAAGTCGCATAGTGCACCTTTGAATATAATAGACCAGTGCTTGTCAACAAAATGTTTCATTCCATTAGCTCACTACCATTCCAGGAGTTAGCACCAATGCATTTTCAATTGAAGAGTTAGAATTAGCCTCCAGGCATCACAAACTATGAAAAGCTTGGGTTGTTTTGGTGACTGAGACCACATGAACACACGAGTAACGCCTGAACCTCATTAAAACATTACCACGTGTAGAAGTATTTTATATAGATTGTTAGCATTCGTGATAAGCGCCAAAATTAGCATACACGTTAATATCCTCAAACCAAATAATGCACCAAAAACATGGATGACAACAGTTAAACAAGAAAGTTTTAGTTTTTGTCTCAAAAAGCGCCACAAATCCTACAATAATAAGATTTGATATTGATAGTTATTAGTCGTTGGCAAATGTGATTGACATGTAAACAACAACTATTTGTCTGTGTTGTTTACAAATGTTAAATTTACAGTTTTATAGAACAAATCCTTGAATCACTTCACCAGACAATAACAACAGATGCTAGTTGTTGTTAGCATTGCTTTGGCTGCAATACTCCGCTCTGGCCTCTGAAAATTGTGGAAAATACTAATAAACTCATTGCAGTGAATAATTAGCATCCTAGGAATGCGTTAGGAATATGTTTGGATCATTGCCAACGGTTTACAAATGATATAGTGCTGTTTTTTAGATGGAAAAAAATCAGGTGAAGTGTATTTAATTCACTACCTGTGCTCTGTGGTAAGATGGATGGTGTAGACATAAGTATGGCTGCTAATCCTTCCTCAGACAAGTCAGGTGTATATTTTTTTCTGGTGGTATTAAACCTTTTGAACAACTTTTGCCCAAAAAACAGAAATATCTCAATATAGAGAAAAAAATCGAAGTAACCCGAGGCCCATAAATTGATCAGATGCATACAAAAGCAGCACAGAAAAGTGTAAAAGGGAAAGAGAAGTGAAGGTACAGTGATTACAGGTGTCTGAACTGAACAAAGAGCGCGGAGAGTGGAGTCAGCCGGTCTCCATGGCGACGGCAGGCTTCAGTGTGTGCGGTCCGTGTGTGTGCGTTTGACGAGTTGTTTTCAGGTCCTCGAATGAGATGATGTCACTCTTTCAGATGGGAATTGGAGCCTGTGCCATTTTAAAAGAAATACAAAAAAAAACTTAATTAACAAAACTTAAATCCTAAACAAAATTCACCATTTTGGCCAATCACATAAATAATCTAATAATTAGATCATATTAAGGTTATGGTTAAAGAAAAAATATGCTTTTTTCATATCGTTATTAGCCTTTAAACATGCTCGAGTGCCTTAAATTTGCCATCTCATGTCTTAAAACAAAATAAAATGTTTCTTTTTCATCCAATGACTTTTCACTTGTCACTATGAAATTAAACTTACTGAGTGCATCCAGCCAGTAGATGGCGCCAGCACAATATACAATCTAGTAAAGTTAGCACTGCAAAGACGTTACGATGTGGATTTGCTGCAGTAGTTATCATGTTTAGACGACAGAAATGCTCAGAATGAGTTTAACCATGATTTAAGGGGTTTGACGGTCAGAGAAGGAGGGTCAAGGACAAGGGATGCTCCGGGACATTTATCCATTTGCTAAATTCTATTGAACATTGTTTATTTGAACTGCTTTCTACCTGTGGCCCATCGAGGCAACTGTTGTTGTGATTTTGGGCACTACAAAAAAAAATAAAAAAAATTGTAAAAACATTTAATTTTTAGTTCTAAAACATTAGATGCCAAAGTAAAGAGCATGTTTAAAGTCTGTATGACAAGTTCTCATGGTATTCTAATTATGACTTAGTTTGGTTGCAGGGCACTTGTGGTAAATATTTCTCATAGTTTTACATTTGTGAAGCTGCAGTTTGTGAAGACATTTGCATATACCGATATCATCAAAAAGCCATTGAAAATACATTTTTGACAGCTTAAACAGCCACTGAACAAAATAAAGGTGTAATCAGGCTCTTTATTCGTCAAATCACAACTTATTCACAAAACAAATTTTTATGGGTTTTGACCCTTGTTTACTGTCTGGTTGCTAGGTAACAGTTGTGGAATTAGCTCTGCGTATGTAATTTGCTGCTCATGTTCAACCAGGAAGTATATAAGTTATAAACTTTGAAAAAATTGTCAAACTGGGGACAAATAGGCAAAATGTTAAGTAAAATCTTAAATATAATCATGTTCACTATGTTTTAGTCAACTGTGTCTAACCTGTCATTTAAAGGCTAATAACAACACAAATAATGCGTAATATTTCTCCTTTAAGAGTCTGAATAGAGACCAGTACTTGTGTATAGTACGTCATATAACTTATGAGAAACAATATTGATTCTTCATTAAATGTTAAGCTCAATTAATGCTGTGTAGGTCTAGTTAAGAAATGTTTCTACATGAGTTAAAATGTCCTGTTTTCAGAATATTAATCTTAATTTTAGACGTTTTAACTATTTATTTAATGGAATTGTACTTTACGTTAACCTGTTTCACTTGTTTTAAGACAAATTATCTGCCAGTGGTTTAAGATTATTTTACTTACCCCTTATGTATCTCATAATCAGGCAGAGATACCTTGAAACCTGTGAAATATTCTGGATCGTGGAAGAAACGAAATCTCATTCATTCAATATCCAGGTGAAAACTGTAAATTCATGTCATTTTAAGATAGGCCAGATATATATTTTTTCTGTGCGTGTGTAAGAACAACTATTGTAACGAGATGGAGCGTTTTCTGTATGTGCTGTGTGTTTGTGCCAGTATATTGTGCATGTACCTCCCTCCCCTCTCGTCCTCCTGAGCTGCTGCTGGATGTGAGATGTGGCGCTCGTCGCTGGTGATACTGGTGCATGTATTTTCTTGTATTTCATGTGTTTAATGTGTTGTGCGCTGGCCGCCTGTTGCTGTGAGCGGCCAGTTCCTGTTAGATTTGTGCAGCTGGTGTGACTGTGGACACGGCGAGTTCGCTCCGATCCATCAACACGTCACAATGGGTTTTACAATCATTTTATAGAAAAGACAGTCAGAGGAGAAGACGGGATAAGTCTAATATTTGTGTTGTGTGGCTGGATGTAGGTCTGTTTATCAGTTTGCATGAAATATATATATTTTTTTAGCATTTTACCTGGTGTAGAGGTCAGTTACCCTTCCTGTTTGTCTTGGTTCATTGTTATCATTGACAGTTTAGTTAGCGACATGTCAGCAAAAGGTTTTGATTTGGGGAAATTTAGTTCATTTTGAGTGGATCCCAGAAGTTTAGTGTGAATTTGAGAAAAAAAAGGCTAAACTCATCTCTGTCAGATTGATTCTACTAAAGGCGCAACAATATTATTTTTGTAATTTTTTAATATTGTTAGTCAGATTACTAATATAATCGCTGAATATGGAATTATTCTTTCTAAAGATGATAAAAGAACTACTCTGATTACTTTATTTTAAAAGTTACTGATTGCTGATTACTTAGTTTGAAACAAAAAGGGAAACACGACAGCCCAGGTGCTCGTGTGATTTTATTGAACCTAGGTTCAAATAAAATTTCTCTTTTTCTTTCTTTTTCACTGTTTTGCAACACAGTTCTTTGGATTATACACATTTTTGTTTGGGAAAAGTGAAGTAAAGGTAACTAATAATTGTTTTTAGTTTTTTTTTCTTCAAAATTTTTAACCAATAAAATTAACCCAGAACATGTTACATACAGCAAAAAAATTTAAATAAATAAATAAATAAATAAAATGAAAACAAATTATAGCAAACAACATCCAACAAACAAGTCTCATTTAACTCACATCATTTTCAAATACCGTACAGCGTGTATCTTTAGTTTACATTTTAATGCATCAGATTACTGTTTTACTAAAAAAGTTATCCGACAATAATCTCTCATTTTGTAAAAGCTCAACACTTCTTTTTAAACACTCCTTTAAATGTCAACTTTTATGACTCAAACGATCAAGTTTTTGCCCCTGATTATTGTAGATTATTCCTGGTTTCAATTCAGATCCGACCGCTATTTCCATCGATTGCAGGATAGGTCAACTGCCTTTGTGGAGCTCCGCGCTTTCACAGTAACGATGACATATAATATCACCAATTAATGCGTTTTGAAATCTAAAATGAACTAAAGACAATACTATGGACATGGAAATCCATATTACTGAACCATAAGCTTGTAGCAATAAGTATCATGGAAAAATAGCTGCTCTCTTGTATCAAAATGCAGTAGATAAAAGTCCGAACGCGTTTCTTTCTGATTATATTTGATTAAGTCATTCTCCTCACACCCTCAGAAATCCCATTATCTCATTGTGGGAGTAATTTCCTACTTCAAAAGCTAATTAAGCCAATCAGAGCACAAAGGACCGGCTCTTGCCATGACCCAGCGTGCAAGACTTTTATATTCACAAATTGCCAGCAAAAGTTTTAATTTTCCTGTCTTTCTTTTCTGTAACGTACATTGTATTTCCGAGGAGAACAAAATGTGACGTACACCGTGACATTTGCGGTCCACTTTGAGAGCTTGATTATGCTGGAATGATTTGGAGAAATTGAGGGCAAAATCAAGACTAAACTACCATCTAAAACATGCAAAACTGGCCAAATCCTCCAGCGAATAGTTCAAGCCTCTCCTTCAAGATCTGGTGAAGCCTGCTGCTGTTATGGAAGTGCATTTCTTATTCATTTTCCCTGCAGCCTTCTTTTGGAAATTTGGAATATTATGAGTTTAAAGGCATGGAGGTTGTCTGGTAACTAATCTCCACAAAACCCCATTGAAAACATAAAACTCTGCTAAATGTTTTAATAACTTAGTGGTTTGTAAAGGTTCAGAAACCAATTATAAATTCAGCTACAAATCTTGTGGTTTTTTGTTGCATATGTGATAAGCACTGAGCAAACTATGGAAAAAATAAACACAACTTTTACATCTGGAACTATTGAATACCATTGCTGTTTCCCAGAGTGGACAAAAATCTCTTACCTTCTCTAAAAAACATGATTGAAAGATTTCTTTTAGCCGTCTGTTGCTTAGATCAAGTCAATCTGAAGCATATTCATGTCAAAATTTAAACTGTGAAGCGCTTCCTTGTCTCTTTGAAGATGTTCCGCAGTATGGCATTCATTTATCCAAGCTGTGTTTCCACTTGGTCCCTTTGACCGGTTCACTTTGGAGCAACTTGGGCAGTTTCTGTTAAGGTGAGACACAACTGGTGAATAGGAAAAAAAACTTAAATGTAAAGATATCACTTTGAAACGTCTCCTGTATTTTAAAAAACAGAACAAAAAAAAAAGTCATGTTTTCATCTAGAAATAAGGAATTTTATGTGGAAAAACAGCCAAAAATACACATATTTGTGAAAAATGGACTGAAACAGGTTTAAATTTCTTCGTTCATTTTGTACACATATTAGTTGCAAACAAAAGTACAGAAGGGATTTTGGATTTCTTATTTAGTTTTAAGTAAACTAGATTGGACTGAAAATTGTCCTAAAAATTCAAATTTCGCCTAATTTTTTTTTACCCAAAACTTCAATAACCAGTTTTAGAATTAGATGTCAAAAAATCCTTCTCTAAGTTATGTCAAAGTCTTGTTGTGTCCAAGATTGTACAGTCTGATGTGGGATCTACTTTAAAAATGTATTATAAGAAAACGGCCTTTGAAGTTACAATGTCCCAGAGAAATCTATGGAAATGGAAAAATAAAACATTTTTCAGAGCAGATCAGACAAGTTTGTTGCTTCCACGTGAAAGCTGATATGTTGAGAGAGCAAACTGACCACAAAACAAAACAAAAAAACAAAAAATGAGTTTTGCCTGTAGTGTCTGGCCTTAACGGCAGACTACGTTTCCGTGCAAAGATCCAGGCTCACAGAGATCTTCTACATGAGCAGCTGATGTCACCCAAACATGACTTACGTTTTCTTCATGAATAAAAACTTAATCGTACCTGAATTACTATTTTTCTCTTCACAGCCGATTTCACCGATTCACAAAACCACATTTAGGAATTACACATTTTGTTGCTGTAAGACATGGATAAATCTAGAGTAAACAAAACACAGCTTCCAGTTTTTTGTCTGCTTTTTCTTCATCTGTTTCACTTCTCTGCAGCGCTACGCCACCTTTAGACATTCATTCATTCATTCATTCATTTTCTACCGCTTATTCCCGTTAGGGGTCGCGGGTGACTGGAGCCTATCCCAGTGACTTTGGGCCTTAGGCGGGGTACACCCTGGACAGTGGCCAACTCGTCGCAGCTGACACAGAGAGACAGAGACAAGGACAGACAACCATTCACTCTCACATTCATACACTAGTGACAATTTAGAGTTACCAATTAACCTGTACAGTCATGTCTTTGGACGGTGGGAGGAAGCCGGAGAACCCGGAGAGAACCCACGGTAACACGGGGAGGACATGCAGACTCCACCCAGAGAGATCGTGTGATGTTAGGGTGGTTCGGAATTCGAAACCACGATGTTGGGGTGGTGCGGGATTCGAACCCACGATCTCCTTATTGAGAGGCAGAAGCTCTAGCCGCTCCACCGTGCACCCCCACCTTTAGACATCTTTATATGAAATTATTTGGATTTGGATTGGACTCAGAGCATGATTGAAGCTGTGTTTTAGCTACATGGCATATACAAAACACAGAATAACTTAAAAACCCTATCTCCATGTTGATACATTCACGATTGTACAATTAAAAATGTCAGGGCAATTCACCCACCTGTTGTATAAAGCCTATTTTTTCTAATCTTTTGCTTTGTTTCACTTTAATCATTCAGAATTGTATTACCGTTTATTTCTTGCTCTTTGTTATTAAATTGTGATGTGTGTGAGCTACAGTATCCAAGTAATTTCCCTTGTGTATCCATTAAGTCTGTGAAAGTGTAAGTCAGGATTTATCAACTGTAATAAATCTGCTTGTATTGTTTAAATCTTCACTAAAAAGGCACTCTTCATATCAGGAGTTTGTGATCCCTAACCCTTCAGAACTTTCTCGGTTCCTCTGACAGCAAAATCTCCTCCTGTCCTCTCCTGTCTCCTCTCTACATATGTTTTGGTGTTTTTCTGCTCAACAGCCTGTTCAGCGTGTAGCCGTTTTTCTTTTTTTTTTTCTTTTACGATGTGTGTATTGTCCCCAATCCCACTTAACGCGCCTGTAACATCTGCTCAGTGTCTCTCTGGGGGACGCAGCTCTTCTCTACTGCTGAGCTTCAAAATGCTAATTATCCCGCTATACCAGCTTTTGTTCACGATATATGTCTTATCCTTCAAAGTTATAATAAAATACATGACAGTACAGTGACGCTATGCTTCAGTGACATCTTGAAAAGTAAAATCTTTGAGCACTAATTAATCACATGTTCAACAAAGCGGTCAATCCACTGGAGGAAACGTGTCACTTTGTGCGCGAAAAGCAGCGACTAGAAAATACAAAACAGATATGACATTATTTGTGTTTGAAAAAGGAGTTAAAGAGGCGTAGATGACAAAGTGTGGCCCACAGGAGCACTTCAGATATTTTATAGTTTTGCCTGCAGTGTTCCATGATGTAGTATTTTACTTATTTCTTGTTCAGGTATTCAGTTTCAAGACTTTAGTGTATTTATTGATCAAACAAATACCTCGAAAAACCTGCATTCTTACTGATCTGACCTGTGACTTGGCCTGGTGTCGTCAGCTAGTCTCCAAATACTGTGAAACATTCCAGACAGAAGCATTACCATCTCCATGGAGACAAGCAGGCAGGAAATCTCCACCTGAAAAGTTAAATCGTGCACCTTTTCTTTGTAGTAAAAGTGATCATGACTAGCGTAAATGTGAGTCCTGTGCATGGATTGATGATGATAGTAAAAGAAGGAGTTGGGAGCTCACTAATCAACACTGCCATCTAGTGTTGACGTGTGGAAACCATACATACAAATACAATCTTAATATTTTGATCACTAAAACAACTTCCAACTTCAAAGTAAGAAGTACTTACTGTTACTACAACTATTACTACACCATCCACTACAACTACAGCTACTAAAATAGCTACTACGATCAGCTACAACAACAGGAACTTACTTCTCACAGCAACAACAAACCAACCATTGTCAAACAACTACTACTACTACTACTACTACTACTACTACTACTACTACTACTCCAACTACTATTACTACAATTATTACTACTACTACAACAACTACTACTACAACTACTGTTATTACAACTGCCACTGCGACAACTTCTACTGTTATTACAACTACTGCTACTACTACTACTACAACTACTAAAACGACTGCCACTACTATGACTACTACAAGAAATCCAACTACTGTTACTACAATTACTACTACTACTATGACTACAATGACTACAACTACAATAACTACTAAAACAGCTACTACTATAACAACTACTAAAACAAACCCATTAAAAACCCATTGTCATACAAAAACCAACAACTACTACAACAACGACGATGACTACTACTACTACTACTACTACTACTACTACTACTGCTACTACTACTACTACTACTACTACTACTACTACTACTGCTACTGCTACTACAACAATTTCTATTACTTTAACTACAGCAACTTCTAATCACAGCAAATCAAACTTAGAATAATGAACATCAGGCCGAGTACAGATGAACCAGTTGACAAAACATAATGAGAGGAGCCATCTGCACCAGGAGCACAACTACAACAATTATACTACTACAACAATTACTACAAAAAATACAACAATATCTACAACAAACAAATACAAGTACTATTTTACTACAATACTACTACTAGAGACATTTAAGTCCAGCTACTCCACACTATTGCAACTAATTCAATCAACATTGCCACTTCAGTATAATCCCTTTACTCATTTAGAAAGAAGTGTTGTAAGTGAATATCCAAACCTGCAGTAAAACGCCGGTGTCTAAGGATGTACAAAACGTCGTATAAAAGCCATAGTATGAACTAATTTCGTTGCTTTGAGTATTATTTGTGGAGACACTGATGCAAATGTAGTTGGTAATATAAAGTAATTCTGGGCATTTTCTTTGCTTTTTTGGTCTCTGCGGTGTTATTGCATTAGCTGAAATGTGCTCGGAAACAGCCTCCGCTCCCAACATCCATCACGGATCATTATGGCATCTTAGCGTAATTGCCCTCCCCCCGGTGCGTGTGTGTGGATATGTGCGCAAGCTAGTTTCTGAAGAGTACTAGTAATAATATCTGAGAGGGAGAGAGAGAGGGAGGAGGGGGAGAAAGTGAGTGAGAGAGAGAGAAGGGAGGGGATATGTGCGTGCAAGCTAGTTTGTGAAGAGTACTAGTAATAATATCCACGAGAGGGAGAGAAGGTGAGAGGGAGAGAGGAGGGACAGAATGAGAATAAGAAAAGGGGAGGCGAAAAGGAAGGATAAAGAGAGGGAGAGAGAAGGAGGGAAAGAGAGAAAGAGGTGAGAGAGAGGGTGGCTCAAGAGTTGGGATGAAGAGAGACAAGGGCAGAAATGGAAAGAGAGAGGAGAGAGGAAAGAGAAGGGGGGAGATATGTGTGTGCAAGCTATTTTCTGAAGACAGAGAGGGGGTGAGAAAGTGAGAGGGAGAGAGAGAGGAGAAAGGAAGAGTAAAGACGTAGCAAGAGAGAAAGACAGGGATAAAGAGAAAAGGGGAGATGAGAAGCAGGGAAAGAGAGAAAGTGAGAGAGTCATGCGAGAGGTGGAGGAGGAAATGACAAGGTCAGAAATGGAAAGAGAGAGAGAGAGGGAAGGGGTGAGAGATGGAAAGAGAGACAGATCAAGAGCGTAGAGAGAGGGGAGGAGGGAAGGGTTGAGGGGGAAAGAGAAAAAGACAGAGACAAGAGAGAGGAAGAGAGAGCATCAGAGAGAGAGGGAGGAGAGAGAGGGAGGAGAGAGGACGTGACGGGGGAGAAAGAGAAAAGGGGAGGCAAGAGGTAGAAAGAGAGAGAGACAGGGGAAAGAGAGAAGAGAGAGAAAAAGAAAGAGATAGAGACAGCGAGAGAAAGGGAGAATGAGAGAGTGAGAGGGAGAGAGAAAGTTGGAAAAGACAGGAAAGGAAAGAAGGAAAAAAGAGAATGGAAGAGGTGAGTGCGACAAAAAAGTGGAAAGAGAGATGGAAGAGAGAGAGAAAAGAGGAGGAAGGAGAGGGAGAACAAGTGAAAGGGAGATGGGAGAAGGGAGGGAGAGAGACAGAAAGAGAAACGGAAAATGGGTAGCAGGAGAGAAAAAGGAAAAAAGAGAGAGGGATAGAATGAGGGGGTGATGGTAAAAGAGAGAAAGAGCGAGGAGAGAGGAAGGAGGTGTGAGAAAGAAAGAGAGAAAAGGAGAGGCGACAGAAAGAGAGCGAGCGAGAAAGGGGGAAGCGAGAGGGAGGAAGAGGGGGTGGGTCGAGAGAGAGAGAGGTGGAGAGAGAGAGGAAAGTTATGCATAGCCAGCTCATTTCCACCGCCAATCAAATTACCTGCCCCAGTGCCATACATCACTGCCAAACTGTTTATTAAACAAAAAGCCAAGATTAAATTATTAATGACAGAGATTAATTAAGAACCACTACACACACAACACACACAACACACAACTGCAACCGCACACACACATAGAGTCAAAATATCTATGCACACACGATCGATGCAAACCGGAGAAGCCAACATGCCAACACTGTAATAATTGACTTTAAAATGAGCCGCAGTCTTCAGTACGGAGGGACAGTGGTGCATTATTTGACGTGTATAGGTTTTGTTTCACGGGAAGGAGCTGGTGGGCTTTTTGTAAACAACAGTAATGAGGGACTTGTCGGCGAACTTATCGTGATGTTTCAGCGCAATGAGTTTGTTGTTTTGTTTACAAAGTGGCTCGTGGTAAATAGTGGTTGGCGTTTTTTGACAATAAAGGACGCTAAAGAGGTTTTTATGGTGTGAAGGAGATGAACGATGTAAAGCAATAGCACTTTTGTTTACAGATGCATCACAGCTTCTTGTAACATTCCCCATTTTTAATAGAATAGCAAATACAGAGCATATTTTAAATTAGCTTAGGCTATAAATGTTAAATATCTCTGTATAAATGTGCACTGCTTCTGTTTCTCTCCATAGTGATGTCAGATCTGTGCAGAGGCAACCCCGCTCACAGCAAGAATATTGTGTTGTATAAGGTATTTGAATGTAATTGAATAAATGCATGAGATACAATATTACAAATTGCACACTGTGGGACATTAAAAGCCAAATCAAGCAGGTGACGAACCCTCCACCAGAGTGTTCCACTGAAAAACAAGTAAGACGATAACACCATTTTGTAATTTTCCTTTCAAAAAGAAGTAAAACAACACACTTCAAACCGTTGTGGCTTTAGTTATAGTTATTTTAATCATTCATTTGAAGTTTCTTAGATTCTTCCCAAATAATGGACAGTTGTTGCGGTTTCCATGGTGACGCAATACTCCCGTAGACATCTCTCATCACCGTCTCCGTTGGGAATCAGCAGCACACACCGGTTGAGCTGACTTTATCTCTTGAGAAGTGTTACTTTTAAGAAGAACAAATCTATAGGTTCGTTATGAGACATTGTGACTTTTCTGTAAATGCTTTTTTCTCATCATCGTACATACGGATCTTTTAGTGTCTAATTTTAAGATCTTGTGTAGGAAAATATTGAATAAGACATATAAAATACCCACTGTATATATATTTTTTGTATCTAAGCAAGATATGTAAACCTGTTTCTATAACTTTTTTGTCTAGATTTATGTGTAATGCATTTTTTCATGTCAAGTAAAGTTTCAAATTGGCATTTCTAAATTTAAAGTCTATACAACAGGTTCTCATGTTTTTGTAATTATGTTCGGTGGATATAAATATTTATCATAGTTTTACATGTGTGAAGTTGCAGTTTGTGAAGAAATTTTGAGAAATAAAAGTTCAAAAGGACAGGAAGTAGAGCTGAGTTCTAAAGCAGACTCCCTCTGTGATGTCATCAAAAGGCGACCATTGAAAACACAGGAATAATTTACACAATCAACAAATTTTTCTGACAGTTTAAAGTTTAAACAATCATTCAACAAAACAAAAGTTTTTCAGGCATTATTTATAGTCAGTTCTTAACTATTGTACAAATTAAATGGATTTTTGCCCTTGTTTACGGTATGGTTGCTAGGTAACAGTTATGGAATTGCCTCGGTTACATCTGCTGCTCATTTTCAACCAGGAAATAACATTATAAACTTCACTATAACTGTCAAACTGAGTACAAACTGAGAAAAGTTTTTTACAAATCTTGAATATAATCTTGTTCAGTACGTTCTAGTCCTCATATGCACTTCAAGCTCTTTCCTATTCCCCTGCAGTGTTTCGCTTTAAAAGAGAGAAAAGGACTGATCTCTGAACACATTGTGGGACATGATATCATTATTTGTCACCATCCTAAACAACAGACGGTAAAATACATAACGAGGGTGCATGGTAAAAGCCTCAGCACTAGTACGGGGGTCTTACTTACTCTGGTCCTCATATATTATTCGATAGGAGGACTGTGGGGGCCTGAGATGGGTCCCGGGGCAGATCGGCAGCGCTGGCCATAAAAACACA
This sequence comes from Rhinogobius similis, assembly GCA_019453435.1. NCBI lineage: Eukaryota > Metazoa > Chordata > Actinopteri > Gobiiformes > Gobiidae > Rhinogobius > Rhinogobius similis. Next base: position 18,364,119 of record CM033633.1, on the reverse strand, counting down.
TAAAAGCCGTAAAAGAATGGCATAATGTGTGCGCACGAGACAGCGGCGTTGACTTTGTGTGTGGCGCACGAACAACAACAATCAACGGTGAATACCACATCACCGTGACAACAAAGGCAGTAAAGCGGTGCGCGGCGCTGTAAAACATTGTGTGATTTTGCAGCGAGATGATCGTTAGCACAGCTGGTTAATTGCTCGACCACTCCCCTCCAGACTCCAAAGTAAAGTCTGTGTTCACAAAAAAGAGATTTGTAGACAAAAACTGACAAATTTGTTCCATCAAAATGGCAAATGGACTATATTTAAATGACTTAAAGGTGCGCTGTGTCGCTTTTCTGGTGGAGGGTCTGACACCTGTTTCCATGGAGATGTTGTGTTTTTGCTTTGTTTGGATTAAACCACTACGATGGCTTATGAGGGACACTTTAAGATGAATGGAGCATAGATTTTCGAGTTAAACATGCATTTATAGGAAAAAACATACACACTTTTTCAAGATTTTAAACTAGAGCTCAAATAATCGCAACAAGTTGGTTATTGAAATAATCAAGGCTGATGTCACCTATTTCAGTAATCAAATAATCGTTTTCTTCAACTATACACAGACTCTAAAACATACATGTGCTGAGGAAAAAAGGGTTTTATGGCTCAGTCATGGCAGATATTATACAAACAGAGGAAACACATTCATGTTTTTATGTGAAAGCAATTTTGTCTGTGAACAAACTGGATCAGGATGTTGATAAGTGGCTTCACTTTGGCTTAATGTGGGTCAGATTTGGTAAAGATCTCACTTGCAACCCAAACGAATTGCCAGAAAAAGTATAACATTTGCCAGAAAAAACACCCACACACAATTTACTTCTTTTTTCTAGCAGATTTGCATGTTTTAATTATACTAACTATTAATACTAACTAAACCATTTCTATTTATTTTTTCTTCATGTTTTAAGTAGCCCTAATACTTAAACAGTCCACAATATGGCATTAAATTGTCAGGAATCTCATTTGTAAAGCGTACGTACATACAAAAATGTTGTATATGACTTTCTATGTCAAGTTTGTGTTTTACAAAAAGACAACTTAATGTGGAAATGAGCTATTCTGATCAAAAATGCTGAACTTCATGCATCATTGTTTTCAAAAAAGATGCAGAAAGTGAGGGAGTTTGAGGACGTTTGTTTTTCAGAATCAGAATCATTATACTATACTATATATTAATCCTCAAAGGAAATTATTAATTTGCTGCTGCTCCAATACATATCGTAAATGTGAATTCCATTGTAAGTTTTATCGAGATGCAAGTATCCGCAGAACGTTTGTAAATGTAAAAATTAGCATAATTTAATAAATGAAGTTCAAAGGGTAAATATTGTGCATTTTTTTGTATTGTTATTGGCCTTAAACCTGCTCTGGAGTGTCTTCAGTTTGACATCTTTATCACTGTGTTGGGAGATGCCATATAGATTTAGCTGTGGCTCCATCTACTGGCTGTAGAAGCACTTACACACATGAAAATATATACCCACAATGCTTTGTGATATCCAATGGATCTGACGTAGTAACTGTCATGATTAGACGGAAGAAATGTTCAGAGCGAGTCTGGCATTGATTTAAGGACGTAAAACAGCAGAAGATTCTCACATAAGTGTCGTCCACATTCATCTATGTCAGTGGTTCTCAAACTTTTCACACCAAGTACCAGCTAAGAAAAGATTTGGCCTTCTAAGTACCACCAGATCTAAACCAGGTCAAAGACAGGACTATTCTTGGTTTAATAGGGAAAACCAAGGTCTAAAGTAGGAGTAAACTATTGCTTTATACTGTAGTTCTAAACCAGGATCAATGCAAACAATGACAAAACTGTGGAATAAATTGACTCTAAATTCAGCAAATAATTGAACTGCTAAGGAATCTGTGTACCACCTGAAGGACCTCACGTACCAGCGGGAGAGGATTTTCAAACCAGCGTTCGTCAAACAAACGTGAATCAAACTAAACGCTACTCCAGGTATGTTTTCGATGAAGGAAAAATGTCAGGACATGGCTAAAAGCTCAGCAATACCATACTTCTAATCGTCTCTGTCAAACATTTCCATAGATTCAACAAAAAAGTTACATTGTGCAGTTTGAAAATTGTGATTTGAAATAGCTCCCACCTCTGAGAAAACCAACCGTTAGCCAGGAACAAACAAATAATCAAGTACAGTAACAGTATTCATCATGGCGGCCATTTGTCCCTTGAGGGCCAATAGTAATGTATGATGGATGAGGCGGGAGGTGGCGCGCTGTAATCAGTCAACAAGACAAGGAGCCATTGAGATGCAGCTTGTTGTTCCAGGACAAATTCATCAAACTGCAATTAGTGTGCATGGCCTCCACCCCACTGTGTCCTCATTACTTTACTGTTGCTGCCCCACGCACTCACTGTCCACGCGCCGATGCTTAATGAAGCTCGAGCCAAGAAAAAGAGACAAATGTTCAGCGGCTCGTAAGTCAACTTTGAGACAAGAAGCGGTTATGGCTGATGCTAAAACACAGCGTATTGTTCCGGAGCTCCAGGTATTGTCCAGGATTGTGGCTCAAGTAAGATACGTTCGGGTCGGATGGGACAAATTTCAGCCTATTTGAGTTGGGTTTTAACACTTTTTATTTTTTTAGAATGCACCTATACTTAGATGTAGTCGGCAAAAGAAACTCTTGTTCGACTAAAGACATGTCCTCTTGACCAAAAGCTGGCAAAATTATCAATGCATCTGAACCAAACTGCACTGAAAAGAAAATAATTGTACAGGAATTCATGCCAAAATAACTGTTTGTATAAAAAAGGTCCTCCCCTGAGAAAATTTGAATAAATCACATGTTATGTCCTGTATTTTGTATTCCTGTGTTCCTATATTTTAGATGTAATGTTTATTTTATCTCGTATTTGAATCATTTTTTCATTTTCATTTTAAACACCAGAACATGTGCTCCCCTATCGGTTGTGGCCTTAAAAATGTGCTTAGATTGTTTTTACAAAGGCCGGCCTGCTTGTAAATTCACATCTTGGAATTCCTACATGGAAACTCGCACAATGTTTCAGAACCTACAGTTTATCTGAATTTGAAAATCCAACATTTGCAAGTCTGCACGTTGCGATGGATACATTTTAACATCCGACAGTTAAAATATAATAGTACTGGTGTTTTTTTCTCTTTAGTTGCTCTTTACTGTCCACTGCTGTCTGTGAGCCTGCTCCTTTACAGTTAACATGCGTGTTATGCTAATGTTGCTAACATCTACACATGGCTAATAATAAGAAAAGCAGAAATTCACTTTCAATCATTGATTTATAACTTACAAATGTAATGACAATGCCCAGGTGACTAAATTAACTTAATTGGATCCTCATTTGGTTGATTTAAGTTCTCTCCAATATTTTATGATTTGATTTGAGTCATTACAGTCAGGATAATACCAGGAGGGGACAAAAGGATCAATTGCCCCAGAATCGGACCCTCTTCCAATTAGTTTTATTAGAGGGGGGCCCATGTGAGGCTTCTTGCCCCGGGCTACCAATTTTCTGTTGACGGCCCTGATTGCAGCACATGAACTATAATGTAAGCTATTTCTCATAGTTTTTCCTGTTTTTCCGATTTGACCACTGGAACAAACACAGAAAATATTTTTCTGGGGTCCGAGTTTTGACCTCTGAGGACAACTGGAACAGTCCGGGATGTGGTCTGTGGTTATGGCTTCACAATCACAAAATACAAAACATTTTAGATGTTGTCCTTCTTTCTGAAGATGCTTGCAAAGAAGCACTTCCTACTTTCTATGCTTTTGGAGTCTGCATGCTTCTCCTGTGAAGCACACAACAGGAGGTCAGTCTCACACAGAGAAGTTGCTCAGTTGGGAATCAGTCCAACAACTCTCCTGTTGAGATCCTGCTGTGTTAAACCACTGACAAACTGAGACACTGTGTAAGGCGCACACGTGAGGGCAGCTCCACTGTTTACATCTTTATCTTTCTTTTCTAACAGATCCTCACTAAAAGTTGGTTCTTTAAAGTTTAGTCTTTAATGTTACTTTTGAGATCATTGTTGATAAATCCTGAATTCAAAGCCTGATTTATAAAAGTATATTTTTGTCACTAATATGTATACAAAATGAACTTTCAGAAATGTAAGCCAGGTTCCGTCCATTTTTCAGATTTAAATGTCTCAAATATGTACAATCATGGCAGTTTATTTCTATGATAACATTACATGAGAAAAACTTGCGATACATTATTTTCTTACATTCATGTGAGTAAACTACAGGAGAAGTTTCAAATGTTTTCCTATTCACCTACAGTGTCTCGCCGTAGTTATTTATTGTATCTGCATCCTTTCCGTGTATCGAAATCAACATATTTCTTTGCATTTGTGTATTCTAGCATTTACTGTAAACTCTTAACCGTAACATTTCTCTTTTCTCCACTTGATTTTTCCACACTCACACGCCGGGAATGAGAGAGTGATGTTTGACGCTGGTTCATGTGAAGTGTAACCAGACCCTAAGACAACACCGTGGAGCCCAAGGACCAACACTCAGAGCACTTCCATATGCTGCGATCAAACCTGGACTCACTTCACACAGGGAGACAGTGTTAGCCTCATAAAAGACATCTGTCAGATAGCTCTCTGCACCTCTCCTGCTTTTCTCATATTAAAGCCAGGCCCGTTGGATAAACATGGGGAGTGTCCAGTGGCCCATAACTCACACAGAGGCCGGTGTTTGAACAGTAGAGTCTGGGAGGAGGTGAGTGAGAAGGACCATTTGAATTAGCCGTACCACACTGCCATCCTGTCTGCGGCGGTCAACGCTATATCACTTCTGACGTTTTTTATACAATAAGAAGTCTTAAAAGTCTCTCACTGCTGTCATGAGTAGTCGTTTTTACAATTTATGATGTACATTTCTACCTATAGACCCTTTAAAAGTTTGTAAACAAAAACTCTCTAAAATCGGAATGGAGGCAAAAGTGAAGTGGGATATAATGTGATTTCACTGGAGAAACTGGGATTAACCTCAGAATATCACAAAATATGAAAAATGTAGATGATTTTGGAAAAGTAAAAGCCTCAGACACATGTGAGTGACATCAGAGCTGCTTTAAACACATTTATTATTGTATTTTACATCATGTTTTAGGAAATGATGATAAACACTTTGCATTTTTAATGAAGGAACAATCCAGATTTATGGGTTTTACTGGAAAAATACTATTAAAAATAAAATATTATATTAAAATAATATTAGATACTATACCACTGATTCTTTTGGAGCTAAAATACAATTTTAAGGCTAGAAATTTATATTTTGTCCATCGTTTGTTATAGAAAAGCTACTTTAATTCTTAATTAATCATTAAGGATGTTCTTTTTTGAGCTTTGTTATTAATGTGTGAGCTGAGTAATTTCCTTGTGGATCGATGTAGTTTGTCAAAGTCAAAGTCTTAGGAGTTAGGATTTACTTCAAAAACATTTGAAAAATGACTTATGAGATTGTAAACGGTGTGTTTCATTGTTTAAATAATCTATTTGGCTCCATGTAGAGAAAATTTGGTTTTGGAATTGGTATCTTTAATGCAGCCACCAAAATATTAGAAAAAAAAATTTATAATCAGCCAAATTTGATATAGTACTTTTCTAGGTATGGTATCCAAAACGCTTTACATTGCATTATCTACTTTCCAAAGCAGGTGATGGAAATCTGCGTCTGAAGTCACAGCTTCCCTAGACCGAACCAACTGAGTTACAATTGCATCAACACCACGATCAGACATTACATTCATACCAAGAAAACCCCTTTTGTATTGTGTTTTACTTTTAATTAGCTTTCACACCATACTACTCCTTTATGCACATGTAAATGGATACAAGGGTCTAAGGAGTATGAGATGTCTTGTCTTGCACAATGCCAGCACAGAACCACAACGAATAGAACTCAGGATCAAAATGTATGTTAGAAAAGATGTGTGAAATATTAGCAAAAGCATTATATAAAGAGAAATTCTTGGAATCAAACCTGCGACTTGTCTAACTAGGAAACCTCTATGCCTCTACAGAGCCTATAAAGTATAAACTATATGAGGGCTGTTGGTATAGACATTTTGATCAAAGCTGGCTTGGCATTGGAGCATTTTAATGATTGATACTGTGAGAATGATACTGTTGCGTTTCATTAATCTCACTGAATAATCTTTCACGCTGGTGGTGGGACAGTCTGTGTATGTCAGCTCTGCTCCGTATGCACATGTCACAGAGAGAGAGAGAGGGAGAGAGAGAGGGGGGAAGGGAGAGAAGAGGGAGAGAGAGAGAAAGACAGAAACAGACGGAGAAAGAGAGAGAGAGAGACAGGGAAAGAGAGAGAGACACACATGAGAGAGAGAGGGAGAGACTGGGGGAAAGAGAGAGAGAGAGGCAGAGAGACTGGGGGAAAAAGACAGAGAGAGAGAGAGACTGGGGGAAAAAGAGAGAAAGAGAGAGAGGCAGAGAGACTAGGGGAAAGAGACAGAGAGAGAGAAGCAGAGAGACTGGGGGAAAGAGAGAGAGAGAGAGAAGCAGAGAGACTGGGGGAAAGAGAGAGAGAGAGAAAGCCAGAGAGAGACAGCGAGAGAGAGGTAGAGAGAGACAGAAGGAGAGCAAGAGAGAGAGGTAGAGAGACACAAAGACAGAGAGAGAGAAAGCAAGAGAGATGGACAGTGAGAGAGAGAGGTAGAGAGACAGCCAGGCACAGAGAGAGAGAGAGAGAGGGGGGGGGGGGGGTGATCAGCAGTAATGGAGGTAATCAAACAGAAGGATGAAGTCTCATCAATAACTGCACCAGTCACATATCAGAGATGGACAGCTTTTACTATCGACCAAAGCCAACAAACCCAGAGACAGGGGCTGAGAGGTGGAAAAGGAGTGAAAAGTATTATTATATCTGATATAGGTTTAACAAATGTTGCCATCTTTTACTTATTCTATGATAGTAAAAGTAATACCAGCTCATACATACATTTTATGCAAGGACAGCAACATTATTAAATGAAAATGTCAAAAGAGAATAAAATAATTGCTGATTTTAATCAATATTACACTTTACTTTGGAAAATGTACCATCTAGAAATCTTATATCAAATCTTCAATCACCATATTTCAACCGTTATTAAAAAGTCTAAATATAGAATAGAAATAATCGTTTGACTAAAAATAATAGCTGACTTTAATATTAATGGTGAAATATTTGTTCATGACATCGCTTTGGTGTACATAGACATAAGAAAAGATGAAAAACCTTACTTAATTTTGAGCTTTAACATTGACTTTTTCATATAAAACAATACTACAATCTACTCAATAAATCAGATTAAATCCTACACAACACAAAAGAAGTTTATGTTAACAGTGTAGCCAATTGTCATGACGTTTTTTTAAAGCAAATCTTAAGGTTTTGAAGGTTTTGATTACTCCATGTCATCTGTTCTTTAAATAAACGTGCCTTGCCTTTCTGTTGTTCCTGTGTTGCTGGACTGCACTCACAGAAAGCGTCCCTTTAGTACATCCAGCGTCACATTGATAAAGTGACGATGTGCGGCTGCTGATAATGACGCTGTAAATATGAAGGCTGGGGCTGCGGCTGAGAGAGAAATGACCACGAGACTTTAACACAAACCAAAACCAATTAAGACCTACAGCAGTTAATCACAGGAACGGGATTGAAGCGACAGTGAAATATTAGCTGGTCATATCTGAGGAAACCAAACCGGAGACACGGGCATGAAAATGGTGACTAATCACACGACGGGAAGTATTTTTATATCTAGACATTTTGAAAAGTCTGTTGAAAGGCTCTGTAATATTCTCTTAATTTTATATTTGTTATTTAATTTTGAGTAGACTGGTTTGTTTGTAATAACTGTATAGTGAGTTTTCTTTTTTTCCTGTTCACTTAATTGCACTTTGAATAAATTTGTATGCAAATTATGCACTATAATTAATTTGTGTTTGGTCCTAATCAAGGTTTAGTCCTACTTTAGTCCATTTAGTCCCAGTTATGTCCCAATTTTGATTTACTGTGTGCAAGTTTAGTGCCGTCTTAATTTATTTTGTACATGCAACAGTAGAAATTTTAAACCATGTCCCCATTAGAAGAAAGTTCTTAAAGGCACAGTACGTGATTTATTTTTATTTTTTTAACAGTGTTTCTTCACCTTCCTATTGTTTTTATACTTCTTTTTTTTTTTAATAATGCAAAACAACACAAAGAAACACAGAACGAAACAAGATAGTCCTAATTTCGTCCGTGATTGTCCCGTTTGGTCCAAAATCTTTTAAATTCGTCACTTTTCAAATTTAATCCCAAAGGTCCTTGACTGTTTGCGCTGTTTGTGTCATTCATGTCTTTGTGAGATTCTTTTTCACTGCAGCCAGAAGAAAGCTCCAAAGGCAACCATTTGTTGTGTCCATGGAGTTTTAAGGCCCAAATATTCTGAAGTCCAGAGGGATGTCAGTGCCGAAAAATATTTGCAGTGTCCTACTGATCTCATGCTGCGTTCCAGTTGTCCTCAGAGGTCAGATTTTCCAGGTTCCGACCTCCTACTTTGAAAGTCGGGCAACATTTTCAGAACCCCAAGTTCATCCGACTTTGTCAATCCAACATGTCTGCGCCCTGCGTTTGGATAAAGTCTAAGTGTTTAAATATTGCAAGTACTCGTGTTATTTTCTCTTTAGTTGCTCTCTGCTGCCCCCTGCTGTCTGTCAAGCTGCTCCTGTGCAGCTGTTGAGCTTCTGCAGTTATAAATGCATTGTTATGCTAATGTTGCTAACGTCTACACTGAGCTAATGACAGAAAAAGCAGAAACTCACATTCAAATGTTGATTTATAACTTACAACTTTATTAAAACTGCCCAGGTTAATACTTTAATCATACTTTGTTCGATTTAGGCATCCTCTTGTGTTTTATTGTCTGATCTCAGTCGTTACAGTTCAGTCATCATGAAGTATTGCTGATAGTTTTCTCTGACTTGACGCTGAAACAGAGAAACTCTGAGCAATTGGACAGTCCCAAAACACATGATAATGACGAACCACCAGGCAACCATAGTTTCCAATCTGGAAAAAAAATCCAGACCTTAAATTTTAGATTGGTACTGTATGATACAACACTTTTTTTCATATCATAGTTTTTCTCCAATTCCAACTGCGCACTAGCATTACTTCCTGGTTCACAAATTGTAAAAACGCTTTATAATTAGATGCAGACAGCACACAGTGTCTAATTTTGACCCTAAGAGCTGCTTTTACATTATATCTGCACTGGGGCAAGACAAATTTTACTTTATTACATTTGAAAAAATCTGGTAATACCCCTTTGTTTAATTCCTGAAACGTCCATATTGTAATTGCGCTTCACTGAAATGCAATATTACAACTTGACACACTTAGGATTTGAGTACTTTGTCCTTGTTGTTTATTGTTAACGATGCTTTGTCTTTCGGGGGGTATTTCGCTCATGAACATCCGAGTCTAGCTTTAAAAGATCCACCGGGGAAGAAAGCAACCACAGTAAAGTCGTGACAGACAGGGACACGGAAAGATTAAAGTCCCTCCTCCATCTTTGTTAAAATGTAAATGGTTGTATTGGGATTGGTTCGCGCTCCTCCGCTAACGAGCCACGGCGGAGTGATAGATGCGTGTTTAATTCTGAAAAGGAATTGAACTACAGGCCTGGGGAACATTATTTAAACGCCTCGACACGGGTCCCATCCATCTGTGCCTGCGTGTCCGTCCTTTTTAGCCCTCACATGCTGACACTTCACTTTACAATCGCTCACTAGAACCTCGTTCACAATCTATCAGGATGTTGTTTGTGGCCGTTGTCAAAGTTTGGACGGTTAGCGCTAAAATTTAAGCTAACTTATAACGTTATTATCGTGTTGGTTGGGTGTTTCTTTGTTGCGCGATCATGGCTATAGGGCATTTGTCTTGGCTAACCTGGCGATGTCCCCTGGTGCACCTTAATCTCACGTCAGCCATTCATCCAGCTGTTTCCTCCCCCACTCTGCGACGTCTTTATCAGCCCCCGGAGAGCGGCCGCAGTGCCACACCCAGCCAGGCTCCACTTTATCACTGCTCTTTCCTCTGCCTCTACCTCAGGAAATAGTGTGTCCAGAAACTCGTGAAGCCTTTTTGATTTAACACTTTATTTGTGTTAAATACAAATCGTTTACAGTGGTACATCAAAATGAATGTATACGCAGTTAAATCCCAATATAGAACAAGATATAGAACAATATACAAATAAATAAACTATACTCCCATGCAAAACTCCCTGTTAGTGCTTTGCCTGTAATGTTCCACAGTATGGCATTAAACTGCTGATCGCTGATAGTCCATATGACAGATTAGACAACACATTTCACTAAAACGTAGTGAACATTATTATATTTAAGGTTATACTAAGCATTATTTTATTGAATGATGGTTTAAACTGCCTGCAAAATGTGTCAGTTACTTTTAAATTGTCCTTGTAGTTTTGATGGCACGTCGCTTTTTTATGACATCACAGATGGATTCAATTTTAGACCTCAGCTCTACTTCCTGTCATTTTAAACATTTATTCTTCTAAACTTCCCCATAAACTGCATCTTGACTGATGTAAAACTATAAAAACTATTTACCACATGTGCCCTCCATCCAGACTATGTTATAATTAAACAAAAATGAGAACCTGTCATATAGACTTTAAGTTATTCGGAACCACTTTATAATTACTAAACCTTAAAGCTGGGGTACGTGACTTTTTTGAGTGTACATTATAAAGTTTTGTGTTTTCCATCAAAGAGTATCTTGTAAAAACAGCATTTTGCAACAAAAATGGGACCTCTCTGCACTGTCTTCATCTAATAATAAAGTATTTTGTCTCAAAGTATGAGCTAAAAGCAGCGCTCTGATTGGCTGTGCTTGGGTGGTCCTCCCCATTTTCACTTTGTCGTCTGAAAAACGCTGTTGTAAAGCTGTGCACAGGACAGAAAATGAATGCGTGTGAATTTTAACAACGTGCCTAAGGGTTTGTGAGAGCCAGGGATGAATAAGATAGATTTAAAAACCTACTTCTGGTTCTACAGTGTGAAAATCAGGTACCAAAGCATGAACAAAGACTTAATTCATAGTTTATTAAGCATGATTCAGGCTTTGTAACTACTAAATTAAAGTTAGGGTTTGAAATTAGGCTTGAAGTATTAGTTAAATGGTTACTAAGCCTGAATCATCCATAATAAACTATTTGTTCAGTATGAATTAAGTCTTTGTTCATGCTTTATTAAGGCACGATTAAGTGTAGTGTTACCTATTATTCTTAATATTTATCCCTTGTGATGGAAATGTATTTTCTGCATGCAAGATCAATGCCATACCTTAGAATATTCCAAGCAAAGCAATTATATAACCCTTGACTAGAAAAGTTACAGTGGACATTTATTGGTTGACAAATATTTAAAGACAGTTAATATCCATTTAGAGCTGCTTTGGCTGATTTTGGTCCAGTTTTAGTCCCAGTTAATGCCCGGTGTACACTGACACGGGTCCTGCAAGACTTTGAAAGTGTTTCAAATCAATACGCCCTGAAACACTGATGCAGGTTGTATCAAGCCGTGCGGGAAAAAATCAACAACATGTGTATTTTTTCCAGACATTGCAGTTGTCTAGAGCTATTTTCAGGTCACTGGACTAGTGTCTTTGCTTGAAACCACGAGAATCTACAGAGCAGTACAGGCAATCTGCAAGTCTTTCGTCGGAGTCAGTGACTCTCCAGCGTTAGTCCAGATGTAGTGTTTATTACAGGTGATTCATGACCTAAATATTTGAGTTATTGATATTTTGATGGTGTTCCCAACAGTTTATTCCAGACTGGGTTTAATGGAGCAGAAATACACGGCAGAGTTCAAAGGAGATCATTAAGACCAGTTGAAATACAGCGCCAATTATCACATTCATTACATGTACGAGTTAAGCAGTTCCTTTTACTTTATTACTTTCTCGTGTAATTCCTTCATTAAAATTCAGTTATGAGGCCTAGATTTTTTACCTGCAGCCCTGATCTCATGCGGAAGAGCTATGGACTTCACTGCCACTAAACTTGTGATTCAGTGATTTAGCATTTAGCTTCAGGTTGTTAGCAAATCCTTGTTGTGTTGTGCCCTGGCGCTTGACCATTGACCAAGCTAACCAGTTAATCAATGCTTTTCAATTCCAACAGACTGCTATGTCCATTCAAAGCAGTACATTTAACAATGGACTCCAAACAGTCAACGCTTCCACTTCCTCCTCTCTTTATACCAACATATTACCATGCATCTTCTCTTATTGTTCTATATGAGCCAGTGGAGATGTAATGATTGCTTTAAAAAGGGTAGACTGTATGCATGGAGGCCTGGCAGTCTAGGGTAATGCATTCCTATTTGTGCATATATTTACCATTGCGCATACATGAGAACGCATATTTTCTACTATCAGGTTAATTTATTGTTTATGGCACGACGGGGAGCGCGCAGTGAATCATTTTTATGTCGAATACAGAGGAAATGTGATCATTAAAGGGGAAGGCATAGATCCTGTGTAAGTGAGGCCTGTTGGTGCAGCAGAGATTGGTTGGAGATGTTGTTGCTGAAGATGTGAAAATACAGAAGAAAATGTATTTGATCAACAATTGTTATGGTCGTTTTAATCTTTTATAAGGGCATACAAACATTTTGTTACTGTTTTGGGCTCATAATAATGGAATATTTTAATGTATGATGCAATTGTGACGAAACACATAAACTGATAAAGATAAAGCATCATAATTTGACATGAGTCTCTCTTGTTAAAGCAGAACTAAGAAGCAATAGAGCTCCCTCTGCAGCTGCCTTGCGAAAATACACTGTCAGTGAGTTTTTTTTATTTAAGCAAGGCAGTTTAACAACATACAAAAACATCTAACCAATTATATAAAAAAAGAAGAACCAGGATTTCTCAGGATTTCTCTTCGGGTCGATGTCAGCAAATGTTGCGGCTGGTTTTCTATCAGCAGCCAGCAGGGGGCGACCACAGACACTTCAAACGCCCGAGAATACAGATGCAACCACCACATAGACTTACAAAGATGTTTGATAAGGTAAAAATGTTGCTCAGTTCTGCTTTAATGGTGACTTCAATCTCCAGCTTTATTTAATTACTAAGCCCCCTCTAATAAACAACACTTTAAATCAATCTATCTAAGCAATTTTACTTGTGTGAACCAATTTAGATGACTCGATTTGTTTTTTTATGCAACAAAATGAGATAATTGATGGTGCACTATGTCACTATTCAGTGGGGGATTTGCCAACTGCTTGTCATCCACATGGAAATCTTATTGCTTTGCTCGGAATTTTCTACAGTATGGCATTAAATATCTGTCTTTCAAGTGTTTTATTGCTCGCAAATATCTTAAATACATGCATTCTTAGCGTGCAAGGCCCTCCTCTCCACAGAGCTGACCATGGCCTCGGTGCCGGCCCCTCGCCACTTCACTGCAGCTCGAGCTAAGCTGAATATACCAAGGTGAAAAGATAGAAAATGTAAGGGCCAAAGACAACAGTAGGTGCAAGGCCAAGATACTAGTATCGGACAAAAGGGTGTAGGTGTCTTTCCCCAGAATAATTTTTGAAATGCTCGACTTTTTCCCCGTTTTCTGTTTGATTTTAATGATATCCATTTGGCCAGTGTGCAATGGGACATTTTCTTAATTTGTAAAATAATTTCAGGTTATCTTGGAGGCCCCCTGGTGGCTTCGGGGCCCTAAGCAGCTGCGTAGTCCTCCTTGGCCTGATAGAGTCTCCAGTTTGTGTCCATGGAGATAGATAGGTTTAATGCTATACTGTGGAACCAGAAAAGTTACATAATGCAGCTTTAAAGTAGAACTAAGTAACATTTTTACCTTATTAAATGTCTTTGAAAGTCCGTGTGGTGGTTGTAAATGTATTTTGGGGCATTTGAATCCTCTGCCATCGCCCCCTGCTGTCTCTGCGCGGAAAACTTGCCTTGCAACATTTCCTGATGCCGACCCGAAGACAACTCTCCTGAGAAATCTTGGCTCTCTTTTTTATATTTGGCGACATGAAATGTTTTTTGCACTTCCTTATTTCAATAAAAAGGAAGGAGAAAAAAAGAAAGAAAGAGAGCATTTGGCATAATTTTACTGGCAATGTATTTTCACAAGAGACCTGCAGGGGGAGCTCTGTCGCTGAAGTTACTTAGTTCTGCTTTAAATGAGTAGGTATTTGATGAAGCTACAAAATCCATTAACAACAAAACATTAGGGTTACATCGTCATTGACAACGACTTTGGGTTGGATGTAACAGCTTTGCTAGTATCTTCAAATTTGTCTCATTCAAATATCCATCGATCTTGGAAATGTATTTGTTCATAATTATAATCATATATTATCTCTTGAATTGTTTTGCCAATACACCAATTAACAAATGTACACTAGTTGCAAGTAACTAACTGCATTTCAAGGTGGATATTTTAACTTTCTTTGCTAAACTTTTCAAAACCCACAGCCACTTTATATGATCTCACCACTTCCTCAAAATCTTACTCATTTTCTCATTAAGAAAACCAGGCTTGTGTGACCGCTCTGTCTGTCTCCTCACAGTTAAAACAAAACCGTATTTAAGTCCATTCACACACGGTTCATTTGGGTCCGGGCTCCGGCTGCGAGGGCGGTATCTCCTCCCCATTTGAAGTCAATGATGTCGTGATGGAAAGCTGTGTTTTTTCAGATCATTAGTCACCAACCTACAGGGCACCGTCTGACCCTCCTGTCCCACGGAGAAGCATCAGCGGTTTTATGGTCCGGGCGCAGTGGCAGGACAAATGGAGATGGGGAGAGAAATGCACTGAGAGGGGAGTCTGTCAGAGGTTGTAAAAAATAGCAGCCAAAATAGTCACAGCACCACCGAGGAAGTAAACAAATAAAAAATAAAATTGAGTCCGGACAGTGCCAGAGGGATGATGCAGGACACTGGTAAAACACAGATGCCTGATTACAGAATAAAACAAAAAAAGTATTAATAATTATTCTACATGCAAATTTACCATATAATGTAGTGTATATTATTTAGTATATTGGAATATATTGGAAATTATATGCGATAACCAGGGCCGCTGTGAGTCATTTGGGTGTCGTAAGCGAAATACTCAGTGGTGCCCCCAAACCCCCATCGAAAATGTAAAAAATACACATGGCTTTGAAGGCTGCAATACAACCTCAAAGTGCCTCTGACAGGTTGAACTGCTCATTGAACTAAAATGTAGTTAAAATAAATACATTTCAAATTCTGCTAAAATCTTTTTTTACCCAGTTTTGCTATTTTTTTTAGGTTTTAAATTTTACTTCCTGGTTGTCAATGATGACATCACACTAGGAAATTACCAAGAAACTCATCTAATGTCACAGATTTTTATATTTGACAAAGAAAACTACATATGAACAATTTTGAACAACATTTGTTGAATAAATGTTCAAAGGGTCAAAATATATATATATTTTATGTCACTTATGCATAACCTTTGGTTCCTTAGTGTGATGTCATAAATTTGTCTGTAATTTTCAACACATTTTTCAACTTTTCTCCACAAACAGCGACCTGATTGTAGTAAAACTATACTTTATTATTACAAGAGGTATTAATACACAGAATAAAGTCCAAATTAGAAAATAATAAAAACCTGTCATACACACTTTAAAGTGAATTTTTCTGGAACTTAGTACATAAATTCATAAAAATCACAGTCCTACGGGAGGTCTGTGGGTTCTCCCCCAACACCAAATTTTTTTTTTACTATTTCCTGTACTTTGGTGCATTTTAGATGTAATTTAGCCAGTCACTGTATTGTGCTGTAGCAATCATACTCTAGAAATGAAAATCAGTCATGTAAAGTTAAAAAGTGCAAAAGTAAAAGTTCTTAAGTAACACTTGTACTTTTCTTTAGCATCTGTACTTTCTACCTCCCTACATTTTTAAACTGGACTAAAAAGTACTTTTCTTGACTTTCTTTCTGGGTGAGGTGTTACTTTGAGCACATTCACAGTCAGGGTTAATGTCCTAATTAAGACAAAAATATGCAAATAAAACCAGCTAGAACAATTAGGGGAGCACCAAAAATCAATACTGCCCTTTATAGTACACAAAATCTGTCAAAATATTCTAAAAATATATGTATAAAGGGGTACTTCAATACCTTTACTTAAGTAGACTTTTTCATGACATACTTTGACTTTTATTTTTTGCTCCTGTATCTAGGCTTTTACTTAAAATGGAGTACTTCTTTCACCTCTGGATTTAAACTAAGCAACAATTTTAGCAACGGTTTTAATCTTTTTATGTTAATTAACAGTCTAACCTGTCAAATGCACTTTAACATTTACACATATCTGACTCTTGATTGTTCCCAAAGCATTTCAAAGGGCACAACTCTGCGTTCAAATGAATATTACACTAACAAACGAACCTAATAACCCCAAACTAATAGCAGAATTTTGACCACATTTCTGAGCAAAAAAATATTTGGATCAAACGTACCACATTTTAATTTCAATTTGAGTTCACAGTATTCTGGCTCTCTGGATGAACCTCCTCCCACGTTCGCCCACGCTGCTGCTATCACACTCTCAAATATTCACTCAAAGGTTAGCAGCGATCAAAAGAGGATTAGCTCAAATTTCATTATTAATAAACTTCGTGGATCTTGATTTACATAGACCAAACTCACGCCTTAAGCCTAACAAAATCATTATATTCCACACAGTGCTGTTCAAATCAATGTAAGTCAATTTAAGATGACTTTGGGAACCCTTTAGTATAAGTTAGAAGAAAGATCCAGCTCTGCTCTAGTAAAAGTACTACTACTACTGCTGTTGGTACAAGAACTCAACAGTGACCAAATGCTTTAAGGTTCTGGAAGTAAATTTTCCCTATTGTCTTTTAAAACAGAGAAAAGGATGGACAAAAACATGCTCGGCAACTGTTATCCATTTGCTTAATTCCTGTGAATGTTGGTTAATCTGCTTCTCTCAATTATTTCTGTTTCATTATTTGTTTTTCTAACTGTCTAACTTACTGTTGGTAAAATCGAGAATTTTGGAGGCAACTGCTGCTGGGATTTTGGGTCTTAGAATTGGATTGCAAAAATAAACAAATGGGTTACAGTAATATGAAAATATGTGAAAGCTCGCAGGAGGCTGTGAGTTAACTAATGACCTGAAGACAAGAGATGCACCGATCCAACTTTTTCAGATCCGATACCCATTTTGATACTTTGGCTTTGAGTATGTGCGGATACCTGATATGAAACGATACCACTGCAGAGACTAAAATCACATTTATTATCTTAAAACAAAAATAAAGTCTTTAAAAACTGATCCACGTGGGTTGTTTAACTGTAATTTATCCTTCAACTAAATGCAGAATAGCTTTGTATAAATGACAGCAATCAGTAATAGGTAATCTTATTATATCAATTTACCGGCCCAGGATATTGGCTGAACTGATATTTTGGAGCTGATACCCAATTCAGCAAATTCTTTTGGATTGGCACAGATATTCAGTTTGGCCCCAATCTGTACTCAAACCTTTAAAGGACACATACAGTGACTTTTTAGACCTTCCGTCATCAAAAACATACCTAAAGTAGCATTCAGTTGCATTCACGCTGTTTTGAGGGATGTTCATTAGCAACTCCTCTCCCTCTGAGCGTCAAAAACACTTCCTGCTGAACTCCCTCGAACAGTCACAATTTTCAGATCTCTGAAAATCTTCTGCTTTTTTAAATTGTCCTTAAATCATCGGCAGACTCGCTCTGAGCATTTCTGCTGTCCAAACACAATCACTGCTAGGCTGATTTAAAGAAATTTCAAAACAGATGGCAAATGTAAGGTACTCACGAGCATGTTTAATGGCTAATGACAATATGAAAAATGCATAATATTTTTACTTTAAGATTCATTTTATATAGATTCTGAAATGTTATAAACCACTTATTAAAACATTTTTGAAATGAAAAATGAAATGAAAACTTCTGCTTTATGGATATTAGTTTTGCTGGTCAGTGTGCCAATCCAATCCAATCCAAATAATGCACTTTAAAAACAACACAGTCAACCAAAGTGCTGTACACAGACAAAATAATGACATGAGACAACAGGCACTGAAAACAGTAAAAATAGTGCCTGATCTGCTGACCTGACAGAACGAGAGGGACAGTAGGGCACAAGTAGGTCAGACAGGTACTGTGGGGCCAGGCCATGAAGACATCTAAACACGAATAAAAGGATTTTAAAATAAATACTGAAGTGCACAGGGAGCCAGTGAAGGGATTGGAGAGTGGGGGTTAAGCAAACTTCCGAGAACCCATGCTTTAAAACTCTTCAATATTCTAATTTTTTAAAAGGTCAATGGGGAAAATGAATGGAAAATGTACTTCTTGAATCTTGAGTTTGTCTCTAAAGCTCCTGGTCGCTGCTTAAACGTCTACTATGACCATCTGTCCCAAACAATCTACTTTTTAGACTTTACATCAATCAATCGACAATGAAAACGTTTCTTAAAAGAAGTAAAAGTATAGGTGTGTATATGTAAAGAGATTAAAGTATGTCCACCACTGCACACTGTTCTGAGCTCTTGTGCTTTAGACTAAAGTGCCCCCTAGAGGTCAAGTGAAAATTATTGCGCTGCACTTGTGGCATTAGCAGAAAATATGAACCAATTATAATGTGTTGGATCAAAGGGCTTAAAGAGAACATTTTGTAACACTCTGTTCTTTTACTGAAGTTTTAAAAGACTGAAACTTTCTTAAAAATGCCCAACTCACTGCCCGGAGAGAATCTAACACCTTGATCACACACGTTTTTTTTTTAACAAACAGAACGTAAGTACAAGTTTGTTGAACTTAGTTTGAGTCTGCCAAGAAATGAGCATGTTATTCCGAGCTTCCGTTTTAATAAATGTCAGATATGTTTCAATAAAGTCACAAAACTCTTCAAAACCTTTGTCCAGTTGACAGAATTTCATTTTCTTTTGAACCTGTGGGCGCCTGAGGGTCTACTCTACACAGACACATATTACCCTTTTGTCTTCCCAAAACATGCTCAACATTATTTTTTTTAATCTGATCTCATTCATGTCTTTAAAGTCTATATGACACATGTTTCTAATTATGACTTAGTTTGGTGGGAAGGCACTTGTGGTAAATATTTATTATAGTTTTACATCCGTGAAGTTTATGAAGAAATTTAGAGAAATAAAAGTGTAAAATTACAGGAAGTACGTCGTGCTAAACCTGATCCCTTTGTGATGTCATCAAAGAGCGACAAGCAATTGTAAACGCAGAGAAAATGTACACACAACTTGCACATTTTTGACAGTTTAAACGGTCATTCAACCAAACAAAGTTGTCATCAAGTATTATAATTTGTCAAATCATAACAATTGTGTCATTTATACACTGCTTGTCTCCATGGAGATGTTGCTTTGCTTGGAATGTTCCATAGTATACCATAAAATTCAATTGCAGGTTTTAGATTTGGTATGATATAAAAAAAACAAAAGGCCAAAGAAAAAACAGAAACATTGTGTTGTGAGTAGGATTGCACTTGCTTTTCTACATGAAGATAGATATGTTTAATGCCATACTGTGGAATATTCCAGACAAAGCAATAACATCTCCATATTGCACCTTTATGTTTCTTGTTCTTTGGTTTCAGGAGTGTTATCTTAGCCATTTTGGGCCATTCAAAAGCCAATAGCGTTCAATAAAACTATAATAAAATGCAACACATCCCCACTTTTCTACATATTATTCGCTTTTTTGTATCTGTAAACCTTTATATGTGCTCACAAAAAAGAAAAAAAATCCCCTTGTGGTAGTTTTTAGTACATTTTGTTCAAAGCATGCAATGAAACACAATGGGGAAGACGTTTTAAAAATATGTTGTTACACTCTGGGACAGGACGGCCTGGAGATAAGCATTCTCCCATGAAATAAGACTATTTCCAAAACATCTCCGCATGAATTTACGAATGCAAAAGACACACTGATTCAAAGCACAATTTCAAGTTCGCAATCCTCCGCTAGGCACAAATGGTTTGAGAATAGCTGTGTCCGTGCGTTGGTTCACAGTGAGCTCCCTGGTGTATTACATTCATATTGACTATTTCCTGTTTTGAAGTCTTCATTTGGCCAACACAGATGCCCTCCTCACCTTTTGCCAATGGGCTGTGACTGGGCTGATTGCTGTGTGCTCTTCTGCCGTTCCCCTTCTATATCTCATCTTTGTGGGTTTGGGCTCCGAGTGTAGGGCTTCTCAAGATGTGGGGAGCGTACGATTGATGAGCAGGCTCCTTTGTTCAGAGAAGTTAGCTCGGATTTGTTGTGTTCTTTTTTTTCCCCTTGACGTCTGTTGTGGATTCCAATACTTCAGTGTCTTGGTACAAAAATAGTTAATGTTTTAAAGAGTTTGAGTCGTAGTTAGACCTGGTTTCGTCATGATAAAAGCCACTTAGCTATCGTAATTCAAGGTGAAGATAGCTACACTTGTTCCTGCCTTAATATGAACATGAACAAAGACTTAATTCATTATGAACAAATAGTTTATAAAGACAGATTCGGGCTTAATAATCACTTAACAAAATTTACTCTAACCCTAATGGCTAACCCTAACCTTAACCTTATGAGGGGCTTGACTCACCACTCGTCCAGTTTAGTTGCATAAATCCACTTCTATCATCGATCTAGAGTACGTCTTCATTATTTTCTAAAGGAGAGCCACACTGGCAAACCAAAGAGAAGGCACGAGCCATCATCACCTCTTGTATTCCTCGTACTTTTTGTTTTTTTAGTTTTCGAGTACCTTTCGTTTGTGCGTCCCGTTGCCCCTGGTTCATCCCCTCACCTGTGTCTAAAATTTGTTTCCTCAGTTGTCCCTCCCATGCTCTGTGTCCGTCCATCTGTATTTTGTCCTCTTTTGATTAGAAATCGATCAATTATTATGGCTTGATGCCATTATTTGGCTAGCGCCCTAACTTAAGTCGGAGTGTTGCAAGGGCCCTCAGTTGCGTTTTCTATGCCTTTTTCTATTTTTGTGGTTGAGTAAAATCCTTGAGAGACTAAACAAAACTATGCGTGAGATTCGGGGGCCCTTTAAACATAGAGGAAAATCATTGTTCCCATATTAGCTAAGTTGTTAAATAAAACAGAGATGTATTTTGTGGTGAGTGTATTTTTATTGTAATAATATGTTTCAAGATGTTTGTGAAATCTAGATGTATGAAGAAACCATAGGGTGTATATTCTAGCGAAAATTAATGGAAAAAATATTCATAATAAGTAAGTTTGTAAGGATATAAATCATACATATTTTATATTTTCTTATATTTTCGGAGTTGAAGCCCGTCTGCTCCTGTGCATGAGCGGGAAGTCGGACATGAAGTTATTTTCTCAGCTCTCTCATGTGGATACAGCGGGTCAACAGTTACAGTGCATTTGCAAAGAGGAAGCACCGCTGTGTGTCGTGTTTTCTCTTTAAGGTCTAACAAGACGTAATTGGTCATAGATGAAAACATGTGAAGTTTGCACTATTTTTGTGGGTAATACAGCTGCAAAGGGACGTATGAAAGCATGTCAAATGAGGCTTTTACTGAAAATCTTGTGAGAACGAAAGCATGTTGTTTTACAGCCCAAAGAAAACCATGAAGGGGATTAAGACGCCTCAAAACAATCGTCAAATAAATCACTCAGTAGTTAGTGGTGAACCGGGGACATAAGGCAGTAATTCAGTAATGTTTTCAGAAGAACCACACCTACAATGGCCAAATCAACAGCGCCCATGTCTTTGTACTGATAGGTGATAACTAATTAATAACTTAATAAAATCTGACTTTGAACATGAAAAAATGAAAAAATAGATAAAGTATTGGCTTGTGCAACATAAGGACTATTAATACAACTTTATCCAAAATAAATAGGTGATTTGAAAAGACATGCAATGGGTGTAAAAAAGACAAAGAATATGAAAGCGTTTGGCGGGAAATGCTTTGGTTAGTGCTAGATAGCTGGATAGTATGCTCCAGAGGGACGGTCTGCTCTGATTGGTCATTTGCAGCGACGAGAGTTGAGTCATCAAGTCCGTCCCTCCAGAGCTGACTATCTTGGACAAACAAGACAGTAAACGGTCTTGGAGCTAAACAGGGTCACATCCATTGAGTTTTAATAAGGGCTGGAGGTAACCCATAGTAACCAATGTCCAGTCCCGGCAGCCATTTTGTGTTGTCAAATTCTACTGAAGAAGACACACAAACTAATAAGGAGCTGGACTTTTTAATCATAATTTTGTAACAAATACTTTGATAATGTAATGTGTGTGTTTGTACTTTATCTCATGTTCCACCTAACTAATGTGAACATTTTAGTTTATAAATTATTTTTATAGTAATGGCTGTGAAATAAGCTGAATTATAAATGGTTTTGTCCATATGGTGTACTGATACACAAACAATAGTTCAATTCTACATAAAATATCGATGCAGTGTTTTTAGGTTTTTTCAGAGAATTCGGAGAACATTAGACATACCTACACAAAATACCTGAAGTAGCATTCAGTTGCATTCAGTTTTAAGGAATGTCTATTAGAAAATCCTCCTCCCTCAGAGCATCAAACACACTTCCTGCGGAACATCATCTATTCTACGTCACTTATCAGAGTCTTCTGCTGTTTTAAGTCCTTAAATCATCACTAAACTCGTTCTGTGCATTTCTGCATCTAAACACGATAACTGCTACTGCTAACCCGCATCATATATTTGCACTGAAAAGAAGTTAACTAAATTATATATTGCGCTACACTCAAGAGCATGTTTAAAGGATAACAGCAACATGAAAAATGCGGAAATTTTCTTTCTTTAAAGCTTTAATCTGTGAATGTTACCGCCCTGTTCTTACATTATTTTGTATTGGGATACTACTACTACTATCCTACTACTACTAGCCTACTTCTACTACTACAAAGACATCACCAGTATGTTCCTCTGCTGTATGAGTTGTAATGACTGGTAGACGCAGACGGCGGCTCCTCCTTCATTGATTACCTGTGACAGTTAAAAATCAGGGCATAATTCCCATTGACCACTGCAGACAGCGTGTGAAGAATGGGCCTCTGTGCATTGATTAGCCGTAAGTGAATGTGGTGCAGAAGTGTCCCGGGTCGACACGGTGGAGCCCTCTCACACAAATTAATATCTATCATAAGAAAGAGTGTGGCTCGGCTTGTGTTATGAATGACAGAGTAACTGTACAGTGTGTGGGATTGTGATTAAAAAGTTGATGCTGTCCAATTGCCATTCATAAAAGTAATTCATGGAAGAGTTACTGTATATGTGCAATTGTTCATTAAAAGAACACAGCAAAAGAAAGTCGAATTCTGTCAACTGAGCCTTTTTTTTGTGTGCGTGATCATATTTTGTCACTCATCCTAGTAGTTCCTTCAGTTCTGACGCAGCTTTGGTAATGGACTGGCAAAAATGTCTCTCTGAAGGGAGGAACTAGGAGAGATATTTAAATCAGGGATTACATGGACAATTTAAGGCTTGACACTACTTTAAAACATCTCCTGTGGTTTACTCACATAAAAGTAGAAAAAAAAAGTATTACACGTTTTCATCATGTAATGTTTTTGTGTAGAAATATGGCATTTTATCTGGATCGGACTGTTGTGGTAAAGAAAGAGCTCTCGATTTACTGGTCAGTCTATGTTCCTATGAAAAAGCATGAAGCACGTTCCATCAAAGCCACTTATAAACTCTTATAAAAATGTGTTTGCCTATCGTGTCTTGCCCGAGACACCTTTTTATTTTCGTTGGAAATGACAAACTTAGATTTACCCAAAGAGGTCAAGGAATTTTTTTCAAATAATCCATACTTCTTACTTTAGATTAATGCACATTTGATTGTCTCAGTCTCTGCTTTGAACCCATCCTTCATTATTTCAAGTAGTCACGATTATTCCATTTAGTTGTATCAGTCTTAACTAGAATACTGCACAGTTTAGGTTGATGGAAAAAGCTGACCCCGACAAAGAAAGAACATGCAAACTACACACAGAACTGAATGAAACTTTTCTGACCTACATTCAAAAGCTGTTGCATTTACCCCAGCACTTAGCATTTATTGATGTCAGTCAGTTTCCCATAAGACTAACTGATAAAGTGAATTACATGTCCATATGGTAAATGTAGATAATGACAAAGATATGATCAGTGCTCAGAGAAACGGCTCACAAAGCAGACTGCAAATGCTCCATGGGAAAATCTTCATGACAACATTCTCATTAAAAAGTAACTCTCAGTTTCCCACTCATACAAGAAAACTTAACTATTCGTTGGTTAAATGTTGTCATCCAGGAGTGTGGGATAAAGTTTTACAAAGTAGTCAGGAAGTTTAGTTTTATTTTTTAAGTTCATGCAAAATACAAGATGTTTTCAAATTCTTAGATACTTTAGCTACATTTATCCATATTGCATAGGTTAAGGCAGTGATTTTCAACCTTTTTTGGCTGAAAAAATACCACGGCACACCACCTTTTTGACCTTTTAGTTAAAAAAAACAATCTGGTATACAATGCGAGGGATAATGTCTGTGTAAATTTGTCCATTTCTGATTGTTTTGCTTTATTTTTTGATGTAGAAATATGTTCAGGTCACTCCAAAATGGGATTTTGTTTTATTTTAAATCCATGTGTGAATCCAAATTGGACATTTTTCCAAGGCCACACCTCAAGGCACACTAATGTTCCCCGGCATGCTGGTCGAAAATCCTGGGGTTAAGGGACCAAATAATCAGGCCTGCGTTTATGTTAGTTTAACATATTTAAGGAAATGATTTGACCAGGTCTACTTTGCATTCTCTTAGTACTTTGAAATTTGGATCATTGTGACTTCATACTGTACTACAATACTGCATGTGCCACTTTCCCAACAATTTAACATTCAAACCAGCCTAACTAAAGGTAAGGACCCTCATGCTTGCTACAATTTTGGGCCCAGACTATTAGCTGGAGATATACAACATGGATTTTTATTTTTAGTTATTTTGTAATTTTCATGAATACGCTAAAATGTGCCCGTAAATTTGATTTCGGTTCAAGTCCAGCACAAAATATGACTGGACTATAAAATCAACCACAAAAGAGCAGAAATATCACTTAAAACAGCTGAGACATCATTGTCAAGACGAAGGGAGCAAATGTTGGCTCTCTGCTGTTTCTGTTTTGAAATGTGAAAAACAGAGCTAGTTCACTCCCAATGTTTGCATGTAATAAAAGTAAAACCTGTTTTGCCCTGCAGAGATATATTGTAAAAGCATATGTTCAGATGAAAATGAGACCACAGCGCTTTCTCTGGATGTATTTATGGAGCGTTTTACTCTACGAGAAGCAGGAAGTTAATGTTGTTTGTTTGTTACCTGGGACGGAAAAACATGCTCTGGGCTCAGAGACTCGAAAAACTTGAATATTTAGGATGCTGGGACGGCATCAGGTAAATAAACGACACATGTGAGTGATGTAAAGACTTTAAAACAAACCATAGTTCTGTTTTTCATGTTTCAAAACAGTAGAAATCAGGTATAGACCCTTTAAAGTTAATAAATGTGTGGATGAAAGAAATGACCACTTTGGAGGTTGTTTTGAGGTACAAGTAACACTAACAGAAGGTTAAAAGCTCAAGTCAATTCTGCATAATATGGGACCTTTAACCTATTTATCCCTTTGATTTTCTAATTTAGTATAGCTCCAAAACAACTGTCCAATGTTCAATATAGCTCCCACCTCCATTCTATTCTATCTGTGGGTAAATCTTCTTTCCATTTATTTACAATCATCTCTGGGAAATTTACTTTTTTCATGTTTTCTGATCGTTCACATTGGACCACACAAGCACAACTTGATGAAGAATGACTCCATACTGTGCGAGAATCAAACCTTGAACCTTTATCTTTACATTATTAAAGTGCGTATGACAAGTTTGAACAATTTGCTAATTCTAGTTTTAAGTAGTTCATATCAAATCAAAATTTTTTAACCCTTTAAACACCAATTAAACAAAATAAAGGTGTTCACATATATTTTAATATGTCAGATAAAAAATCGGTGACACTAGCTGTGTTTTAGCCCAGTGTACAACGTCATTTCCTCGTGTGATGTCACTATTGACAGACCTCAAGTGAGAACCACCAAGGGAACACAAATAACTGTTGTGACGAGTTAAAAAGAAAAAAACACCAACAACAACAACAAAAAATGTCTCTATTACAGTTAAAAAGTATTAATGGAAAGATATTTAGCAGAATAAAAATAGATCTTGTTGCTGTGACAACTGGAATACTTACTGATAATATTTGATACATTTCCGTCCAGTATTATGCATTTTTTACATTTAATTTAATAACGATAAATGTCCACCAAAGTGCTATGGATTGGAGAGAAGGGTTGAGTCTACACCAGGTCAAATGACAAATATTTACTTCTTTTCTTGTTACGGTTATGTTGCGCCCTGTGTTTTTGACCAAAGAATAAATAGAGTACAATACAATTTACAGCCAGGAAGGGATATTACAAAAAAATAAAATAAAATGTATATATATATTATTGCAAAACTTTAAATATATGTATAGTTACTTGAGTATAGTCTAACATAGGCACTTTAACAGGTCGCTTGTCTGTTTTATGACATTCTCACACTGATGAAAGCCTTGCCGTCCCTGTGCCCCATCTCCATTTTGTTGAATCCATTAGCAGTAATCAGGAGTCCCTTCCCTTTGGCCTGTGCACACGACCATCCTTCATCCAGCTTTATTTGTCTCCCTCTTCCTCCTCTCTGACTTACAAGCTCTCATTATGTGGTCCCTCCCTGCTTGCACACAATAGTAGCCCTTGCTTGTAGCTCGTGAATGCTTGATGTTTGTAAGTGATGAAACAGTGACTGGTCCGAGCTCCCCCCGGGCCCGTGCCAGGCTGTTTGGAGCTGTGTTTCTGCTTTAATATTCCCCTGGTCCCCCGGTGTTTCAGTCTTGTGGAGGTTTTTATGTGAAGCTCGATGTAATTTCCAGCGCGGAGACACCTTCGGGGCAGAGCCATCAGCGCCAGTGGTCCATCCGTCAAACTCCAATCAGGTATTCAGGTGCACTGTGTCAATGTCCAAGTGTCAATAAGGTGTGTGCATGTGTGGACGCTGATTTATAAACAGACAGAGAGGGCCAGGGCAAACAAAGGCTCGGACAGTACTGGGAAAAAAAAACACAGGAAAATGAACAGTGCAATGACTAAAATTATGTTGGCTTTTTGTAAATTATTAAAATAGTTGAATAAAGTGTAAAAGTACATACTATCAATTAAAAAAGCAACAACAACAAACCAGTGTCTTAAAATACTGGAGTATTTTGTACAGCCTGAACAATGTATTAATATGGATGTACTTATTGATATAAATATGACACTATGTAAACAATTAATTCTTTAATGTATAATTATTCTAATTTTTGTTTTATGTCCCGTGTGAAGTAATAGTGTGTCTAGATTTGTGGTGTTATACTGCCATCTGCTGGAAGAAACTGGGGGAAAAATATTATATGTCCCTGGTACACTAATTTGAAAAAAACAAACTACACATTAAAATCTCTTTGAATTCTGACGTCCATTTTGAATTAGATTTAAGGCTAGCACCGTCATCTTAAAACTCACATACAACTTTTTTTCCCCACAATGGCATGTTAACAAATGGGGCTTACTTAATTTAGAAAGTGAAAGAGCTCTAAAAAGGCACAAGTCTACAAACATATTTAACAACTATCTCTGTACTATTTTGCAAAAAAATTTACTATCAAGCTTTGGAGCTGAAAAACAGTCATATTTTCATTCACAACAACTATTCTGTGTACACAAAACTCACAAAAAATAATAGAAACAACTTAATTTAATAAAATACTCATCTCTTTGACTATTTTGTTTTATTTTTTCCCAAACTCCAAGTTAAGAAAGAGCATATGTGCTTTAACTTAACCATTAACCTTTAACCAGGACACACTTGTAAAAGAGATTTTTAATCTCAATGAGTTTTTATCCACCACCGGCCGGGAAGCGGCCCCGGGGAAGACCCAGGACACACTGGAGGGACTATGTCTCTCTGGCCTGGGAGCGCCTCGGGTTCCCCCGTGAGGAGCTGGAGGAAGTGTCTAGCGTGGAGGAAGTCTGGGAGTCCCTGCTTAGACTGCTGCCCCCGCTACCTGGCCCTGGATAAGCGGAAGAAGATGGATGGATGGAGTTTTTATCCTGGTTAAATAAAGGTAAAATAAAAATAAAAATAAAACTTGAAATGGGAGTTCTCATAACACAACAGATGCTTAATATGTTATGTCAGTCACTGTCTTCCAACTGGGACTACGGATGGAAATTAGCCCTGAGCTAAATCTGGTGTATTTACAGCGTAAGCTGTTCATTAATACATGCTGTCCCATTGAAATAAATAAAACAAACAAACAAACAAACAAACAAACAAACAGCAGCTTCACTCCTGTGTATATGTTTGAAATCTGAGGTTTCTCTGAGCAAAGCTGGTTAGCAATTACAATCTGAGTGAAAATACAGTGTCAGCTTCACAAAAAGCTCAGTCATTTGTTTTAACTCCAAAAGGATTAGGAACAACTTCAGTTTTAGTTGGGGGAATATCTAGTCAGGCATTTTAAGCTTTTAACACAAAACAAAACACACAAATAAACAAAAAATCTATTACAACGTCGTAAACAAAATTTACAATACACAATTTAATTATTTTGACAAGCCTTAAAACTAAAATGGGATTTTATTCAGTATATATTCGACACATTTTTCATGATATTAATTATACAACTTAAACATACATAAACGAAAAGGCCTGTGTTAATCATATAAGCGTTTACGATCCAATGAGCTACACTGCCTCCTGCTGTACAGTGCCGGTACTGCTCCTCTTAGGAGTCCAGCAGTGATGGAGAGGTCACATCACAAATTATTTTTTTTTAGCCTCAAAATTATATTTGAGTTTCATAAAAGTATCATTTGTGGTAAAAGTATGGACGTATGAAAGTATATCTGTACAGAAAATGAAAAACCATTGGACTTTTCACATTTTGGGATATTTTCAGCTTCACACTTTCTCCACTCAAGTCACATTAATTGGCCCGAGCCAGTAAACTGGCGAGGGACATTGTTCTTCGTCGGTTTCTTGCTTATTATTGGCCCGAGCCAGTAAACTGGCGAGGGACATTGTGTTTCGTTGGTTTCTTGCTTATTTTTATTACGCCCTGTTTTCATACTCTTCGCGGCCCTTTTTGACCCAGTAAACATGCACGAAAAGTCTTCAATGGGGGTATAGTCGCGATCGGCCCGGAAAAAATTTTCGTATTTCGCGCGTCTCGAGAGCGTCCGACCCGAACCGAACGAACAGCACCGGCCTGAATCGGACTCCTATGGGAAATGGGACGAGCAAATTTTGCCCGACGCGCACGAAACTCGGAGCAGTGATAGAGAACAGTGAACCGAGCAAAACATGACATTGGAGCGCGGCCCTCGAACCAAGCGCACGGCGGCCATATTGGACCGAAGTCGCCACGCCAGTTTGACTTTTTTTTTTTGACGGAGAACATGGACTAGGGCTTTTGCCACACGTGGGTCTGGCACACGTTTATGCGATCGGGACACATTGAAATTCAATAGTTATCCACTTTTTTTTGGATATCTCGAATGGTCTCGCCGTGGCTCGCCATCGACGAACGCCTTCGTTTCCTGTTTTTCCGATCGCATGTCACGGCTACACGCTTGGACTGACAGAACTGTAATTTCAGTCATGAGTGCGTAATTATGATCTGAACATAATGCATTAATAAAAATAAATAAAAAGTACTCGCTAGCGCCCCCTACCTATTAAGTCAAACATCGACTTTGTCCGATTTGGACGAAACTTGGGGAATATGTCCAGTGCAGGGCGCCATGAAAAAAACTGAATTAGTGATATGGTGCATTTATCACCGTTGGCCACCAGGGGCGCAAAGAGTGCTCACAAAATCATTTCAATAGCTCCTGCACGCACATGCATACTCCGATCGACATCAAATTTGAAACACTCGTAAACGTAAAGCTGCTTAATCCATTTATATGCGCACAATAACAATCAACCCTACGGCGCCCCCTGTAGGAATGCACTAAATTACAAAAGGGAAAAAAAACATTACTTTGACTTTTATTAGTGAAAATTTGCAGACAATTCCTAGACGGCCTCCTGATCAGAAAAGCCAATGAGACCCATAGCCTATCTTTCACACTTTTGCCTCTAGAGGCCTCCAGAGCTCCCATTCATTGTCTATGGGACTCAGACTGTCTTCACACAAGGCTGCAATAAAAAACAACTAAAACCTGCACGACAGCCACCAAACTCAATACAGTGACTCCTTTTAAGAGACAGTAATGGGTCATAACCGTATTTTTCCTGAAACTAATAAACAGCCTCTACAGCGCCACCTTTTGGGTGAGGCCTATGGAGAGGGAGACACATTTACTTTGGAGGAGGCCCATAAAATTTGGCACAGTGATAGTACACATAAAAAGCACCCTAAAACATAATTGGTGCTCAGTCATCAGACCAACGAGAAGGCGGCCATATTGATTTTCATTTTAAACGCCACTTTAAGTTTTCGTTTTCCATTGAGAACTTGTCGTAGGGTTTTGGGCCTAGATCAGTCTAACATACACGTTCCTGATCAGGACGCATTGAAATTCAATAAAAAAACAATTTTTGGAGATATCTCTTAGGGTTTGCGCGTGACTTCCTGTCAAATATCGCCATCATTTCCTGTTTTTGTGCTTATCCCTCAGAGGCACTTGGACTGTGCCTACAGAGCCCAAATTGCAACCAATGATGGAAAATTGAATATTACACAAAATAGACCAGGGAGCACAGGACCACTAATAACTATAGCGCCCCCTACAGTTCACTTAAAAGTGTCCAGATTGTCCAATTGACACAATGCAGAGGAAACAGCACATGCAAATGTGCTACGACTCACTTTGTGGAATGTGATGTCATCGGCTGTTTTTTTTAAAATAAAGTTTTCCAAACTTGGCTGCCAGGCTGCCTTGTGACATCACACTAGTTTGTGGAGGTACCAGGTGAATGCCCCACAAAGGACAGAGCAGCAGTCTGACCTTTCTACAGCATGAATGAAAACATGAACATGGAGCTGCCGTACAGCGTGGAGGAGTACAACACGCTCCAGTTATTGGGCGAAGGAGCCTTTGGAGTCGTTCTCCACTGCTTCAAGCCCCATTTACCTGAAGCGGTCGCAGTCAAAATCATAAAGGAAGGCAATGAAAACGCCTTCAGAGCAGAACAGCGCATGCTCCACTACATCAGAGCGCTGGACCCAGACAGGTTTAACATCGTCAGATTAATAGATTCTTTTTCAGATCGTTGTCTGGTGTTTGAGATGCTGGATACCAGCCTGTGGGACATGATGGTCGAAAGGCGAACCCTGTCGCTGAATGAGATAAGACCAATCGCCCAACAGCTTTTGGTGGCCTTTGAGGGCCTCAAACGCATGGGGGTCGTCCACAGTGACCTCAAACTGGATAACGTGATGCTGGTGGACCAAAAGCGTCATCCGTTGAAGGTCAAGCTCATTGACTTTGGTCTGGCGGGCCAAGCATCGAGGCTCAGACTGGGGACAGATCTGCAGCCGAGATCCTACAGGGCTCCAGAGGTGACCCTAGGGTTACCCCTGTCAGAGGCCATAGACATGTGGTCTCTTGGTTGCGTTCTTGTGAATTTGTATCTGGGGGTCCACCCCTTCTCTGGCAGCGATTATGAAAACCAGAGGACCATTATTGAGGTTCTTGGGTTTCCACCAAGTGAACTTTTGAGGCGAGGTTTATTCTCGTCTCGGTTCTACGTCCTGCAGGGAAATGGCCAGTGGAGATTCAAGACTCCAACTGAGTTCCAGGCAGATGAAGGTTCAGAGGTGCGTAACCGCCGAGGTCCACTGCGTGGCAGGAGCTTGGTCCAAGCGATCTTGGGGCCCCGCCCAAACACCACAGAGGACCCTGAATTCAGGGATCGACTGGCCTTTTTGGACCTTTGCCAAGGTCTGTTACATCTCGACTATGGCAGGAGGCTGACTCCAAGACAAGCCTTCCAGCACCCGTTTGTTACTCTGCAGTCCCTGGGGGCGGACCGCAGTGAGTACGCAAATATGGCACGGGTGATTGCGACCATGATCAACGATGTGGCCCCAGCCGTCAATGAGGGCCGAAGGAGGACTGACCCAAACCCCTCCATCTACAGGACCCTGCAGACTCTTGGCCGAGGGGTGTTTCAATGCGTCAAGTCTAACACATCACAGATTGTTGCATTGAAGGCTATGAAGCTCGGCCACGAGGAGGCTTACAGGAGAGAGGAGCGCATGCTCCACCACATCCAAGAGCTAGATCCTGACAAAAACAACATTGTCAGGTTTGTTGAGTCTGTAACTCAGAACAACTGCCAGTATCTGGCTTTTGAGGTGATGGATTTCAGCCTCAAAGACCTGCTGGCCAAACGCGGGACTTTAAAACTGAGCGAGATACGACCGATCGCTCAGCAGCTCCTGGTGGCCTTCGATGGCCTTAAAGAGTTGGGTGTGGTCTACACCGACCTGAAGCTCGACAACGTGATGCTGGTTGATCAGAAAAGGCATCCGTGGAAGGTGAAGCTGATGAATTTTAGCGCAGCTTACCTCCAGTCAGAGCTGACACAGGGAATGGTGGTTCAGCCGGAGGCCTATCGGGCTCCAGAGGTCACCCAGGGTTTACCTCTGTCTGCAGCCTTGGACATGTGGTCTCTCGGCTGTCTCCTCGTGTATCTATTCCTCGGTGTCCACCCCTTCTCCGACAAAGGCCATCCAAATCTTGACATAGAGCAGGAGATCTTATCCTCTCAGAACACGATCGATAGCACAGAATTCAGAGACAGACTGACTTTCCTCAGTCTGTGTGAATGTCTGTTGAATGTGGATCGTGAGAAGAGGTTGACTCCGGGGGTGGCCTTGTACCATCCCTTCCTCACGCTGGAGCACTTGGAGGAGGACACTAGCGAGTACGCTAACTGGGCCCGGGATATGATGACCCGGATCAGCAGCAGACCCAGTGACCTCCAGGAACCAGCTGTGGACGAAGAGATTCAACTGGAGGAGCCTCAACCTCGAGAGGAGGATCTGGCCAGACGTGTCCCTGCCCCGTGTGAGACGGGCGACACAGGGTTAAAGGAGGACCCTGAAGCAAATGTGTCCCAGGACACAAATGAGCCTGTGGTCCAGCAGAGGTCCAAACCTGACTCTGGACGAGCGAGGGAGCCCTAAGGTGGGCTGCCCTCATCACAGACACGGTCACCTGGTCAGTGCGACCGACGGACCGTCTTTACCTCGTCATGTGACTCAGTTAGGATTCAGTTTAAAATCCTATCAGAGTCAAATGACTAAACAGTTGTGCCCCAGAAGAACCAGGAACTCCAACTACAATTACAATTCTTATTTTCTAACTCTTTGCTGACTCAGTTAGATATCGCAAAGATTTCTAGTGGAGTCAGATAAAGTAACACACACATACACATATATACATAAATAAATACCAATTTTTTAATTGATTTGAACTGAACTAAAGTTTTTGTTAATTTGAAGAGTGTGTCAACTTGTGCCTTTTACTTGTATAACTTTATGAAGACCGACATAAGAAGTAGATTCTCACAGAAGTGACACGGGGAACGTCAGAGTCTGTCCTGTGACACTTATGGAATTCTAACACGGTCATAAATGCATAAATGCAGTGCAGTTGTTTTCTAAGAGATGGAAATGACTGTCTAAAAGTGTGTCCATCAGAATGTTCTCATTCTGAGGGATTTTCAGAATGGGAACATTTCTGACAGTCCAGCGCTCAGGCTGAAGAAAAGGTTCAAATGTACGTGATAGAAAAAGGCTGGGCCCAAGAGGCTGCAGTACCTCGCACGGCCACTAATCAATCTGGGACACAGACAAAGGGTGTGTCTTATCCAGTTCATTTATGATTGCAGCCAGCAGATGGCGCCTGAGCTTAGTTCGGAGCATCTCCTGAGGCTGTGATAAAGTGATATTGTTTTGTCAAAACTTGAGCCCTAAGCCCAAAAATTAAAACAGTTTTGGATTGTTGTAGGGGTCACACATCATAACTTTGATGCATATCTTTATTGATTTTTGGCTACAACAGAAGAGTCAGCCTTCTGAAGCGCTCTGAAGACTATGATACATTATTAGTGTTTGTATTGGCCTTAAACACGATAACGGCTGCAGCAAACACACACCATAGCGTCGTTTCAGCGCTGACTTCACGAGATGTTTGTACAGCGTGGTGCCATCTGCTGGCTGGAGGCCTCATTTCATGCAGGCCCATAAAACCTGCCTTTAAAGTCTATATGACAGGACAGATGACACATTTCATTCAAACATTATAAACAAGATTATATTTTGATCCCAAAGTCTGTGTCAGTGATAAATTTAAGCCTTTCTACAACTGTGTACTTGATTTTCTTTATTTAGATGTCATGTACGCACTAAATATTTATCAGAGTTTTATATTTTTAATCAGACTTTAGCAGCTTTTTCACATTTTAAGTCGCTTTGAGCTTTTACAGGAGAAAACGTCATCACTCACCACTGACTCTCATGTATTTTGTCTTTGTCTTGCTCTAATTTTTGGCCCGAGCCAGTAAACTGGCGAGGGACATTGTGTTTCGTCCGTTTCTTGCTTATTATTATTTCGCCCGTTTTCTTACTCTTCACCGCCCTTTTTGACCCAGTAAACATGCACGAAAAGTCTTCAATGGGGGTATAGTCGCGATCGGCCCGGAAAAAAATTTCGTATTTCGCGCGTCTCGGGAGCGTCCGACCCGAACCGAACGAGCAGCACCGGCCTGAATCGGACCCCTATGGGAAATGGGACGAGCAAATTTTGCCCGATGCGCACGAAACTCGGAGCAGTGATAGAGAACAGTGAACCGAGCAAAACATGACATTGGAGCGCGGCCCTCGGACCAAGCGCACGGCGGCCATATTGGACCGAAGTCGCCACGCCAGTTTGACTTTTTTTTTTTGACGGAGAACATGGACTAGGGCTTTTGCCACACGTGGGTCTGGCACACGTTTATGCGATCGGGACACATTGAAATTCAATAGTTATCCACTTTTTTTTTGGATATCTCGAATGGTCTCGCCGTGGCTCGCCATCGACGAACGCCTTCGTTTCCTGTTTTTCCGATTGCATGTCAGGGCTACACGCTTGGACTGAGAGAGCTGTAATTTCAGTCATGAGTGCGTAATTATGATCTGAATATAATGCATTAATAAAAATTAATAAAAAGTACTCGCTAGCGCCCCCTACCTATTAAGTCAAACATCGACTTTGTCCGATTTGGACGAAACTTGGGGAATATGTCCAGTGCAGGGCGCCATGAAAAAAACTGAATTAGTGATATGGTGCATTTATCACCGTTGGCCACCAGGGGTGCAAAGAGTGCTCACCAAATCATTTAAATAGCTCCTACACGCACATGCATACTCCGATCGACATGAAATTTGAAACACACGTAAACGTAAAGCTGCTGAATCCATTTATATGCGCACAATAACAATCAACCCTACGGCGCCACCTGTAGGAACGCACTAAATTACAATGGGGAAAAAAAACATTACTTTGACTTTTATTAGTGAAAATTTGCAGACAATTCCTAGACGGCCTCCTGATTAGAAAAGCCAATGAGACCCATGGCCTATTTTTCACATTTTTGCCTCTAGAGCCCTCCAGAGATCCCATTCATTGTCTATGGGAGTCGGACTCTCTTCACACAAGGCTGCAATAAAAAACAACTAAAACCTGCAGGACAGCCACCAAACTCAATACAGAGACTCCTTTTAAGGGACATTAATGGGTCATAACTGTATTTTTCCTGAAACTAATACACAGCCTCTACAGCGCCACCTTTTGGGTGAGGCCTATGGAGAGGGAGACACATTTGCTTTGGAGGAGACCCATAAAATTTGGCACAGTGATAGTACACATAAAAAGCACCCTAAAACATAATTGGTGCTCAGTCATCAGACCAACGACAAGGCGGCCATATTGATTTTAATTTTAAACACCACTTAAAGTTTTTATTTTCCATTGAGAACTTGTCCTAGGGTTTCGTCCCGACATCGGTCTAACGTACACGTGCCTAATCAAGACAGATTGAAATTTAATAATCTGCCAATTTTTTTTGGGCTATCTCGCGCGGTTTAGTCATGACTTCCTGTGAAAATTCGCCTCTATTTCCGGTTTCTTTGCGTGCTCCTCAGAGACATATGCACTAGACCTACAGAGTCCAAATTGCCACCAATGACGGAGAATTAAATACTACACACAATAGACTAGGGACCACAGGACCACGAATCACTATAGCGCCCCCTACAGTTCAGTTAAAAGCTGCAAGCTTGTCCGATTGACACCAAATGTGGGGAGATGATTCTTTGCTTCATAAGATGCAAAAAAGTCAATGGGACCCATGCCCTATTCTTCAGAATTTTGCCTCTAGAGCCCCCCAGAGCTCCTATTCATTCTCTATGGGAGTCTGACTCTCTTCACACAAGGCTGCAAGAAAAAACAACTAAAACCTGAGGAACAGCCACCAAACTTAATACAGTGACTCCTTTAAAGGGACATTAATTGGTCATAACCGTATTTTTCTTCAAACTAAAAAACTGTCTCTACAGCGCCACCTTTTGGTTAAGGCCTATGGAGAGGGAGACACATTTACTTTGGAGGAGGCTCATAAAATTCAGCACAGTGATAGTACACAAAAAAACCACCCTAAAACATAACTGGTGCTCAGTCATCAGACCAACGACGAGGTGGCCATATTGATTTTAATTTTAAACGCCACTTTACGGTTTTGTTTTCCATTGAGAACTTGTCCTAGGGTTTTGTCCCGACATCGGTCTAACGTACACGTGCCTAATCAAGACAGATTGAAATTAAATAATCTGCCAATTTTTTTGGCCTATCTCGCACGGTTTCATCGTGATTTCCTGTATAAAAACACCTTAATTTCCTGTTTATTTGAATAACTCTCCCAGCCACAGGTATTGCCCTGCATAGCCCAAACTGTAGTCACAGATGCAGAATAAAATATTAAACGGAACTACCTCAGGAGCACATAAGCAGGTTTCACTATAGCGCCCCCTGCTGGTCATGTAAAAGTACCAACATTTTCTGATTGCCACGAAATCTTGCAAACTGATTTTAAGCGTCAAAAGTTGCAAAAAAGTCAATTACACTGACGTCCTATTTTGGATCGTTTGGCCTGGGGGGCCCACGCATATTCCCCATGCATTTCCTATGAGACATGTCATAAGTCTATGGAGGCCAAAATTATTTCCAGCAAAGTCAGTGATACTCGGCAGACGCATTATTTAGAGCATTCCGATCGAAAAAGTTAATTACATCGAAGTCAGGTTTTGGGCAGTTTTGCTTCTTCTGGAGAGCAGCGGCCGCCAATGCACTTCTATAGGGACGCCTCCCAGTGTGAGTGGGGGGAGGGGGGTCACGGGGGCCCGAGTGACGCTCAGAGGAGGACGACGGCGCCCCGGGGCGGTTTGGGACCGGCCGAGGCTGCGTGGGAAGGCGGTCGCGCGCGGGGCGAGGGCCACCATCGCCGCTTTGCGGCTTTAATTCTACTTCATTTTTTGTGAACACTTTAAAATGTATGTTCTTCTGTGCAAACTTTTCAAGAGTCTACATGTGTTCAAGTGATTCAAGTGAAAAAAAAAGCCCAACATACTAGAATACTTTAATGGACCAGAATAGCAAGGGGTGCCAACATATCAAAAACTTTCTTTAAAATATTGCAGTATGTTTCATATGTAAATCTGTCTGAACAACTGAAACATCTCCTGTAAGTGTCTGAAACCTTGTAATAGAGGTACAATAATTATTAATTACATTTCTGGGTGATTTTGAGCTTTTAGTGCTCATGTTGATAAGTGCCTCTGCCTGTTATAAAGTTTGCTTAAAGCCAAAGGAAAGGCGCTCTGTAGTTGGCAGAAATAGATTGCGAGACTTTCAAATTGTCCACAGTCAAAACACATTTTCATAACAAGACAATGTTTGTTTGTTTGTTTATTTATTTATTTATCCATCTAACTTTACCACATTTGGGTAAATTTAAAACGGAGTACAAAATCTCAAATAATCAGATAATCCAATAATTAGATTTGAACTTTGGTGTGCGTTTACAGCACAAGACAGATCTGATCATCACAAACACGTGTCACTAACGCCTGATGCACACTGACTCCGGTCCGGCTCCGGTTCGGGACCCGTGCGGGTCCCGCAAGACTTAGAAAGTGCTTAAAATCAATGCTTGCTGTCACACCGACCTCGGAGCTCTGCGGCCGCGGGTCCGGCAGCCGCGCGGGTCTCCGGAAAGAATCCGCAAGAAGTCTATTTTTGCCGGACGCAGCGGTCTGGCGCGGCTTTCATGTCATTTGACGAGTGCTCTCGCGCGAAACCACGTGAATCTACGTGACTTTTGTCAAAAACGGACCGCAGTGAACCGGAGCTGGTGTGACAGGCAATCTGCAAGTGACCCGCGCGGGTCCCGGACCGCGACCGGACTGGACTCAGTGTACACTAGGCGTTAGTGAGTTTAGAGTAACTGATGTATCTGCAAGACAAAGTACACTGAATTAGAAAGTAAGTCAGTTTCAGTCTTCAGTTTAATTTTTGTCTTTACCACATTCGTTTTCCGCATTTGTTTTCTTGATTTCTTACTTGATTATTAATAAATAAAAAACAAAAACAAACAAAGCTGCGTGTGAAAGTTCAAGACAGTTGGAAGGGTTCTTTCACATAGCAGGTGTAAAATGCAGGTCCCACGCCTTTGGCATGGGCTCTTTCACTGTCCGATGATAGAACCGGCGAGCGCACAGCGCGAAAGTTTGGCGATGCCTCCCGACATCGTTGCGAAAGCAATAGGCCCTACGCCCTGTTGGGGCTCGGGCCTAAATATTCAAATCTTGGACACACTCTGAATGCCACGTACAAAGACGGTTCACTCTGAGTCTTGTTCACTTGTGCTGACTCTGGGCTGGTCCAGTTTACTTTTTGGGAGATGGTTTGACAAAAAGTGATGCTAACGTTAAAGGCCTCCAGGAAGACCAAAGAAAGGACTTGTCAATGCAGTTAGTCGTGGTGACAGGGGACATTAAAACATTCCTCCATTTCCCCTTCACTTCAGTTTTATGGGGCTCTTTTTGCAGTACACGTGAAAATCAAGTTTTCAAGGGTTTAAAATCCTGATATTCTTTTTGTGTTTTTAACATTTGGATGGGACAAGGAAAGAGCTTTAGATTTAGCCACAAAAATAAAAGCTTGAAAAAATAATGATTTTAAACTGTTTTCATGGCTGTACTTGTGAGGGGACGTTTATGTCCTTAGGGAGTAACACTTAGGGAGTAATAAAAAACTCCTTAGGGAGTAACCATAGACTGTAGATCAGTGGACTATGGGATTGTGACGTCACCCATAGCGTTTGCCTCCAGCCAAATGAAGCCTGTGACCATACTATTCGTCCCGGAAATACGATTCGTCCGGAAGTCCAATAGCAAGCATGCGCAGTACGAAATAAAGTATAAATTTTTTTTTACGGTGGTGTTCTTTTTATATTATGTAAAGTTCCAATCTTTGTATTTATTCTATACAAGGAAATACCGTTTTTATATTTATTTATCACTTTTGAAGTGTTAAACTGCAGTTGTGTAGTGACGCATTCAAGGAAATGGAAAGATATACGAATATAAAAAATGACTTTGATTGTTCAGATTTGTTTAGATACTTTAAGGAAAAATATTAGAAAAATGTATTAAGATAAGGACCACGTTTTTCTGCTCTATTTATATGGAATAAGATTTATATAACGACCTGTAATGAAGAGCTGCAGCTCTGAGCATGTGCCTCCATGACGTCAAAGTCAGAGGGAGATTTACATTTTAAATCGCCTCTGATTTTGTTTCGCACAGGTCGTTATATAAATCTTATTCCATATAAATAGAGCAGAAAAACGTGGTCCTTATCTTAATACATTTTTCTTTAAAGTATCTAAACAAATCTGAACAATCAAAATCATTTTTTATATTCGTATATCTTTCCATTTCCTTGAATGCGTCACAACACAACTGCGTAGCGAACACCTGCGGTTTAACGCTTCAAAAGTGATAAATAAATATAAAAACGGTATTTCCTTGTATAGAATAAATACAAAGATTGGAACATTACATAATATAAAAAGAACACCACCATAAAAAAATATTTTATACTTTATTTCGTACTGCGCATGCTTGCAATTGGACTTCCGGACGAATCGTATTTCCGGGACGAATAGTATGGTCACAAAGCCCATCGCGGCTAGCAGTTATAGCGGCTAAAGCGGAGCCAGACTCCATATTTGGAAATCCGAGTGCGTATCGTGGCAACCACACGGACTAATCAGGAGCGCGGTTGCTAACGGTATCCGCCCCTCGGTGAGAGGAGACGGCGGCAACGTGCGGCGCTAGCTGTCAATCAAACCTGTTGCTAACACGAGCGAAAACGGCCCCTGGAAAAGGAAGCACCTGATTGGTCAGTTATTATTGCTAATAACTTGATTTATGAACAACCTAACGAACAAAAAACACTCGATTCATGTAGAGTGTGTCAAAACAGACGTTTTAGTTTCAAGATGGTGAGCTTGACAGAAACAGTTACAGAGTAAAGGGCACCAGTGTCCCAATAGAAAGTGAATGGCAGCTCGGCTTTATGGAGCCAGGAGCG
The DNA here is from genome assembly GCA_019453435.1 of Rhinogobius similis. NCBI lineage: Eukaryota > Metazoa > Chordata > Actinopteri > Gobiiformes > Gobiidae > Rhinogobius > Rhinogobius similis. Next base: position 18,323,098 of record CM033633.1, on the reverse strand, counting down.
CCTCCATAGCTGCTTCCTATTTGGAACGCGGCGGCTAGCATGCTAACATGGTCCACTGATATCTACAGTCTATGGGAGTAACATAAAAATGCTATAAACTTGAACTTTACACAAACTTGAACCGACACAATGCAAATGTGACTCATTATCCTCTGGTTTTAGTGTTTGTGCCCGCGCAACATGTCAAGTCATTTATCACCTTTAATCACGAGGCTCACACAAACTCCCTGTTTGTGCTGTTTGTGTCGAGGGATCATCCAACATGGATTTTTTCAACTGATATTTGCCAATACTGATATTTAGATTGAAAAATCCATAGCAAGGACCTCAAACTGGAGTCAAAATAATATATCTGGGTTGTAAATCATTCATTGCATGACTGTGAAAACAAACATTTTTTTAGTCCAATTGTTCTTCCTCCTGAGTCTGTTCTAGACATTGAAATCATAAAAACTGAGAATGACACATGCCATAGAGGGTGGGCGAGTGCAAAAAAATGATGGCTATTGATCAAAATCAACCTAACTCTGAACATTTATACTCATAATGTCACACTTAACAATCCCATATTATTTTAATTACAATCAGCACCATTTTGACAAAAGTCCTACATTTGTAATACAGATGTACTATGGGGAAGAATTTATTGTTAAAATAAAAAAAATATCAAAGGTTCAGGCTGATTTTCATAAAAATCTGACAAAAATTTGATCAAATTCAAAGTGACGCTGTTTCTGAACCCTTTGGAGAACAAACACCTGTCTGGACTCTTGTGAAGCTGACACTCTGTGGTTTTGGCTTCTGTTTCTCATTTACACCTAATTAAGTGGAGACAAGCTCTGCAGATTTCAAATCCAGCCTTGGTTTTCTTTAGAAAATAGAAAGAGTAAAGCTGCAGTTGGAGATTCTGACTTAAAGACAATAGATTGAGCATTTGTTGGGTTTTGACCGTTCCCTTTTCAAAGCCGAAGATAACTTCACTACAATGAGATTTAGGGTTTAGGCAGACTGAACTAATGACCCCTTCAGTCGCCATGATTTGATTTATTATTTTTGTATTTGATTTATTTTTAAATTATTCAAAGACTAAATGTTTCATAAAAACAATAGCTTGACCAGTTGACTAATCAGAAAAAGAATTGCTGACAGATCAACTGCTAAAATGATAGTTAGTGACAGCTCTGGACCAGAGCATGAAATAAGGCTGACATGTAAAACAATAAAACATGAATAAAACACACTGTACACACTGATATACGGTTAATTTTTCTATATTTTGCTAATGCAAGGGGTAATGGTTGGAGGCGCTCTAGTGCTTTTGGCGCCTGGGCGACCTCCTCTGCTCTTCCACAACGCTCGGTTTTTTCAGGCGGGTGGCCTGATGTGACCTTTGGCCCTCGGACTGTAGGTTCTCCTTCTTCTGCTCTGCCCTGGTGCAGCTGCAGGACTCTGGCTTTGACTGAGCTCGGTTCTTCAGCTCAGCCATTACCATGTCCTGCTCCAAAAGTTTCTGTTTCAGTGTTTTATTCACACTGTTGGCGCTGGCGAGCTCCTGTTTTAGCTGCACTTTCTCTTGAATGGCAGTATTATAAAGATAGCGGATATCTTTATATGCCTGGGTTTCCGCCTCCAGCTGCTGTTCCTTCTTCTGGAGAAGAATCTTGACTTTCGCCAAATCCCGGTCTTTCTCCTTCATTTTCTCCGGGACACTGTTGGCTCTGGAGAGCCGCTGTTTCAGCTCGACCTTGTCCTGGACTGCCTTGTTGTAAAGATATCGAATATCTTTGTGTGCTCTTAGTTCCTCTTGGAGCTGTTTATGTGTCCTCTGCAGCTCCAAGTCTTTTTCCAGGGCCAGTCTCTCCTGGTCCTTCAGCTTCAGGTCCAAGGCATTGGTGGCTTGAACCTGATTTTCAAGCTGGATCCTCATCAGCTCCAGCTGTTCCCGGAGCTCCCTGACCAGAAGGCTCTCTTCTGGGGGAGGAAGGGCTAGGACCAGGGCGCTGTCCTCTTGGGTCGACACCTCCTGGGTCTCCTGGACAGGCTCGGGCTCTTGAAGTCCCTCTGCAGGTGAGGGGCAGAGCAGAGCCTGCAGGTCGAAGTCCTCCTCGTAGAGGCGCTCGTCGTCCTCAGCGGTGTAGAGGTACCAGGGCTTTAAAAAAGAGAGAAAAGAAATCCACAATTGGAGACTCATCCAGTGGAGTTGTTTTTGTCCATTCATCTCTCTGCAGAGCTCATTACCTCCTCTGATATTCAAATTTAAGGGACACATATTACACAAAATGCACTTTTTTGAGCTTTTGGCCATGTTATGACAAAACGTACCTCAAGTTGTATGTAGCTACATTTACACGTTTCAATAATCCTGTTTACTTGGTTGTCTTCTTTGTTACTTCTCTGAGCCAAACAAAAATACAACATTTAAAATTCCCTTTCCCTACTCACCTTATTCCGTAAGTTGCTGTGGGAGCCGCCATCTTTTTCCGTTGTAGTTTACATGGAGAAGGCGAGCTCAACAGAAAATAAGTTCTACACAAACTAACAAGCCGTTTTAGGCTGCTCAGGAAATTGGTGTGTTGCTTGTTTTTGCACGTGTACATTAAACATTTTAGACAAATCTATCTACTTTAGCGAGAGACTTTTCCTTTGATCACCATTTGCACAAACACCGTTAGCGTCAAACCGGAAGTCCCTTTACTACAACAGTGCGGATCATAAAAAAAAAAAAAAAACAGGCAAAAGTGGGCGGAATAGGGTGACCACATCAGACAGACCCGTTGTGAGCATTTGTCTTCAAACCATGTTCATTACAACTTCTATTAGCTTTCATTTATTTCCCATGGAAATTCCCTCGACTGCCAATGGATGGAGCGCTAACACTTATCCTGATGAGAGAATGCTTTACTGCACTGGAAAGGTACATTATATTGAATTCTAAAGCATGCGATTCCAAGTAAAGGTACTCAAGAGGATATTTAGGTATGTTGCACCTACGCCGAAGCAAATTCCTATGTTTGTGAATTCACTGACAATGGCAATAAACCGCTTCTGATTCTGATTCTGATTTACACAAACAATGCTTATGTGACCTTTAAATCCAACTTATTTCCCAGTGCACATTGTAAACATCTGAGAATTATATATGAACAGCAATCTTATAAAATAATTCCATGCTTGTTTGTAGACTATAAGCAGGTTTGATATCAACTTAATCTTTTGAGATTTAAAAGCGTTGAAAGTTGGATGTGGTTGTCTCTTTGAAATCACATTCACAAAACTGGAGCACCACGGCGCCTTCACATCCCGGAGTCTGCACCAAAACTAGAAATGCTATATTACACTTCTTGCACAACAATTCATGTCTCCACTGCTTCCATTTCTCTTGTCTAAGTAAGTATTTTCATTGCGTTTCATACGACCTGACTTTTTTCCAATATAGTCATCGAAAGTTATGGGTAGAAGAAGAGAGTTGTGGCTTTTAACTCATACTGATGACATTTTTCAAACATAAAAAGTAATATTCTTCAATATTCTTCTACATTACCTAAAACCCTATTGCGTACCTTTTAATCCAAAAAAACAGACTGAAATAACGTCATTTTGTTTCATTTTGGATGTTTTAGATGATTTGTGCAATGGTTTAAAATAACTGGGATAAAACCAAATCTTTAAACTTTAACAATGAGTTTGCTTCTTCTTGCATTTGTTTTGGAAATAAATATAACTTTTTTATGTCTCTTGTCTTTATTTACAGGATCAGACCAAACTACAATTTGCATCTTAAAAGTATTCTGTATATTTTTGAATCCACAAAGTTATGATTCACATTATTTATTTCAAATGATTTGCAAAAAAATAGTATCAATACCTTTTCTACAGCGAATACTACAATACTTTTAGCAGTAATAATTGGACTGTGCTACTTTTACTTGTATTGTAGTAATATTTGACCAGGTATACCTTTACTTTTACTCGAACAATAAGAAGCAGATCTTACGTGTGTGTTCTACGTGCGTAAATATTTTATTCTCAAATTTACACAGATTAGATTATGTTACAGAATTTTATTGAGCGCGGGTGAGAACATCAACACACAGACATTAAACTGTTTTGTGGGCGTGTTAAACTTACTAAAACATCAGCCAAAACCAGTGGGGGAGACAATACCTGATTTGTTTAAAACTATCATTTATATTTAGATTTATACACCAAATAAAATCATCAAATTAGAAAATCATGAACATCTGTCAAACGCACTTTACTTTATGTTATTAAGTTATTAGTTATTTATCTTATTTTTGATTGCATATATCTATTCACCTTGAAACACTGGAATGTCCCCATGGGGCAAATAATGTTATCTTAACTTAGCTTGACCTATAATCAATCGAGAGAGAGTTTGAAAACTTTACAAATCTGATATCAATCATTTTAGTGGTTCAGACGTTCTCAGCCTAATTAAAGGACACATATTCTACAACAGTGGCTTTTAACCATGATCTAACAATGTTCTGTCATTCACGCTGTTTTGAGGAATGCTAGTTGAAAAATCCTCTCCCTCTGAGCATCAAACTGAGTAGGGCTTGATGCCAGGAGTGTGGCACAGTTCCCTGGTCAATGTTTGGGGTGCCAAACTTTCGCTGCGCAGCGAAAGTTGCAATGATGCCGTCAGGCAAAAACCCCCCAAAACATTTTGTCCAACGTTTGTGAAATGTATCCATTTGCAAATTGAGTCTGAATGTCATTTTTACAAATTTTCTTATGTCTATTATATGTCAATATAATATAATATATATATAATATTATGACATATTATATTATATATAATATAATATAATATGTCACTTTTACCTCAGTCCAGTCTTTAATTGTTGTTTATGTCTTGTTTTTGCACAATTTTCATTGTGCATCTGCAAACAATCAGAAAGAAATAAGATTACTCACATCAAACGTAACTGTTTACATGACATTTCAATAATTTAATAGATAATGATTAGATTTATGTAAATATAGCCACAGATTATATGTTCTTGTTGACAATAACCAGCTACAAAAACAAACACACAAATGTGCTTTTTCTGCAATGATTTATCAACTTGTTATTGTCAACTATAAAAAAAAGATTTTAATAATTGATCATCTTAATCGTTATTTGAACTATACAGACTTTGAAAAGTCCTTTTACAGCAAAGACAGTGACATTATTACATCAGAACGTCAAAAACGAAAAGACTATTGCGTATTTTCATCAATATTCCATCCATCCATCCACCCATCCATCCATCCATCCATCCATCTATCCATCCATCCATCTTCTTCGACTTATCCGGGGCCGGGTCGCGGGGGCAGAGGAAGTGTCACCCCAGACACTTCCTCCAGCTCCTCAGGGGGGATCCCGAGGCGTTCCCAGGCCAGCCGAGAGACATAGTCCCTCCAGCATGTCCTGGGTCTACCCCGGGGCCACATTCTCCATCTAGAAATCTTCAGTCACCATATTTAAACCTTTATTTGGCTGACAATTTACTTAAAAAGTCTATATACACAATAGAAATAATTGTTTATCAAGTTGACTAATTGAAAAAAGAATCATTAGCGACAGCCCTACTTTGTACTGTACATTTTCTCAGTGGTCAACATTAATTTCATACCTGACCTTTCGCATTTATAATCCGTGCCGTTTGGTCCACTTGGGCCTGTGTCGCTGCAGGAGAAGCTGAATCAAACCCATTCATTCCTGTGGCGTCCTGAGCTCCTCACGTGGATAATGCAATTGAGCGACAGACGGAAAAACTGCACACAGGGGACGGACACAGATCTGCTCCGTCTTTGGGACAGCAGAGAACATGTCAGGCTAGGGAGTGATACTTTGTGCAAAAACGTATGGACCAAGAAGAAAATGGGTGCCAGTCTGACTTTGTGCTGCTGTCGGTTCTATCTGAAGCACAGCCGGGAGGAGAAGAGTGCCATTTTAAGGTAACTATTTGCTATTTCTAAGCGTGAATCTGGGAAAATACTGTGAAATTGTAAGACTATTTGACATTGATACACAATAATTGAGATATATTGTGTAGACTTGTTACAGAAGCTCTTAGATTTGTACAAAACCAGGACGTACACAGCAAAAAATGTATATCTAGCCTACTTAAAATGACTTGAATGAATAATTTTTATCTGGATTTGAATCATTTTGACACTATCATAGTTAATTGCTGATGTGATGCAGAATATTTCACTGGTTTCAAGATATTTCTGACTGAACATGCGATAATTGAAAGTAAAAAAAAAAAGTTACTTGCCAATGAGGTAAAGTAAAATAATCTAAATCCAATGGCAGATAATTTGTCCTGAAGTCAGAAGTAATGTGTTGAAACAAGTCAGAAATGGTTCGAAATAAGTTCAATAATTCATCAAATGTATAGTTTTAACTGATCTTAAGCAGTCAAAATGTCTGAAATTAAGATTCATATCCTGAAATCAAGACATTTTAACTCATTTGTTGCTGTGTAGAACTGAACTAATCTGGGCTGAAACCATAAGTGTGAACACATTGTAAATTCATGTAAGGCTATTTTCAAACCAGGATTCATCAAAGTAGCACGAATGAAGCTAAGTGCAACTTGTTAAAAGCTCAAAAAAGTAAATTTTGTGTAATATTTGTCAACTACACAAACTGTCTCCTACAACACTAATGAATGACCCTATTGTTTTTATTGTACCAAAGCAGCAGCAGCAGCATGCAGCCCACCAGCACAGCCCCTCGTCCTGCAGAGCTCCAGTCCAGTGAATCCACCGACAGTGACCCGGAGGAGGAGAGCATCTTTGGGCCACAGTCTTCCCGGAGAAATCCCTGGAACAAACCCCCGCAGCAGCAGAAGCAGAAGGGCCATAGGAGCTCTGTGGAGGTGTGGTCCAGTCACAAAACACGCAGTGGAGCGGCCAAAAGGAGGTCCTCCGACAGAGAGCTGCAGGCTTTCATCAGCATGAGGGACCAGGCTGATAAAGCTACAGAGGTAATGTCATGTACAGCAGAGGCGTCCAAACCTCTTTCACCGAGGGACATTTTCAGACATGTACGGAGCAAATGGTCTCCCAATTTTACAATAAAAAGTACTACTTTAGGAGACTTGGGCCAATTTAGCAGGAAGCCTGAGGGCTAGCAAAAGTTGATCTGAGGGGTGCAGATAGTGGACCATAGTTTGGACACTCCTGTTAAAGAGGCTGCATGGTTTTACTCACATATCATGTAAAGGGCTTACTGATCTTTTAATTATGTTAAAATTTGGGCTCAAAAATATACCTGAAGAAATGTTTGGGCTGCACAATTTTGGGAAAATATCAAATTGCAATTTTTCTGACAAATACTGCGATTAACCCTAATCCTAACCCCTACACAAAATGTACACATTTCCTGTGTCATTTGTGTGTTATTCCTGTGCTATCTGAGTCAGAAAATTTCACCTCATATTTTGGAGTCTGTGTATAGACCAGATAATGATTATACGTTTACTTAAATTATTAACAATTAGTTCTATAATCGATTAGTTGCGATAACTCGATGAACTTGTTGCAGCCTTAGAAAATACACTTAATAACAATAAACATTCTCCCCCAGGATGTCTTCGAACTGCATCGCTTCAGCTTTATCTGGGTCAAATTTAGTAAAAATCTCATAGGTTCAGTGCATTCATGTTCCATTAAACGAAAGAATAATTGTTGAACTAATCGATTACGAAACATAATCGTTTGTTGCAGGGGAGTGGACAGGGGGGTAAAGGAGTTGCCCCAAAGTAAAGGGACTTTCCTTTGTTGTACATTGCTGTAATAATTAGACCGGGTTTGTATTGTATTAATATCTCTAAAAAAGAAATGATCAAAACTCTGAAACTGGGCTAATTTAATGACACATACCTCACTGCTACTCAGAATCAGGCTAACAACATTAACCAATTAACTCACTCGCACAAACTTTAAGTGGCTTTGAAAAGACCCGTTCTTTCATCTGGACTGAGGTCAGACTATTTTTCAACCTGTCGTTAGAATGACTCTTGATAACCAGCTGTCTTTGGGGTCAGCGCTGGTTTAAAGCTGTTTTCATCGTTTTAAGCCAAGGCCAGACTTTAACCAAAACAGCAGAGCACAAGTTTAATTCACTTAACTCATTTGTGACCCAGTATTTCTCTGAAGGCTTTCACTGTATGTCACTGATTACACACAGGACATCGGAGCTGTTTGTGGCCTCTTTCTGAAGAGAAAAACATACAGGACATTTGTGGTTTGAAGAAATGTTCCAGATAAAGTTGGTTATGAGAAATTATATTCACAGATGGGCCTTTATCAGAGGAAGTTTTATTGTGAATTTAATAATCTAATTTCTTATTATTTTAGACTTGTAAATGGCAGAATAGTTCCCTCTTCAACTTTCTTTTTCCTGCCACACTCTAAATCTTGTCATTGTTTTTTATTTTCTATCATATAGATATATTTTGCAAAGTTATAATGACATTTGCACTGCAAAACACACACTTGGAGCCAGGGGTGCAGCAGTAAATATTAAAACTATCTTTTTGGGCTTGCCGTTGATTTTCTCTTTGATAAATGCACATTAATAACTTTTGTTAGGCCAATTTTTCTTCAGTGGGCCCTGAGTAGAAAAAAAAGTACCATTCACCCATGTCCACAGAGGCGTAGCTAAAAATTCTGGGCCCCTCGGTGTGCCCCTAATACGTAATTTTGTATATGATTTATTCATCCCAGCAAATTTAGTTATCATTGTTATTTTTTCATTCATTGTTACTTTAATATACTCCCTATGGTTCCTACATTTTAACAATAATTCGGTAATTTGTAAACAACCTGTGTAGCAACCGGTTGATATATTTATAGAGTACATTTTGTTTTTGCATTAACTATTAGACTAAATTCTTAAAGATTTTAAAACGTATTATTATAATGAGAAAATACACAAACTGCAAATTATACTCTCTAGTTTAATCTGTGAACAAATTGGCTAATATGTGAGCAAGGATTTTCCGCTTTTTAAAAATGGATAATGGGGCCCTCAGGTGTCATGCACAATTGTATTAAATCTGAGAAACACTTGTGCGTTTTATTACAACAAACAAAAAAGCATTGAAAAATCACATGCTGTTGAGGGCCCTTCCCTGCCCTGGGCCCCGGGCAAACTGTACCCTTTATCCCCCCAGTCCGACGCCTCTGCATGTCCAGTAGAATGCCAAAGCTCTTATGTATTTCTACATTTTGTAAAATAAAGCCAAATTAAGGCAGTTGGAAAGTTGTTTTTTGAGCAGAGCTTGTTCACACTAATAATTAGAGTAAATCAGGCTTTACAAAAAGTCCAGCCAATTGTTTGTGCTCCAAAGGGTTCAGTAACAGCTTCAGTTGAAATGTATTCCATATGGTCTAACGTTGCTGATATGCAGATGTTTTGATATTTAGACACACTGCACTCACATCCAGGGATGGGACGATAAACAATGCTCAATATATAGGCATAATATATAGATATAACATGCCACAAATAAAGTAAATAACCAGAATGGAATAGTCTCAAATCTTTAAATCCATGTATACCTCTTATTATATCGATTTATTCATGGTAGGCTCCTTGTTTTGCCTTGAATTGCTCTGTGTTTCCTCAAATCTCTCCACAGTGAAGTGACAAAGGAGCAACACAGATGCTTTTTTATAGTCAAGTCCCTTGTTTTTGTTATGCATTTTAAAATATGCAAATCAACTTCAGGAGGCCATTTTTTTTTACTATTTCCGCTTTACCATTATGTTACTTATAACTCAGGTGGATTTTGTTCGTTGAGTTTGGAAAAATCTGTGTATAGGTAGTGGCAGACTTACCATTAGGCAAAAGGTCACAATTGCCTTTGTGACCTGAAGAGGCCCCAATAAGATGCCCTTCCCAATCGTAGAAACAAGCCTCTTAAACACTTCTCTCAATATCACGATAAAGTGGTAGAGTGTACTTTTAATCAAGAAAAAGTACAACAAATTAGTCTGGGATTATCAAATGTGTTCATTCTGTCCAAGCAGAACATTATAAAAATAACAAATTAATATCATTTATTTAAAACTGAACATGTGTAAAGTGCACCAACAAATGGGAAATATGGTCTGATTTCTTAAATATTCTTCTGGGGAAGGACCCCCAAACCCCCTGTTTAAAGTTGTAAACATGTAGTTGTTGTACTTAGGAATTAGAATTTACCGCCCCAAATTTATGAACCTGTCTGGCCACCACACATAAAAAACAAAAAAACAAAAACAAAAACCAGGCAGAACAGAAAAGTTACAGGAAATCACACTGATGAGGAGCGGCCTTGGACTTTTTTACTTGGGCCCCCAAATACCTTGGTCCGCCTCTGAGTATAGGCTGCTAGATTTTGCACAACACAGTAAACGACATGTTAACAGTAGCAGCCAGGATGGAAGAAAACCTGCTGCTGAAGGTTTGAGAAACATGTGACAGAGAGCTGGCAGAGCAGGACACACTGGACACATTGTGGTCTTGTCCTCAATAGAAATGTAGAGCAAAAGTCCAGGAGTCTACGCTCAAGTTAACGGCTTACTCAGTCACCCAGTGGAGCATATTAGAGTTAAAATGTTTTCTCACATAACAGTACCAAGAACTAAGTCCTACATATTCATTCTAAGAAAGCTCCCAGACAGTCCCCATTACACACAGATAGTGACTGAAAGTGAGTCCAACTGACTATAAAAATGAACTTATTCAATAAAGTCTTTTATCCGTCCTGTTCCTTTTGAGCTCTATCAGCCTGCACGTAATGCACACAAAAAGCTCAAACAAACAATGAAATTAACAATAAAATGCAATCATTCAAAGTTGCTCAGAATTTTAGTTGCCCTTTACTAATTAAGACTTGTATTTTCGAGCCACTGTGTCCAAGTTAATTCTCTTTTACATCACAAAAGTTGTATGAAAATGAATTAAACATATTCCCAATAAGTTAATGTTGTAAGTGCACTTGTGTCCTGACTAAAAGTGTGAGTGATTGTGCATCAAATGGGGACTGAAACTAAAACAAAGTTCTAGGAATTTAAAAAGTTTTTACAGGAAAACAACTAATGATCCCAAGACAAAATGAGTCTGCATGTAGGAAATAATATGACGTGATTTTGACGGACATTTTACTCCTTTTGATTTGTTGTTTTGGTTTCTTTTTAGAAAATACAATAAAATATTAACTTTTAATACAATACGTGTGTTAATTTCAATGTGTTGTTTTAGGAATGGGAACAGCTGAATTTTGACATCCACACGCTGCGATACGCGAAGAGAGAAGTCAGAGCTCGATGGGAGAAAATATTACTCCAACTGGGTGAGAGGAAGCGTTATTTCAGTGGTGGAAAGTAACAAAGTACTAAAGTAAAAGTACTGAAAGTCTATATGACAGGATTATATTTCAGACTTTAATAAACATTTCGCGTATTTGTCACCAGTTTGACAGTTTTTGTAAAGTTTATAATGTTACTTCCTGATTGAACATGAGATAGAGGTAATTCCTCAACTTTTACCTAGCAACCGTTCTGTAAACAAGGGCCAAAAGCCATATAAATTACACAATAGTCAAGAACTGGCAATAAATAATACCTGATAACACATTTATTTTTTTAATGATCACTTAAACTCTCAGGAAATGATGCCAGTTGCTGTAAATTGTCCCTGTAATTTCAATTGAATGTCGCATATTGATGACATCACAGAGGGATTCTTTTTAAAAACTCAGCACTACTTCCTGTAATTTTAAACTTTTATTTCACAAACTGCAACTTCATAGATGTAAACTATGATATATATTTACCACAACACAACAGAAAAACATGAGGAACTGTCAAATAGACTTTAAGTCAGATTTTTATCTGTACTTTACTTAGGATACTTTTTACTTCTCAACAGAAAAGTGTTTTTTATTTTGTTTATTTGGGTTACTTTTAGCTCACTGATGGTGACATTCTGCCTGAAGGTTTTGAGTTCAAGCCCAATTACAAACAAACAAATCAATACACAAAAAATTCACAACAAGATCTAAGATGTTTTTGACCAAAATTCAGCAACATTTAACACCTTAACAGATCTCAAAATCTGTGTGATGTACTTTTACTTTTTACTCTTAAAGTACATTGTTAAAAAGGTGCTTAAAACCTTTTATTCATGTATATTCTTTTAATGTTTTACTTTTACTTTTTAAATTTTCTGTAACAAAATTGAGAACTTCTTCAACTGCACCTGTATTTGCTGAAATCACAACATCTTTACCCTGGATCCAACTGCATAATGTTTCTAAAAATATGATATACAGCCACTGTTTTTCTGTGGAGACTCTTTGCAAGCTTTAATTGAGTCTGCTTAGTAGTTTAGTGGTTTAAACTTGATTAACCCATGTCTTAAATAATGGCCATTACTATTTTTGTTAATATTTTCTGATGCAGACAGTTGACTACAAACTGTAAAGAGATTCTTCGTATTTTAGAAACGATCATGACTTTATTTGACATCCTGACACGTTTCTGTCTGTGTGTAGGTTATCAGTGCGAGGTGGAGGCCTTGTTGAACGTGAACAAGCAGAGCAGCTTCAGCAGAGACCAGGAGCATCTGTCCAGAGCCATCGAGCTGCTCAAGTACCTGCTGGAGCACACGTGTCTGTTCCCCCCTGGTACCGGACACCACAGCAGATACCTCTACGTCATGGTGAGTACAGATAAGACTCATGGCTCATGCTCAAGTCAACTAAAGAAAGAAAATTCCAGAATGGAGGTGACTGGAGGCAAAATGAAGTTTACGGTAAATGATCCGCTCACGTTAGATCTAAGTTCTACTGGTTTGAAGTGTTTGTGTTGAGAAAAAAGCAATACATTTGAATTTCCAGGGTCAGTTAGTTTACTTTTCTTTTTACTTTTTACTTTTTCTTTTTTCATCGTTTAACAAACGATGGACAAAATACAATTCTCTAGCCTCAAAATGGTATTTTAGCTTCAAAAGAATTGGTTTAGTAGCTAATATATCTGTGGTTAAAAGGAAATATTCATTGTGGGCTCAACATTTCTGAGTATTTTTCCAGTAAAACCCATAAATCTGGAGTTTATCATAATTAAATAAAATACAATAATAAATGTGTTTAAAGCAGCTCTGATGTCACTCACATGTGTCTGAGTGCTGTTACTTTTCTAAAATCATTTCTATTTTCCATATTTTGGGAAATTCCCAGTTTCTCCAGTGAAATCACATTATGTTGCGGTTCACTTTTGCCTCCATTCCAAATTTAGACAGTTTTTGTTTCCTAACTTTTAAAGGGTCTATAGCCAGGTGTGCTTTGATTTTTGGAGTGTCCGTTGGTGCATTCTTTTTTTCTCCAACCTAGTTCTGTCGAGACTCGGGTAGCTTACCTGCCCCAAAGCCCTAAACTTAACCAAATGATCTGTTCCTAAACCTAAACCATTAACCCTAACCTTACCCTAATTGTGAAAAAAAAAAAACTTATCTCATATAGTCCCCAATGCAAAATGTCGGCCTTTGGCATAAGTGGGTTGGGAAAAAAAGTGAAGCGTCCTGTGCAAAAGTCTGTACCAAAATAGAAAGAAAACAATCACCAATGCCAAATGTAAAGCCTGTGTGACAACACATTTCACTAAAACATAATGAACATCATTATATTTCAGATTTGACCAAACATTTTGTCCATTTGTCCCCAGTTAGACAGTTTTTGTAATGTTTATAATGTTACTTCCTGGTTGGACATGGGCGGCAAATATGAGGTAATTCCACAACTGTTACCATTTTGAAAACAAGGGCCAAAATCCTTATAAATTACACAATAGTTATGATTTGATAAATAATAAATAATAACTCACAGTAGTTTCTTGTTCTTGCTCCAGCTGTGCAGAGTTTAGCTAGCTTGTTTGCTGATGGCAGCTGGAGATTTAGGACACTTCAGCTGCTGTACAACAATTATTTTCCTCAACATTTGGACTCAGAAACATCTTATTAAAGGGGAGAAATATAATGTGTTCATCTGTGTGTGATTCAAAGTCTGTGTCAGTGATAAATGTGAGCGCAGCTACAGTGTTCCTGTTGTTTATCTGGTTTTCTACAACTGTTTACTTTCTTTTTTAAGATGTCAAACTGAAGAGTGAAAAGAGCAAAACTAGCAAAAGACCTCAAACCTTTTCATTATCTATGACCTGACCATGTATCTGACACAAACTGCACTCACAAGACAACGACAACGAAAGAGAAACAAAAGCTATTAGGAAACAGTGCATTTATTGAAAGAAAAGAAGGTTAAACTCACAAAAAATTCACAACCAAAAAGCTTGCTTACTGCATGCTTTCTTCTTTCTGATGTTGTCTTGTAAAAATCCTTGTAATCTAAATAAAATGATTTGCCGACAAATAGATTATTTTTGACTGATTAATCGTCTAAACAACTAAAGGCTGACAGCCATAGTTTATAGCAATTCAGTCATGCATTTTTCACAAATTACAAATTAAACAATCATTTCTTTGTTTGTTCAGGATCGCCTGGTGTCACTGGACAGCGCTGAAGACTTTGTGAGACTGGCCAAAGAGAAATATCCGAAGAAGGATGGGTGAAAGTGACTGAGACAAACCAAAAATATGTAGTATTTATGTTTACTTTACTCATGTTTACTCAGCATTCGTAATTCATTTTTGCTTAACTGATCGTATCTAGGCATAAGCCACTTTTATGAAGAAGAAATCAACGTGTTTCTGGATTTTTACTCATCTATCTTAAGCTTAACACAGCATTTAATATTATTTATTATTTGCATTTTGTTGCGCTTAACAAAAGTCTAACAGTTTTATGCCAAACTCTATGCTGTTACTTCACATGTGACTTATTTTTGCTGTTTGTGTCTGTTTTGTTGTTGTCATCTTTATTTATTAAGTTACTTTTTTTGTTTTTTTCTTTACTAGGAAAACCCCATCAAGAACAACTTCTTATTTACAATGTTGACCTGGAAGTGAAAGAGAGCTGAGAGAGAGTGGACACAAAACAAAAAGTATTCGCATTTACATTGGAGCTCAACAGTGATAGCTTTGTTCCAGAAGTAAAATTTCTATATTCCAAAAAGGGATTCCGAAAAAAACAAACAAAAAACAAATAAAAAATGTATTGTACCTAGGTTTGCTCGGGGTTAATCAGCTCTGTGGTGACTAAAGTGATAAGCAAGACCTACAATTCTGTTTCTGAAACTATATAAACCGCTAAGTTGTTAAAACAGTTTGCAGAATTTTAAGTGTGTTTTTGGGTGCAAAAAAGGACATTATTTACCACAGAGCTGGTTAGCCTTTGTGGTGCCCTTAAACTCTTGAAATATGAATTTTTGAAAAACTTTATACTGAAACCATGGCAAACTTGGAAGTGGATAGCACTATTGAGCTCCATGACACACAGGCTACATTAAGATGAAATCATAGTGAAACACAAGTAAATTAAATGTCCTTTAGTTTGTATTTACGAAGCCAAAGAGAGAGTTTGATCAAGAGCAATGTTTATTCAGATTCATAGTATTATTATTTTGAACTTCTGTTTTTTTTCTGATGGTCGGTTGCATGTCTGTAGCAAAGAGAATTATTTCTCCTTAAGGATGAATAAAAGTAATTCTGACTTTGATAGTACATTTCCTACTGCCTTGATTTCCAACCTTGTCGAGTGTGCCTTGAAAAATCAAAACTGAATAAACAGATTCATACACAGATTTGAGAAATGTTTTAATGTTTTTTTCTTTTTATTTATTTCTTTTTTATTTTGGAGTGTCCTGAGCAAACATCTGATCCAAAAACAGAAGCAAAAAAACCATCATCCCTAAATTGAAAGAACAACGAATAAACAATAATTGCAACATTACGTACCTTTTTTGTCAATTAAAGATGTGTTTGAATATTTTAGTTGGAGGTTCGCAGAAGAAAGTGTGCCGTGACTCCAAAAAAATTGAAAAACTCTTACTGATTACTTTGTCAATGTCAGATTTTGTCCACAAGAGGGCAGCATCGAGATACACAGTGTTGTTTCCAGACGTTGAAGGGAAACATGTTATTGATAAATTGTAAGAAAATAACATTATGCACACAAAAAAGAGGTCTAGAAAGATAAAAGTGAAGAGTCTATAGTGTTTTAATATACTAACTCAACAAGGAAGTCGCATCTAGCAGACAAATATTTAGCTATTTTTATCCATTTTCTTTTAGATTTTACAGTCTTTCTACCATTTAATTTCATAATACCACACATTGTATACATGACACTGAAGTTTATGCAGAGGACAGGGTCTGCTCCACTGCAATCCACCTGCTGAAAAGCTCAATTTGAACAGTTTGTCATCTTCCAGACGCAGACGGTGAACTCATGTTGGCTCTGACTCCAAATCATCTTTTGGTTTTGGTGAATGTTTGCCTTTGTCCCGTTTGCTCCAGTTCACCTCAGGTTCATCGTCCGGTTCAAACACAGGGGCAACTCTCTGAGGCAACGGCTCTGGTATGTCCCCCGTTCTCTTCCTCCCTCTCTCCCTCTCTGTCTCTCTGTATCTCCCTCTCTCTCTCTCTCTCTCTCTCTCTGTATCTCTCTTTCTTTCTCTTTCTCTCCCTGCCTCTGTATCTCCCTCTCTCTCTTTCTCTCGTTCTCTGCCTCTCTCTCTATCTCCCTCTCTCTCTCTCTGCCCCTCTCTCTCTTTCTCTCTTTCCTCTCTCTGTATCTCCCTCTCCCTTTCTCTCTCTCTGTCTGCTTCTCTCTGTATCTCCCTCTCTTGCTGTCTCTCTCCCTCACGCTCTCTGCCTCCTTTTCTCTCTTTCTTTCTCTCTGTCTCCTGCTTTCTGTCTCTGTCTCCCTCTCTGTCCATTTGTCCCTATGCCTCTCTCCATCTCTCTCCTTCCCTGTCTCTCGCCCTCTACATTTTTTCTCTCCCTCCCTGTCTCTTGTTCTCTCCATTTTTATCTCTCTTTCTTTGTCTGTATTTCTTTCACCCTCATCCTTTTCTCTCTCTCTTGTTCCTTATCTCTTGTTCACTCTCTCCGTGTTTCTCTTTCTCTGAATGTCTTTCCCTCTCTCAATTTTTCTCTCTCTTTCTTAGTCCCTGCAGAAGCCTTTCGCTTTCTCTGTCCCTCTGTCCCCTATTCTTCCGTTTTTCTCTCTCCATTTGTCCCCAAGTCTCTCTCCATCTCTCTCTCTCTCCCTGTCTCTTGTTCTTTTGCTCTCTCAATTTTTCTCTCGGTCTCCGTTCTTGTGTCTTTCACTTTCGCATTTTTTCTCTCTTTTGCTCAGTTCCTCCAGAAGTGTTTCGCTTTCTCTGTCCCTCTGTTCCCTGTTCTTCCATTTCTCTCTCTCCAATCGTCCCTATGTCTCTCTCTTTCTCTTCCTGTCTCTTGCTCTCTCCATTTCTAGTTCTCTCTTTGTCTGTATTTCCTTTGCTCTCTCTCAATTTTTCTCTCAGTCTTTATCCCTGTCTTTCACTCTCTCCTTTTTTAATCTCCCTTTATATTTTGTCTTTTCCACTCTCAATTTTTCACTCTTTCACTTTCTCCCAAAGTCTCTTGCTTTCTCTGTTCCTCTCTTTTTTCCTTTTTTCATTTCTCTCTCTCCATTCATGTATATGTCTCTCTCCACCTCTCTCTCTCTCTCCATTCATCTCTATGTCACTCTCTCTCCATCCATTCTTCTGTTTCTCTCTCTACCTCTTTCTCTTGCTCTCTCTCCATTCATCTCTATGTATCTTTCATCTCTCTCTCTCCCTTTCTTTTCTTTCTCTCTTTCTCCCTGTCTCTCTCCATTTTTATCTGTTTTTGTCCTTGACCTCTCAGTGTCTCTCTCTATCTTCTTTCTTATGTCTTTTACTCTCTCCTTTTTTATTTGTTTATCCTTCGCTCTCTCCACCCTCGCTCCAATATTCTCTCTCTGTCTCTATGTCTCTCTCTCCATCCTTTTCTCTCTCCTTCTCTCTCCCCCCAGTTTACTTTGACCCAAATATTGCTCTCTCCAAGGCCCCTTTCCAAGTTTGCGCTCCAGATGTGGAACTAAGAAGGGGATCACACTTGTTGGGGGGATGGGGACCACTTTGAGTCGATCGTCTGGCAGCGAGCAGGGCCATTGTACTCCACAGGTTTTTCCCATTAGGCATTCTAGATCTTGTAACGCTGACATCATGTGATACACAGAAACATTACCCCACTTTTCTCAGAATGAGTGTTTCGTCCAGCTATCGGCCCAAAACGAGACGACCGGGAGAAGGAATCTTAAGGAAATTATTCACACTCACCATTCATCACTCCCCATGGATTCATGTAAGAGGTCAAAGGTCAGGCTGCACATTTACAACAGACCAAACACACTGCCTGGTCATTCTTAGTCATTATCAGCCTCAAGGGAGATGTAAGTGTCTGCGTTAAGACAATCAGGCAGGGATTATCGTATGTTTTGGAACGAGAATACATATTACACCATCTAAAGTAGATAGATAATAAATGTTGCTCTAAAAGAAAAACAGTGATAATTTAATTTAATAGAGAACAAATCTTTCCTGTAGATTCGTAGGGCTATATCTGATGTCTGAGTTCTCTCGTTTTGAGCTGACGACAAAATTTTAGCCCGATTTTCAGTCGTGCACAGTCACTCTCAGTCATCTCCAGACAAAGACAGTCGCAGCTGCTTCAGTCTCGACTGGACTCATTTAAAGTCGCAATTCAAACATGTATGAATTATAAAGTGAAGTTTACTGACTTTAAACGAATGAAACATAGAGGAAAATCGGGCAATGTTTCCTTTTGCTCAAAATAAGAGAAAAAGATTGGTCTATACATATTTTACCGTCTGTCCTAAAAGTGTGCCAAAACAGTGGTCAGATCTGTAAACATAAATGTCTCCACACATATACTGTACACAGAACCCTATAATCCTAAGAGAACTAACTGCTAACAGTGGTCAACATAATAGAAATAATAAGAAAACATTGATGTTTTCTAGAAAATTATTATTTCATAATCTCAGATGGGGGCAAGAGCAGATTTCCCTATTGCTATATTAAAATAAAAACCTGCATTTCATCTGTATTAATTTTAGCTGGTCCTACATCTGTATTAAAATTGCCTAATAAATATTCTGATCTCATCTGAAACCAAGAAAACATGTATGAGACCATCCAAAGTTGAAGTAAAAAAACTGAAGACCTCGAACATGTGGACAAAGTCATGAGGAATCTTGTTGTCAGCCTCTCTCTAAATGCTACAAAACACATTTTCCAGTTGCTGATTGGCTTTGTTATTTAATATATACATACAACTATTAGGAAGTAAATCCCCCTTTTTCCCCAATAAACAGGAAACTATTATTACAACAATTAAAGTGTGACGAAAACGTAGCAAAACTGTAGTGAAAGAAAGTTAAACACACTTCATTTTATCCCAAAATATAACTCTGGAGCTAAGAAACACAAGACACTGACTCATTCCTACAATTATTCACCAAAGCCGTAATAATGTGGATTTATTCTTGGTGTAGCGCCCTGAAAGAGCCTCTAATGGACCAAACTTCAAAGCTCTGGATAATGAAATATGAAGTGCAATATTAAAATCTGCAGTTCAAGTTGTACCTTTGCAATTGTCCAGATCCTCGTCTAAACATGATAAATATCTCTAAAACACATGGGCCTATTGTAGACTAAACATGGTAAGACCCCCATGGACTTTATTACTCACAGAATGAATAAGCAATTTACTTAACAATATCCTCTGAGAAAGTCACAGAAACTCCAGCACAAAACTATCACAATCAGAATGACTCTTATTCATCCCCAAGGAGAAATTATTTTTGTTACAGACATGCAGCCGACCAGCAGAAGAAAATAGCGGTCATAATATGATAAACATAAGACAAAACTGGTTTAAAACAACAAACTAAAAAAAAAAAAAAGCAACAAAAACATATAACTAAACCCTTTATTAGGTGTATTAAAACCTCTTGTAAATATAAATTATACTTTTCAATCAATAAGGTATCTTTTTGAAAATTACAAGTAAACAGAAGACTGATGACGTCACATTAGGGAAAAAAAAGGTTATAACATCATTTACAAAAAAGAAACCCTTTTAAACATTTATTCAACAAAAGAAAGATGTTCAAATATCGTTTTATTTGTCAAGCAAAATAAATCTGTGACATTAGATGATTGTGATGATGATTTTTTGACCCAGCGTCGTTGCTTCTTTATTTCCTGGTGTGATGTCATAATTTACAACCAGGAAGCAACATTAAAAACACAAAAAACTGGGATGAAATTTGTAAAGAACTGTAGCAATATTTTGAACATAGTTTTACTAATTGCGTTTTAGTTAAAGCAAAACTCAGTAACTTCAGCAACAGAGCTCCCCCTGCAGGTCACTTGTGAACATACACTCCCAGTTAAATGACCCCCCCCTTTTTTTCCCCCCTTTCTTTTTATTGAAATAAGGAAGTACAATCACATACAAAAACAATAATGTCGCCAAATATAAAAACATAGAGCCAGAGTTTCTCAGGAGAGTTGTCTTCAGGTCAACGCAGGAAAGTTGCAATGCTAGTTTTCCACACAGAGACAACAGGGGGCGACAACGGGGGCTTCAAACGCCCTGAAAGTATATTTAAAACTTTCATTTACAACCACACGGACTTACAAATACGTTTAATAAGGTAAAATTGTTACTTAGTTCTACTTTAAATTAGTAGTTCAACTTGTCATAGGCACTTTAACTCAGTGTTTGCGGCACACTTTCAGGTTTAAACGAGACCACAACACACCAACTACTACGAAAACAATATCAAATCAGACAACTTAGTTAAAATATATGGTAAATAATGTCTGTGCCACTGTCTAGTTCCTTCAAATTGGCAATAGTGATGGTTTTGCGTTCATTTTTGGTGCAGAAGTTGCTCAGGATACAAAATGGTAAATCAAAATCTGTTTACTCTCCAACGCACTGGTTGAAAATCAAGGCTTTAACTAATAAAATCTCCCTCACAACCTTCATATCCTACTATCCAACCCAACTAATCTAACTATAAATGTATTGGACTTTAAAAGATGGTAAAACATTGAGATTTCAGTTTTTTTCGTGGGTTGCGGTGTTGTTTGAAAACCAGCTCGATGGGAAAGTTTGGAAAGCTGCAATCGCCAAGAAGAAGCAACGCAATTTCAATAGTTCTGGACAGCTTTTGGGCCTAAACATTATGTCAGTGGCAGAATTAAATATTGCATGACTGACATACTGTATGCCTTTTCTCAATTTTTTTCTACTGTTTGTTTCGCCAGTCATCTTGTTTTTACCAGGTAGTCTACAACTGTTTGATCGAACGTTAACTCATGTGCCATCTCGCCATCAAAATCCAAAATGCTAATATGGCAAATGCATAACCTCGATAAACTAAAAATGATTTTAGCCATACAGCAATAAATGTCTGTATCAAACCATAGTCCAAACAGAAACGTGAATTCCAAAAACCCCAGAATGCATTACATTAGAGTGAGAACACCATTTGTTTTACGATTGTCCATAAAGTAAATTCTTCTCATTATTTCATATGCCAACAGTGTTTTCTCCACTCAATAAATTATGAAAGTGTTGACATCACAGTTACAGCCTGGTCCACAAACGTCCACAGACACACGTTACACTCGCACAAACACACAAACATCAGGTAATGTCTTCAGGATGTTTAGAAACGTCAGCAAACGAACCAGGCCGTGACCCTTTGACCTCTCTGGCACCTGAGACGGGGTCAAAAGATCAAGAGTCTGTTCAGGAAATGCTACATCATTAGCCCGCGTTAAACTCCACACCCTCTTAAGGCTATATCCATTTCACAATTCAATTTAAATGCTTAGCTGATGAAATAATGATGAATTACAAAGGTTATAAAAGTGAATGTGGTTTTAGAAATTCACATGACATCATTTTGATTATTTGGACCCTAGTTTTGGAAAAGTATTTATGTATGGACTGGCCAGATGTGTTGTGAAATGCCTTGGGGAGAGGTGGGTGTGTCCACTGCATGTCTGTGGTCATCAATAGTGCATCAGTAATTACAGTAAGACAGTAGGTCTTGTTGTAGCTCCTCAAAGCCAACACAGCAAAACGGTCTGTTAAAAATAGAGCAGTTTTTAGTCAGCCCCGATCAAAAGTTCAAGACCAATGGAAAAATGGCAAAAGTCAAAATTTGCATGGTTGGATCATGGTTCCAAGTAGAGCTTCAATACGCAACAAGAAATGGGAGTGATACAAAAAAGTTTGAGTAATCATTTTATTGAAAACAACAATTAAACTGAAATAGGCCATTCTGCAGCTGATAAAAAGTTTAGGAGCACTTGACTTTAAAAGCCCAAATCTGTGCAAAAATGTGGATTCAGTGTCATTTTCTGTCGGGTATTCACACTGTCATGACAATGGCAAAAAAGGGTTCTCTTTTTGAACTGTTAAACGGCTGTCATTTTGAATTTCTTAAGAGATCCTGAGGGTTATGGAACAAAAAGTCAGGTGGAAGACCCAAAAAATGACACCAGGATCCGATTGGCCGTCCGTCAAGACACTGGACAATCCTCGACCCAAATTAAGGCCGACTACAGCCCAATAACATCAGACGAATCTGTGACTGAAAGGCCTCGTCTCCAACCATAAAAAATGTGACTTTTGCCATTTATTGAACTGGTCTTAAACGTTGGATTGGGACTATGTATGTATGTATGCATTATTTTTTAATCCTATAAAAGACTGGCTGGTCCAGTCTAATGGTGGAATATTTGACATCTAGTTGCTGAAGACAGAAAACTCACAGAGTGTAACCAATAAAATGTTTTTTTGTTTTTGTTTTTTGTTTTTTTAACTAAACCAATTTAAAACTTAACTAAACTAAAATCAATTTCACTTCACTTAACTAAACAAATTAAACTAAAGTAAACTAAACTCAGTCAAATTAGGATAACGTAAAGTAAAGTAAAGTAAAGTAAAGTAAAGTAAAGTAAAGTAAAGTAAAGTAAAGTAAAGTAAAGTAAAGTAAAGTAAAGTAAAGTAAAGTAAAGTAAAGTAAACTTAAGTAAGCCAAACTAAAAAAAAAACTGAACTAAACAAAAGTAGTTAAGTAAAGTAAAGTGCCTACAAACATATATCTTTACACATATGAATTTGGCATTGTTTTATCTTATTCGGATATATAGGTGACACAATGAAATAAGAGGTGAGTGGCATAACTTGTATAAATTATATAAGCAGGTGATAATTTGTAATGCAACATGAACATTTAATGGGGCACCACAGGGCTCAGTAGTCAGACCCATACAGTTAACTGATCAATGATGATTTGATTGATTGATTATTCAGTATTTGATCTTAAAACATGGCATTACTCTTGTTATTCAATACGTGAAATGAAGGAAATAAATTGTTTTCTTTTACAATTGAATAGGAACTTAGTTAATACTAACCTAAACAGACCCAAACCAACAACTTTTTTTTTTTTATTCTAAGTGGCGCAAACACAAATTCCTGGTAGCCATAACCAAAATTCCTCAGATCTCGTGCACTAAAGGAGGATTAACTTTAGCAATAAACATATAAAGAGGGCTTGGTCTTGTTTAAGTGTCTGGATGAGTGTAGGATTAAAGAGCACATCTGGAAGCATTTGTGTTTCTGCCGTATCAGTCAAAGCAGCTACAGGCTTCACTGGCTCCAGATCCCTGACTTGTCACACAGATGTGGAGAACATGCAAACGTAGAACGCCTTTACACAGATACCTTTAGTCGAGCAATTTAAAGTAAGCCTACATTCTGAAGAACATGCATGCACATTATGTAAACTGTAAAGCTCACTGGAGGCACTGCTCTGTCTGAAGCTCTGTTACCCAAGTTAGACTTAAATCTGAGCTTTGTTTTAACACAATCTGACCAGAAAGAACTGCAACAGGTGAGGCTTTGAGGATTTGTGCAGATAAACAAGTCCATGTCAAATAATATTACAGACACTTGTTGTTGTTGTTGAAAATTAAACACTGAAATGGGACCACGAACACTCATTGATCCTGTAAATGTGCATTGTATTAGTATTTATTAGTGTTAGAAATAGCAATAATAGCTGTAGTTGTAGAAGGTACTGATATTGAGGTATAATTGTGGAAATGGTGACAGTTGCAAGATTAAATCCACAGTTATAATCAAGTCAAGCAATTAAAATAATAAAAAAAAGATATTGTGTAATCAGTTAAAAAGCTGATAAAAAACACCATTTACTGTGTTGGCGTTGGCTACTGAAGGGTGCATTCACACTTGGTCTTGGTTTGGGCTCAGTTTAGGCCTGATGTAGACTTGGTTTGGTCCTGTTCTTATCCTGGTTTAGTCCTGACCTTAAACAGGTTTAGTTTTGGGTTAAGTCTTAATTTAGACCCAAGTGTATATACAAGTTTGCACGCATTGGTAAAAAAGCAGAATCTACAGTTTGCACTCTGTCTTGATTTTATCTTCTAAGAAACAGCCATGTGAATCACTGTGATAACTGATTCACTTTTTTTCTGTTCTAGTAGACAAAAAATTCATGTGAACTAATGATGTGCCAACAGATTAAGTTTAAAATAACTACGTCCTTACTTCACCGGAGCCTTAAAGTGCCTCTGACAGGTTGGACTACTTCATTCATTCATTCATTCATTTTCTACCGTTTATGACAGGAATAATCCCAGTGACTTTGGGCCTTAGGCGGGGGTACACCCTGGACAGTAACTCGTTGCAGGGTTGACAAACAAAACAAAAAATCTGTGTAGATAAATATATTTCAAATTGTGCTAAAATCTTACCATCTTACCAATTTTACCATGGTTTAGCTATTTTTTTTTAGGTTTTTCACTGTACTTCACACTAGGAAATTACCAAGAAACCATCCTGTACAGTGGGGCAAAACTCCTCCAATGTCACAGATTTTTTTACTTGATGAAGAAAAATACATTTTCTTTTGTTGAATCAATGGTTTAAATGGTCAAAAAAGTAGTTTCTTTTATGTTTCTGTTTGTTTACATCCTGTAATTTTCAACAGATTTTTCTACTTTTCTTCACAAACAGCGACCTGATTGGTGTAAAACTATAATTTATATTTACAAGAATTATTAAAACACTGAATAAAGTCAAAATTATGAAATCATAAAACCTGTCACATGCACTTTAATGAGCTTTAGCGAGCCTCTTGAGTAAAATCCCTGTATCAGCAGGACTTTTGCTTGCATGCTATCTCAGCACATTATCTTATCTACTGTATAAGTTCTAACCCAAACATCAGTAGCCCCAGGTCCTGGTGAGTCACCGGTGCTTCTTATCTTCCCCCCGCAGACAGACAGTGAATCATTAAACCCCCGCTCACCTGGCCGCCTCTTCTGTCAGCGCTTATCTCATTTACCTGACCTAAAACCATAATAACAGTGCGGCCTCAGTCATGGGCCCTCGTGTCTTTGTATTCGATCATACAGAGGATTAGTGTGTAAATGTATGGGCCGTGTCCACTGAGAGGAGCAAATAGACCCCCTTTTGTTGTAATAGGTGCCTGTGAGTGACGTCGTCCCGTTACAAACACAAAACAGAAACATGCAGTGTAGGTGAACTGCATGAATTACTCCCTGGATGTTGACAAGTCTACAATGTATAAATCTGAAAATCACCTTCATAGTGTTCGACTATTGGGATAATACTCCACAACCTGAATATACTGAAAAAGTCTTATCTTTTCCAATAAAGAATAGCATTAATGTTATCCCCTGTCTAGTATAAATTGCTATTTTTTGTGCTGAAGGGGTAGAGTATTTGCAAGAAAAAGTAACAAAATAATATAGAAGTAGGATAGAGGTTGAAGTGACTCAAGATATAGTAAAAAAAAGTATTTGGTGACTCAGGACATAACACTGGATTTATAATTTCAAGTTAATGTAATTGGAAGGACAAAAGATGAAATTATACCAACATTTACATTTTTTATTGAGTTTTTATACATTCTTAACAACGCAAACGCATAACACAAAGAACAGAACAGAGAGAGCAGAGAGAAATAAAATATATGTAAATAAAAAATATAAATACAAAACAACTGCAACAAAAATTAAGGCACACACAGTTCAAAGAAAACGTTCCATTTTGTCCAGAGTCTGTCAAATTTGTCCATTTTCAAGTTAAGTCAAAACACGTACTTTAAACTAAACATTTCTCAAGTAAAAGTATGCAAAACTACTGAGAGATAAGTATAATATTTATTGTTTTTATTGAGTTTTTAAACATTATTAACATAACAGTGCTCATAAAACACAGAGAGAGCAGAGAGAAAGAAAGAAAAAAAAAATGCAACTAAAATTAAGGCACAAAATTGCCAATTTTTTTCAAAATCTGTCAAATTTGTCCATTTTTAAATTAAAACATGTTTGTTAAGAGCAGTGTTACTTTAAAACAAACATTTCTCTAGTAAAAGTATGCAAAACTACCAAGAGAAAAGTATGATTTCTTTAAGTAAATGAACACAACCATGTCATATTGTGAAGTGATTCTACCAGATTCTCGTGTCTGTTCAACGTCTGAAATACATCGACCACATTCGGAGGAAGAAAGTGCCTCAAATATAGAAATAGAATCTTCTGGAAAACTATTACAGTGAGTGAGTCTCATTAGGGAGTGACTTCACTCTTGTCGGTTTTTTACATAATGTTTTCTTATGCACGACGGCGCTGTTATATAATGCATTGCTCTGTGAAAGGATTACGTTATACACTGCAGGCTCCGGTGTCACAAAAGCTGCTGAAATGGTTTATTTAATATGATTTTCATTGAAAGACGTGACGTTTGGGGGTAGAAGTAAAGTTTGTGGAGAGGTTTTCATGTTGAAATGAACCGTGATACCGTTCAATCACACTGAATTTGAGCCAAGAGATTTCTACAACATATAGACGAAAACTGCTTGATGCTATAATGAAATGATTCATATTTAGCCACAAATTACCGTTTCAAAGAAACTGCACTCCTACCAGCACTTTTTTGGATCATACTTTTACTCCAACGTGATTTAGTTTGAAGTAACTATACCCTTCCTTGAGTGAATGTTTTGGTTACCTTTCCCACTATGAGAAGTCTGCAAGTGACAAAAGCTTCAGGTTGACAATGTTAAAGCTGAGGTATCTCGCTTCTTTTTATTTATTTATTTTTTTTATATGTGAATTTTAGATTTTCCCCAATGAGTATCTTGTAAGGCAAGGCAAGTTTATTTGTAGAGCACAATTTGTACACAAGGGAATTTACATAACAGGAAAATTTGCATTAAAATCACACAAAACACATAAAGACATACAGAATCCTTTTAAACTAAAGCGCTTTAAAAGAGAAGAGTGCAGATAGATCTTTCAGTCGTATGCACATCTTGTAAAAGCAGCACTTTGTGACAAAATGAGACTGCTGCACACTGTCTGAAGCCAATTGTAAAGTATTTTTATTGGCTGAAAGCCACGCTCTGATTGGCTGCGCTTTGGTGGTCCACCCCCTTTTCACTTTGCCATCTGAAAAATCAGTTATAAAATGGTGCACAGACCTACAAATGAATGCAAGCAAATACAAGGCGTTTGTGAGAACTAAGGATGAGTTAGACAGATTTAATTTAAAAGTTTGGATTTCTTTGGCAACAGGCTTAGTTTATTACAAAAGAGAAGTGAACAAAATACTTTAGGTGTATTGACAACTACCATTTAAAACCATTTAAAAGTTTGTAAATAAAACATTCTAAATTTGAAATGAAAATGAAGTGGAACATACTGGGATTAACCTCAGAATATCACAAAATATGAAAAATGGAGATGATCTTGTAAAAGTAGAAGCACTCAGGCACATGTGAGTGACATCAGAGCTGCTTTAAACACATTTATAATTGCATTTTACATTATGTTTTAGGAAATTATGATTTTTTGATGACGGAACAACCAGATTTATGAGTTTTACTGGAAAAACACGATAATGTTTCATTTTATCCAGAGATATATTTGAAACTATGCCATACATTAGATTCTTTTGAAGCTAAAATAGAATTAAACAAAATTAAACAAACACATTTTAAGGCTAGAAAATTGTAATTTGTCCATCCATTTGTTGAAAAGCAAACTAACTGACCTTTCTACCCTGGAAATTCAAATGCGTTGCTTTTTTCCAACACAAACACTTAAAACCAGTACAACTAAGATGCAACATGAGCTAATCATTAAAAAATGTACAGTCAACTTAATTTTGCCTCCAGTCGCCTCCATACCAGAATTTTTAAAGTAGTCTATTGTGTTAACCATTTAGCTTCAACGTCAGCTCTAACATGGACTCAGAGCAGAAAAATCACTGCATCATTTGACACTCATTGGTTTTTCCCGTCGCTGCAGTTCAAACGCCGCACTTCTTGTCTAACACCTGCGTCCTGGAGGTGATTCCCGTCCCGCTCAGTTCAGTTCAGCTCAGCTCTGTGTGGCAGAGTCGGTGAACGCCCTCGAGCTGGTTTTCGCTCTGGGACACGGGGCCTGTATCTGCCTGACTCCGCACTCCGCTCCGTGACGTGACTCATGGCTCAGATATTCGCCGCAGTGGTCCTGTTCACAAACACATTCACATTCACACACATATTTATATACACACACTTATAAACACAGAGGTATGACGAATCCCGGGCTTCCACCGTCATGAGCTCATTGAAAAACAGCTGCCATTTACTCAAAGGTCGTTTCAGGAGGAATGCCTTGTACGTCCAACTGTCTGACTCCAGCGCCTTCTGCGACTTTTATTGTATTTATTCATTTATTTGAATTAGGACCGTGTATAATAAGCAATGTGTCAGCACCAGCTTCAACATAAACATACCGGAGTTAACGCAATATAGCTAAATTTCATCTGTTGTCCTGGTAAAAACATTAAACATTAAGCCTAATTGACAGTGGACACATCTGAGAAAGAAAACAGAGATTATTCACAGTTAAAAATGAAAAATGAAAGTGTCCATAGAAAAGTGTCATGTAGGGTTAGGGTAAGTGTCATGTAGGGCTATGGGTGCATGACAATTTTTAAGAACAGGTTTGACGGTCTCTGATGTCGTCGGGCAGTGAATTCCATAATTTTGTGTCACACACTTTGGTTTTGATATGATTAACTGTTAAGGCGAGATACTAGATCATTTTTTGTTTTTTCATACAGGCTTTCATGTGGAAACAATAGTCCAATCTGCTCCTAAACATGTTTTATTATTTCGTTTAATCCACTTCATCCATAGATTTATCGGGGACATTGTAACTTCAAAGGCTGTTTTTTTTGAGTCTTGGACTCAAAAGGATTTGGACGGAACGTATTGAAGGATTTGTTGACATCTTATTCTAAGTCTGTTTATTAAAGTTTGAAGTTAAAAAAATGAAGTGAAAAAATAATTTTTAGGCCAATTTTCAATTAGAAAACAAGAACTAAATAAGAAATCCAAACCCCCTCTGCACATTTTTTGTAAATAATATGTGTACAAAATGAACCAAGACATTTTAACCTGGTCCTGTCCATTTTTCAGATTTAAATCCCAAATTTAAGTCCCAAATATGTGCAATTTTGGCAGTTTTTACACACAAAATGCCTTATTTTATATATATTTTTTTATATGAAAAAACTTTTCCCTTATATTTATGCGAGTAAACTACAGGGGATGTTTCAAAATGATATCTTTAAATTATAGACTTTTTCCTACAGAATACAGAATGGGCCCCAAACCTGCACTCTGAGGTCCCTCATTTGTCTAGAAACGGCAAAATTATTTTTATTATTTCTAATGGTAATTAATATCTAAAAGAGATGTTGTCACTACCAAAATAGTATCATTTTAGGTTTGACTCGTCTTTTATCTTTTATACCTTGTGCTCTTTAATTGTTTTATTCTCAGATGTTTTCCATGTATCGTATCATTACATTTTGTATATTTTCACTGCTAACTTACAGAGGGAGGTCTTCTTAATGTTTTATCTTGTTTCTGATGTTATGATTGGCATATTTCTGGATTAGCATGTAATGTTGTCTCCTGCCAATTCAACGCTCAATAAATGCAATATAATACAATTATTTGGACTCCACAGTGAGATTGTGAGACTCCACACCAAATTAATTTATTTAAAAACACTTTGGTGCTGTTATAATTTATATTTAATTTATTAATTTGTTTTGGCTCTCACATGGAGTAAATTCAAAGCGCCGACTATCATCACACTCTTTTAATGCTAATCTGTTTTGCCAAAAGCTACTTGGGGCTCAGCTGGTGATCATCTGACTGCGGGAGAGGGCAGACACAAACAAAAACAGCTCAAACTCTGCGTCATGCTGTGTGCGTATCTCCGGCCAAACAATAATAACTTTGTATTGTCTGATATTCAGTGGAGTGCTCCCAGGAGAAGAAATCAAGAGGAAATACAAGCAGCGTTTCATTCATTTTCTATTCATTTTATAACCCTGTGTAAACGTCTTATTCTTGTCAGGGGCAGACCACATTCACCATGTGCAATATCCACGACAAGTTCAGAAAAATAATGCATTAGTCTTGTTTAATGCTGTTCTAAATCGGTGCATGTGCATGGAAGGTCTTGTCGGTTGTCGTTTGCTTGTCTTCGATGAGATGTTATTGCTTTGCCTGGAAAATGCCACGATCCAGCATGAAATCAAATCAAATGTTTTTACTTTTGTACTTTTGCAAAATCACAGCAACAGTAGCAACAGCAGAAAGCAGTTTAAATAAACAATGTTCACGAGAATTTAGCAAATGACCCTCCTTCTTGGCAAGGAAAAACTAAAACTAAAAATATGCAGAGAGAGTTCCTCCAGGCAAATGGGTCTCCAACAGAAGGAAGTGGGGAAAGAGAAAAAGCATGTGAACAGCAATGAACAGAATACACGTGAACTAAAATCTTAAATATTGTCAATAGGGAAAGAAATGTTCAATTTGCCATACTTCCTGTTCCAGTCGCTCCTAGGGCAACGTAGCTAAGACTGTAGGTTTTTATATCTGTTCCTAACTAGCCCGGCC
Source organism: Rhinogobius similis (assembly GCA_019453435.1). NCBI lineage: Eukaryota > Metazoa > Chordata > Actinopteri > Gobiiformes > Gobiidae > Rhinogobius > Rhinogobius similis. The sequence goes on along the minus strand of CM033633.1, from coordinate 18,291,986 downwards.
ATAAACCATTTCAAAGAGGAACATTTTGAGCCTGGTCTTAAATGTAGAGACTGTGTCGGCCTCTTTAACATGAACAGGGAGCTCGTTCCATAACACAGGAGCTTGGTAGCTAAACGCTTTACCTCCTTCTGTGCTTTTAGAGACTCTAGGGACCAACAATAGTCCAGCATTTTGAGAATGAAGTGCTCTGTTCGGATGGTACTCTACTATTACATCTTTGAGGTAGGATGGAGCCATATCATTTATGGCTTTATAAGTCAGGAAGAGGATTTTAAATTTGATTCTAAATTCAATGGAAAGCCAGTGAAGACTCTAACACCAGCGTAATATGATCTCTTTTTCTAGTACAAGCAGGGCGTTACAGTCTAATCTGGATGTGACTAATGCGTGGATGAGTTTTTCAGCGTCACTTTTAGGCAGGATTTTTGTAATATTTTCTATGTTATGCAGATGAAAGTGCTTTGGTGCTGTTACGGGAGAATTGCAGTTGTGGATTTCTTTAAAACAAGTTAAACAATAAAAATGCAGAGAGAATGAGTCTGATCAATGAGTTGTTTATTCACTGGTACCAGAGTGAATAACGTCTGTCCCTTTACAGAGTAATCTCTCCCTGCACGACGCGTACAACACATTCAGAGTATAAGCGCTTTATACTCAGAGATAACACATCATGAGGACACAACATACAATAATAGTCAAAGCATAGTACATGAGAACAAGGAGGAAGGTTAACTTACGACATAGATGACATTTATCTAAATAAGCGAACTGGGTCAGATGGGCTCCGGCCAGGCGGAACAAACACCAGATACGACTAAGTTAAAGTTAAAGTTAACCTTAGCAATGTAGAAACAGTGAAACCCCAATTTCGGCTATTACAGTCCACCCCATGTCACAGATAAAAGCATTTTACTGTTACACCCAAAAATCTGTAATCAATCAAATCATTAGAATAGCATATCTTTATTAATTCATGTTGAAAACAACCCAAGCCTCATAGTCCAGTTCTGTCCAAGTCCAGGTCAAAGTCACTAGACAAGTCCCAGTGAATTGTCAGGCTCATGGCCTCTGCTCGGCCCTGCAGAGACAAGAACTGGGAAGACACTAGATTATTCACCATTCTAAGAAGAAGACAGGAAACTAAGATAAAGAAGAATGCAATATTTATCAACAACTCTTTCCAGGATGAGAGAAACCAATCGAGAGTGAACAGCGAATAGCCCTTCGCAGTCTCACCCTCCATCAGGTCTCGTAATTTAGTGAGATTAGCTATGCCCCCCTTCTTTATCATTAGCAGGTCTGTAGGTACAACAGGTGCTCCAGGTTCTGACAGACCCCCCCTTGGCTAGCGGTGATCTGATCTAACACCACGATTTTGAAGGGCCACAGAGCGTAAGACATGTTAACTCCTCCCTCGGCTAAAACAGAGAGAGTGTTATTAACAAATGATGAGAACACTTAACTGAGAGTTTAAACCCTCAACATTAACTTGCCTATCCCCCATGCTGGGGAATAGGGCCAGCATGACCTTTTGACCTGAAGTCCAGAGGTTGTGGTCGTCTGGCATGACAGATCCCCAAATCGGGTCATGTGGAGCCAATTCGCGTTTAGGTCTGTGATGAGAGTGTGGGTGTGGAAATATGATGTATGAATGATCCGAGGGGACCACGGCCGCACATCGTCCAGCCCAATCCACCGGAAGACACCCACACATCTGATATCCACACAGAAAAACATATTCACAGAACAATAAATGTCAGCAACAAATAAAAAAACTTAGAACCGGGCTTGATGTGAACCGGCCCAAATCAAGGTTCACGACCGGCATTGTCAGGAACTTTAAACCAGGGTCCAATGTGTGGCAAGATTCTATGCTGCTGCTGTAGCTATGGGCAAACATGTGCACAGATGACGATCAGATCAATTGTGACTCTTTACATATTGATACCAGTAATTTAAAGTGTGGACAGTTGAGTGGTTGTAAGACTTAGTCAATGCTTCTAACCAGGCCGTCTCGTCAGAAGTCAGACTACGGGTGCTTCGTTTTACGCCATGTTTATTTGAGTAAATGAAACCAGGCATCAAACTTAACCATATTATCAAAACTGTCAGAAATAAGGCACACATGAAAATCTAAATCTGGAGATTCAATTTCTTCACCATAAGCTCACCCTGGTCCTCCAGCAGTGGGTTGCTTACTCTCTGACGTCTCTCCTCCCCCCTTCCAGGGGAAGAGCAGATGTGGTTCCAGCGGTGGGAGCTGTCTCCCCACACACTCCGTGCGGCTCAGGAAGTTGTTTTGTTTCGTGAGCGTTGGGTCCATTGCCACAGTGTGAAGCATGAATCCATGTGCCCTCGGCTGTCCCACAGCGATGTCGGGTGACAACCAGCGTTGCCTCTAATGTTCAAAACCAGGTCTAGCTCCAGCTCTGCAGCTTCAGCCGTGTTTTGACCTGAACAGAAACAAAAACAAAGTGCACTCCCCCCTTTTTTCCTGTGAGTGCCGCTAGTTAAATTTGCCCTCCCTTTCCCAAAAGGAGAAAATAATATAAAACAAAGGAATGAACAGAAAGGTGGACCTGATGGGCCGGCCGAAAAGAACAAACAGATGATGTGACACCGGGCCAACCCTGTACAGGGTCAGAGGAGCCAGTGCCGACACCACTAACAACCTAAGGACAAACCCATCCCCAGCTAAACCTGAGCAAAAGAAAAGCGAAAACGTGACTACCGTCCCACCAGGTCAAACAGAAGCTAAGTTGGCCTGAGTGTGGCTGGGCAGAGCCATAAGTGCACCAGCTACAGGCGACTTCATTAAAGGCTCAGAGCAGACAAAATAAACACAAAACTTAATTCATATCAATAGACCAAATATGGAAAATGTGCGTTAAAAAAAAAAAACCCTTCTCTTGTCTAATTTTCTTTTTTCTATTACTATTCTTTTAACAATATTTTATTTTAAATATTAATTGCCACACTCATACCTTAGTATTATAATTCAATTTATATATATATATTATTTCAATAGGCCTTTTCTGAATCAAATTCAAATCAAAGATCACATTGGAATGTCTTTAATATCTTTAATGAAAATATATATTCTGAAATTTTGTCTAATTATATCATAGCCTTTTTTGAAAAACAAAAAACAAACATGCATTTTCATCTTCTGCCAGGATACCTGTGGAGGAATAATTTCATGCATTACAATCAACCAGCTTCGACTGGTTTATCTTCTTGGTCCAAAGTTGTTTCTGGTAAATAGGAAACATCACAAATAACACACAGACTGTTACACCAGCCCCTGTTTCGGGCTCAGGCCCGTCGTGCATCAAAATGCCACCTTTGCTGTGTCAGTCTCTGCAAAAAAATTATCATTACCAACCTGAGAAGAAAAATAATCAAATTAGACACACATTTAAAGTATTAGATGTACTTTATAATCGTTTGTTGCATTGTACACACAGATCCACTCTGTTGGTGCTCCTTTGGGTCATCTGCTGAAACCTGTAAATTTGAGATTAAAATAACCTTTGTCTTAGTTATGCCAAAAGAAATCTATAAAAACTTCAGAAAATGCGTAAGTCCATAATCAAAGCAAAGTAGAAAGTGGTTAATTCATTCATACACATTCACACAAACAGACGTTAGTGAAGCTTCTTTAGTCCAAGAGCTTTACTCGTCAAGTCCAAAAATGTCACATGTTCATAGTTTGAGTTGTGCACAACCTTTAAAATGACGTCATATTAAAACCACATTTTTGTGACTGTGTGGGTACAGGAAGTGTCCTGTCTGTGATCACATTCCCCAGAACATAGACCATGTTTCAAAATCTAAATTGTTAGTTCTCTCTTGTTGCAACAAGTGTAATAAATCCTTTAGACTTGATGATTGTTCATCAAACCTACTCTCAATCTGTAATAATCTACGGAGCTCTCCAAAATTGAGTTTACACCAGCTGAGTTTTCCTCTCATGTTATCATTCTGATATTGCTTTTTGTTATAGACACGCTGTTGAGTTGATGGGTTCATTTTTCCCTATTTGTTTGTCCCCAATTATTTATTTTTAAAATTCAACACCACCAATGTCCACATCTATAACTGACCTGTGTATGTTTTTTACGTCACCTGGTTTTGGGTGATACTCCTTGCAGTTTTCAATTGTGTCCTTTGCGTCAGCCGAACCGTTCGCGATGTCCTCCTGCTGCTCCTTGACCTCCTCATCCCCTCCGTCTGCCCCGCCCTCTGAGCCGCTGTGACCTGGACCTTCTCCATCCACATTTGATCTCTGTCGCTGTGTGGCACCTCAGTTTTCTCTGCAAAAGTCTCAGAAGGAACACAAAAATCACCATCATGCGCTAAAGCACCAACCACACAGAAAACACTTTGGGATCTGCAATCTTAGTTTGAACTAAATAAATATATGAAATGACCTGGAGGGCCTGGTAGACAATGCCATTTAATGTTTTATTTTTGCAAACAATTTTTGAAAGAGGGTGTTCCTGCCTCTTTCACAAGTTATAGATTGACTTTTAACAAACAAAGTAAAGGCATTAATTTATTTGGGATGTCTTATTTTAAAACCATGTCTTCATCTTTGTTTCTTATTCAGCATTTGGCAGATCTCAATTTCTTTTATTTATTTATTTGTTTTAATTAATTAAGCTATTTAATCATCTAAAATGTTAAATTTGCTTATGTGAAATATATTCCAAGAGCTTGCATGAATTTTGTAAAATAGTTCAACTTAAAACGACTCTAGAACATGTAATAATTTAAAATAGTATTTAGGTAAACCAGCTCCATGGCTGGTCGTACTTAAGATTAAGCTTTAAATAATCAGTACTTCCCGTTGTGGCCTCAGCTGAGTCCAGCGTTGGTCAGAGAGAGGAGGCAGAGCAGGCGGTGAAAAGGAACGGGGTCAAGGATCGACAGCAGGAGCCTGTACAGGAAATAAGAGCGCTCACACAAGAAAATATTAGTTGTGCATGCAATGGTAACATAATTGTAAATTTACTATGTCTCTTTGTTCAATACTTTAAATACTCCAATGTCAGTATTGTGTTTGAATCTGCTGTGATGACCTCTCTCACAGCTGCCACCTTTATCTCTGTTTTGTCTGTGGCCTGTGAGGAGTCAGGTTTTTTCTAGTTCACAGGCACATGACTAAAACTGGCCAGGGTCCCGTGAAGGAAAAAAAAAAAGAAAACCGTATCAACCTAATTCTTATAATCAAAATGTTATGTTAGACAATTTGGAACCTCCAAAATGTAAATTTGGGGAGGTTTTAACTCTTTCGAAAAACATCAAATCCATTAAAATTTCCATAAAACCACTGTTTGTTACAGGGAAAAAAAAAAAAAGATGAGCTCATTTCAACCAAAAATCCCAAATCGAAAAACAGGAGCAAAACCAGATCCTATTAAAGTCCTGCAGGGTTTCCGCCTAAACTTCTTGTCAAAACAAAATGTGCGCAAAAAAAAAATCTTGGCCATAAAAAAAAAAAAAAAAAAAAAAACAAACCAAACAATATTCAGTTTCAAAACAAAGCTCTATATTTCTCTTTTAATATAGCTATGTATTTCTTCTTAGATGTAGCTCTATATTCATTATGTCACTCTAAGCTGTGAGCAGGTTTGAGCTGCGTTTATACGGAGACCAAAAACTTTTACGATAAGATGATCAGACATATCAAAATGCATCGTGTGCTATTCTTAAAGTGAATCAGTGCAAAGCATTTCTTCGTTGCGAGAGCATGTGCTGTGTATGTGCTGCTGATGACGTGACTGATTTTCAGGAAATGCATTCTCCATTAAAAAAGGCTTTTAAAGTTCTAATGCTGTGTGATGTTACCTCTCCTTTTTGTCTGTCTGCTGCACGGCCGGGCTCTGCTCCACCACTGCTGCTGTCAGAGGGTCACGCTGAAGGCCCAGACTCTGCTCAGTGTCCTCTTCACTGCCTTTAAGCAGTAGCTTCAGATGTTCATCTTCTCCCACGTCCATGCCCTGCAGGAGCATCTCCACAGTTAGGTCCATATTGTGTGAAATTTATGAAGTACTAATCAAAACTCCATAGTGGTTTTGTTTTGGCCGATTCTCCTTTGCCAGCTTTGTTTTCTTTGGGTCCTGATAGTGGCTTTGTAAACAATGTCTCTCAGATGTAACTTTCTCAGCAACTTTCTTTTGCAACATCAGTCATTGTCTTTGAACTAAATCTTCTTTGAGGTGGCACTCATCCACCCGTGTTAGCTTTATTGTCCAATATGCAATGATTTGTTTGGGCGATGTCATTGAGATAATGGCAGTCCGTTTCATTTGTGCCCAGCTTAGTGCAGCTTGTAGCACAAGAGGGCATCCGGGTCGTTGGTGGAGGAATGGTGTGGCAATGGTGTGGGTCTTATTAAGCTTGATCTTCTCCAGAGTCCGGTCCACAGGGTCTGGTCCACAAGGCTGGACAGAGCGTGTTGACCGTCGTGCAGTGGTTTGGAGCCCGGCGCTCGCAGCAGTCAGAGGGAGGTTGTAACAGAAACAAAACAAAGATAATGAGTGACGTGTGAGTGCAAATGTGTGCAGAGTAATTCTTTACTGTTGCTTAATTTCTATTCCTTCAATTAAAAAAAAAATATATATATATATATATATATATATTATTTTCTCTTTTTCAGGTCTCCTTCTTTAACGTTATCAATGTTTACGTTATAATAAGTCTTTTAACTTTAATTTGCTTTAATTTTTCTTAGAAATCAGTGCTCAGTGATCCTTCTTCAGGAAAGCTATATTTCTTGGACCACACAGTTAATACTTAAATCCATTCCTTGCCGTGTTTGTCTGTCATGGCCTGGATTAAAGGGCTTGTAGGGGCCTCCTCCACCACTGACTGGTTTGATCCCATTTTATCTCCCAGATATTTTATCTCCCAGATATTTAATATCTCCCAGATTTCTTATCTCCCAGATAAAAATGGTAGTGCGCACCTTTCACCGCTTTACGCACGTCTGCGTAGCGTGTATCTTTTAAGACGTTTACCTCCGTCCCGGGAAGCTCCCCAAGAGTTCCCTTCACTTTTCCTAAGCTGGGTTCCTTTAAATTCCCAGGTTAATGTGTCACTTAATAACAATATTAGTGTATTCAATTCAATAAATTAAGTACTCTGAGGTATTTTTAGCCCGCTTTAGCTAAAAACTCTTTAAAGGTTCCCCGAAGAGATCTATGCTCACTTACCTTCCCTTTAAAGGGCAAAGGTCTTGCAATAGATTTATACTCTTAACCCAACCTCTCGTTTTCTTTAAGATGTGACACAAACTTAAACAGAGCTCACTCTTAAATCAAGATTTCTTGCTCAGTTAAGTGGAAAAAGTGAGCCAGACTCCCTTTCAGCGTCTGGACTTCCCGACAGCCTGACCCCCAAGAAGGTCTACCTGTCCAGTCTGGTCCAAGGAGGATTCCTACCCCTTCAGATATTTAAACAAATATATTTAGCAGAGCTATATCAAGCAATCGGCAGACAAACAGAAGGAATGCTTTAGTAACTATTTAGTATTACTCCTAGAAGTTTTCAAGTTGCAATTAATTTAAAAATCAAACTAAATTTCCCCCTTTACTTTTATTAGATTGTAATAGGACAATTTTAGGGCTCTAAACGCCTATACAACTAATAAAAACTTAAAGATGCAGACTCACTCACCACAACAAAGTAGGATGTTTGGTTCGAAAACCTTGCGCCGTGGTCCTCGTCCCCGTGAGACAGCCCTCCGTCTCAGAAAGCAGATGAGGTTAGAGGCTGGAAGATCCAGGTGGCCTGACGCTGACTCACGCCGGGAGAGAACCCAGACCGGGCGAAGGCCGCTGTTCGTTGATGCCAACTGTTACGGGAGAATTGCAGTTGTGGATTTCTTTAAAACAAGTTAAACAATAAAAATGCAGAGAGAATGAGTCTGATCAATGAGTTGTTTATTCACTGGTACCAGAGTGAATAACGTCTGTCCCTTTACAGAGTAATCTCTCCCTGCACGACGCGTACAACACATTCAGAGTATAAGCGCTTTATACTCAGAGATAACACATCATGAGGACACAACATACAATAATAGTCAAAGCATAGTACATGAGAACAAGGAGGAAGGTTAACTTACGACATAGATGACATTTATCTAAATAAGCGAACTGGGTCAGATGGGCTCCGGCCAGGCGGAACAAACACCAGATACGACTAAGTTAAAGTTAAAGTTAACCTTAGCAATGTAGAAACAGTGAAACCCCAATTTCGGCTATTACAGTGCCCTTGGTCAAATAAGACTCCAGGGTTTCTTACAGTAGAGCTGGAGGCTGATATGGTCCAGAGAAACTGTCTGGTCAGATATAGAGTCGCGCAGATGTTTAGGGCCTAGTACAATGATGTCAGTTTTTTCAGGGTTAAGAAGTAGATAGTTAAGTGTCATCCAGGTTTTTATATCTTTCACGCAGGCACTAAGTCTGTCTACTTGATTGGTCTGATCAGGTTTCATTGATAAATACAGCTGTGTGTCAACTGCACCTGATTTTTTAACTATTTAGAAACGGGAAAAGCCAAAGTAGTTTATTTTAAAGTCAAGTTTACGATGTATCGTTCACTTTGCAGTCTCAGCCTAAAATGTTCACAGTGACGAGTCTGTGTAATGTAATGTTAATTGGGTCTTTAGGTTCTCAAGACGATTGTCCATCAGAGGGCAGAATAAACCTCACGTAACTCTCTCATTTGTGTTGCCAGTGCTATACTCCAGTGTGTCTGAACCTGTGCGTCCTCTCTCTGATCTGAGCAGCCTCTACCTAAAACCCTGCTCCTGCACCAGTCATGACTCAGTGCTATAGTTTGGCCTCTGCTGCTCATGAGCCTGGGATTCTGGAGGAGAAGGAGCTGAACATGAGCCATGCCTGTCTGCACTTTGTATATGTCCTGCATCTGCCTTTGTTGAGGTCCTAAATTGGTCGTAATTGTCCATTTATAGTGAACATGTAAACTTTCTCTTGTATCCAAAATGTCTTGTCTTCCATGACAAAGTAAAAGTGACATTGTGCTTCACTGTATTATATCTGCCTTTACATTATACAACTCGAGAATTGTCTTTTTTTTAAGTCTTCAGATGTTTCCAAAAACATATGTATTGAACTAATCTGTTTGGTGTAAGCAGTGTACACAGAGGCTGAGGCATCAAAAGCTTGTTTCTGCTTATCTCATTGCGGTGTGGAGTAAATGACAGAGAGACACTGGTTAAAAAGAGTTTGCTGCCTGTGGAAGAAGGCGCAAGTAAACAGAGCAAAGATGCACAAAGCCAAAGCCAAAACGTCTGTGTTTGTGGGAGAAAATGTCAACGTCAATCTGGAAACAAGCAAGATATAAGACCATGGCAATAACAATAACATTAAAGGTGCTGTACCTGATTTTTACTGTTTTGAAATGTGAAAAAACCTATGCTTATAAACTCATGACGGTGGATATTTAGGATGCTGAGACTGCATGAGGAAAGTGAGTGATACATGTGACTGATGTGAAGGCTTTAAGTCAAACTACTTCTGTTTTTCGCGTTTCAAAATAATAAAAACCGGTACAACGCCTTTAAGAGGAACTACTGTAACTGTATATATTTTTTTTTTCTATACTTACTTTAAAAAAATGTCAAATGTATTTATAAAGCACATTTAAGAACCTCAGTATACCAAAGTGCTGTACAATAAGACATTTTGACTAGTTTTGGCACTTCATTGTAGAATTAATGGACTTTTTAAAAGACAATTCCACAAATTATTATTATTATTATTATTTTTAAGGCAACTGATCTAGGAATAATCTTTACCTTTATGAGTAAAAGATTGTGGGTTTCATGGATAGAGGGACAAATTCTTATGGGTTCCAATTGCGAGACAAAGCAAATGCTTGAAGGAGGTCTGTGCTTTTCTTATAATAAATAAATACATTCGAAGCAATTATAACTATCTCTAGGACAAGCAGTTGGCGGACGTGGAAGGTTGCCTAAGTCTATTCTCAGTTTGTTTGATAAGTTGACCACGTCTTGAGGATGTGGTCGGTAAAAACAAAGTGAATCACCTAAAATCCCCTTTACCTCATGCTCACAAATCATTTTCTCTCTCTAACTCCCCAAACGCCCTCTGTTTTTGTTCATTCTCTGTGGATACCTGACTCTCTCTCCTGTATCTCCACTGGTCTTTTACTATGACAGAGGTTTTGTTTGTGGTTCAGAAAGAATAAAGAAACACAAAGGATCTATTGTGTTCAATCTCTTGACATGCGACGTTTGACAAGGTAAATTACTGCTTTTTTTCCCCCTCATGTTGATCAATCTTGGTTTTTATTTAACCTGAAGCTTTCTGATTTTTTCTTCATTCATTTTTTTTCATCTACCGTCTGATAAAAGCGAACTATCAAGCTGCTAGACATGTAGACAAGAAATATTGAACTCATTTATTTCCAGTCAATAAACCATTCCGGGTTGAGTTTGTTCTCCAAACCCACAAATAGAACATTTACCCCGAATTTGATTTGACATTTGATAGGACCTTTATATGGATCCAGCCTGCACTTTTTGCTTTATTACAAGTCCCATGAACCTATTTGAGTTAAATTAGCTTCAGTTTTGAAAGAAGAATCATCAAAACCAAATAAATGCCCAAACTAGTGTCAATCAGACCATCCCAGACACCACTTTATTCTGATTTATACAATATTTACCAAAAAAAAAAAAAAAAAATCTGACTGTCTTCTGTGTCTTCTGTGCTTGTTACCACTAACAATCAAAGAAAATCAGACATCGGAGACCAAAACTGCAGTCTCAACTTTATAAAAAGTCCAGTCAGTAGTTTCTGCTTCAAAGGGTTCAGAAACAACTTTACTTTGAACTGGGGCTCATTTTAGTCAGAGAAAAATATCTGGCAACCCAGGCCAGCTTTAAATCCCAGCTTTGCAACTTAAATAGTTGTGTTTAAAGCAGTGGTTCTCAAACTAGGGGTCGGGACCCCAAATGGGGTCGTGAAATGATTTCTGAGGGTCCCCAGACGATGGGGAAAAATGTATAAATAGTCTTAAACAAGGCTTGACACCTTCAAATGCAGTGGTAAATGTAGATTCCTATTTGTTGGCCTATTTTCTAGGTCTATATTCTCAAAATAAAGTCAAACATTAGATATAAGGCTAATTTATCACTTTGCGTGTCGCCTATTTTTTGTGTTTGGGGGTCGCGAATGTGAACTATTGTTATTTTGGGGGTCGCGAGTGAAAAAGACACATTCTGCTACAGTGACTTTTTTGAGCTTTTAGTCATGTTCTAACAATTTTCCATCATCAAAAACATGCATTCAGCTGCATTCACGCTGTTTTGAGGAATGTTCATTCAAAACTCCTCTCCCTCTGAGCTTCAAAAACACTTCCTGCTGAACTCCCTCAATCAGTGATGATTTTCAAATTTCATATGTCACTTATCTGAGAATCTTCTGCTGTTTTGACTCGCTCTGAGCATTTTTGCCGTTTAAACACAATAACTTCTACTGCTAGTCTGAATGTTGTGTGTCTTAAAGTCATTCATTCATTCATTTTCTACCGCTTATTCCCGTTAGGGGTCGCAGGTGACTGGAGCCTATCCCAGTGACTTTGGGCCTTAGGCGGGGTACACCCTGGACAGTGGCCAACTCGTCGCAGGGCTGACACAGAGAGACAGAGACAAGGACAGACAACCATTCACTCTCACATTCATTCACTAGGGACAATTTAGAGTTCTCAATTAACCTACACAGTCATGTCTTTGGACGGTGGGAGGAAGCCGGAGAACCCGGAGAGAACCCACGGTAACACAGGGAGGACATGCAGACTCTACCCAGAGAGATCGTGTGATGTTAGGGTGGTTCGGAATTCGAAACCACGATCTCCTTATTGAGAGGCAGAAGCTCTAGCCGCTCTGCCACCGTGCACCCCTGTCTTAAAGTCATAACATAACTAAATTGTGTATAACGTTTTGTTTGTTTTCAAATCATGAGACGGCAAATTTAATTTCAGCATGTTTAAAGGCTGATAACAATATGAAAAATGCATAATATTTTTCCTTTAAGGTGAGACATTACAGGTGAATAGGAAAAAAATATTTGATTTAAACATATCAATTTGAAACTTCTCCTGTAGTTTTCTCACATAAATGTAAGAGAGAAATATATGTACATTTTTTCATATCATGTTTTAAGGCATTTTATGTGTGTAAGTTGCCAAAAATACACTTATTTGGGACATAAACCTGGTTCTATTCAGGTTTATATTTCTTGGTTCATTGGTTCAAAAATTTACAGAGGGGATTTTGAATATCTAATTTAGTTTTTACCTAAACTCGATTGGACTGAAAATTGTCCTAAAAATTCATATTTCGGCTTTTTTTAACTTAACAATTCAACAAATTAGTTTTAGAATTAGAAACATTTAAAAATCCTTCTGTATGTTTCAACAAAATCTTGTTGAGTCCAAGATTGTAAAGTTTGGTACTTTGCCCCTTTAAGTGGTGATCCATATGTCCCGAGGGGAGAAACATGCATTTTAAGAAAACGGGCTTTGAATTTACAATGTCTCATAGAAATCTGTGGATGAAGTGGATTAAATGGAAGAATAAACCAGATTTAGTTTGTTGTTTTCACATGAAAGCCGATATGTTGAGAGTACAAACATTGAAAAAATAATTGTTTTGCCTGTAGTGTCTCGCCTTAAAATAAATAAATTGCCTGGAACTGTATTAGAGGAGGGAAACGTTCAATTAAATCAATGGATAGTTTCTCCCACAGAAGACGAGGCTCCCCTAATATGACGCTAGTGCTATAAACTAGCAATTAAACCAAAAATTAAACAAATACAAGTCTGTTAGTTTCATGCGATACTTTGGAACATTCCATACAATACAATATGTGGAAAGTTACGAATCACACCTTCAGTTTTTCGCCCACACATTGAAGCTACATGGGTGTTGTGTATATCATGTGTCGGTCCTGACAGGTGAATCGTAAACACACAAAGACATGAAAACGCCCCTCTTGAAATAGGCCAGTCATAAAGCACTTTTCCCCCTTATCTTTTGACCCATTATTTAGTACAAAAACATCCCATGCTCCCATGCTCCCAAATTCACAGATTTCGTTTAACAATGCAACGATAACAACTGAGGAAGAAAAGTTAGGTTTAGTTACATGTCGTGTGGGAGGATGAACAGGGACAATCCATACAAACCTAGGCCTTTATAAGAACCACACAACATACAGCAGCATACAAGATCACCAGAGGCACTGATCAAACAGACGCTTGTCCAAAGGTAAGAAACTACATTCAAATAGTTATGTGAATATGTAAAAACAATCATACAAATAACAAACAATAATAATAACAACAATAATAATGCTTTTTTGTGTGTTACTTATAGATGGTGTTTCGGGGCATTTTTCTCTTTTTGATGCTGGGGATGTCTTTGTCCATTCCTCAAGGTAAAACAGCTACAGAAATGTTGCTTGAATGTTCAATTATGTTGCAATATTGCTTGGTGTTTCAAATTTAGATCATTTAAAAGAGAGGCTGGTTTTCTTGAACACTTTCTGACACTTTGACTCAATTTTTCCAGAAATACAGTCATCTAATATGATGAAATATGCCTAGTAAAGTTCATTCTGTCTTTTGTAAAGACTTGTCTGGAAAGATGTTCACGTTCCCTCTGGAGACCAGCTGGGCTCATGTGAAAATAACAACATCGAGGCAGTACCTGCCTCAAGCGTCTGTCTGCCTCAGGTCAGTCACACTGTGAAAGGGGCATGCTCCTGATGCCACCACTAGACGCACTCACATCATTAACATTTTCTTGTCAAAAATTCAATGGCTACAGTGTAGTTTTTTAAAGATTAATACTTTTAGAGCTCATACATTCATAATGTCATTAAAATGGAATAAAAGCATCACACAAACTCTCCTAATTTGATCTGGTATAAAACAGCTTCATACAAACATAAAATTAAGAGGGGAGATTTTTCAATAACAATAAAGAAAAACCCTGCTTTTAGGTGCTATTTTACAGGTATTTAAATTTAATTTTCTCAGCAGCAAGATGCAGACTTACTTCTCATAATGTATTGCTTGTAATTTATTCCAAAAACCTACTCTGTTTTATCTTTATTTCTTATTATCAACTAAACGAGTAACAAGGTGAACCGATGACCAAGGCTATAGTTTTGTCCTGGTTAAATAGGAGAAAGTTATCTGTCTTCCAGGATTTTATGTCTAAAATGCCGTTAAAAAGAGCATCCACTGGCCTGGTGTCATCAGGAGACATGGAGCTGTAAAGCTGCTATCATCAGCAGAACTGTGAAAGTTGACTCTGTCTCCATCTAATATTATCCAAACCCACCGTATTTCATATAGAGATGTTAAAACGTGTCAAAAAACAAACAAACCCGGAAGCCATGTTTTGTTTACTCTACCTTCATCAATGTCTTACAGCAACACAAACTTGTAAATAGTATAAATGTCTTTTTGTGAATCTGGGAGATCGCGGCCACATGAAGAAATGTATGTAATGTTATATCTATTCATTTGTAGTCAGTGCTAGAACATGAAGTCAGGATTCTAAACTAAATAAATCAGATTTGTTGGTATCATTCTCTTCAAATAAATCTCAATGTTGTTTGCAGGTTTTTCACAGACCTCACCAGAGATTTCAGCCTGTTCTCATTGGCCACCTCGTCTCATCAGAACGGCCTCCTCGTCTTCAAAAAGGAGCGGCGCGATGAGGTTCAGGTGTTTGTGAGGGATACCATGGCTGTGTTTAACGGCCAGGACTACAGGACCAACACATGGCAGTCTGTGTGCGTCACCTGGAACTCCACCACCGGACTGACCCAACTCTGGCTCAACGGAGCGCCCTCCAGCCGAAAGTTCACCACCACCTTCCCCATCACCGGGCCCATCATCATCGTGCTGGGACAGGTAATGTGGCAGTAATGTGTGTGTGACAATACCTGAAAAATGTTAAACTGATTTATGATTTATGTTAGTCATAAAGACAATTATCCAACTGTTCATCTAATCTCACAATAAAGTCAGCAGGAATTTTCCATTTCAATAAAACATTAAAGTCATCTGAAACTGAGCCATTAGAGGTAGATGTTTCAGAAAAGTGATTCATAATTGAAAACATTAGTTCAAAAGTCCTATAATTTAGTAAGCTACTGTGTCAGAGGAAGGACACATTGCAAAAAAGGAAATCACGAAATATATTATGTCACCTTTTACAATTTAAACATTATTATATTATATTCATGTATTAAATATTTTAAACGGATCAACTCAAACTCTCAACTATTTGCCTTGGGTCAACATAAAATAATAAAATGGAAAAAATGTAAATTTGTATTCAATGATTAACGTGATTAATGTTTTATTGGTGGTTGAGTGGAATATATAAGTCAGTGCCATTCGGGGTTTTGACAAAAATGCACAGTAACAAAACTGACCCTAAATATATACATCAACTTTCTCCATTTTATTATTTTGAGTTGAACCTAAACAAATACATTATATATGAAAAAAAAGGGTATAATATTGCTTGCAACTGTTAGTCCTCACACTTCATAGTTAGAAGGTTCTGGGTTTGACTTTCAAATCAAATCAAATCAATTTATTTTTATAATGCCCAAAATCACAACAACAGTTGCCTCGATGGGCCACAGGTAAAAGCAGTTCAGATAACTGTCCCAGAATGCCCCTGTCCTTTGACCCTCCTTCGCGGCGAGGAAAAACTACAAAAAACCCCATGGGAAAAAGTAGAAACCTCGGGGAGAACCACAGTGAAGGAGAGATCCTACTCCCACGGACGGACAGGCTGCAGCTGAACTAGGACTGACACATCCACTTGGACTGTGGAGCCAGAACCACTCATGAGGGAGGTGGCTTTAAAGAGTTCCTCCAGGCGGATGAGGAGCAGTCCACCCAGTGTAGAGAGAGCTCCCCCAGCATTGGAATGGTTCATCTAAAGTAGATGGAGTTCATCCAGGCAGGTGCATGTTCTCCCCGTGTCTGCGTAGATTTCCTCCGGGTGCTCCAGTTTCCCCTTCCACTAAAAACATGTCCAAAATATAGCTTCTGCCTCTCAACAAAGAGATCGTGGGTTCGATTCCCAGACCAGACCAACATCACACGAAATCTCTGGGTGGAGTCTGCATGTCCTCCCCGTGTTACCGTGGGTTCTCTCCGGGTTCTCCGGCTTCCTCCCACCGTCCAAACACATGACTGTGTTCAGGTTAATTGGAAACTCTAAATTGCCCGTAGTGTATGAATGTGAGAGTGAACGGTTGTCTGTCCTTGTCTCCATCTCTGTGTCAGCTGCGACGAGTTGGCCACTGTCCAGGGTGTACCCCGCCTAAGGCCCAAAGTCACTGGCATAGGCTCCAGTCACCCGCAACCCCAGGAACAGGAATAAGCGGTAGAAAATGAATGAATGAATGAATGAATGAAAGTCCAATTTAGAGAAACTAACCCTTCAACTCCAATTCAACACAATGATTCAAGCGATCCATTTAAAATGTCTACACCTTGAAAACATATAATAACATTTTAAATGTCTCTGCTGTGACAGTGTTGTGATTGTGTTACAGGAGCAGGACTCTCATGGAGGAAGATTTGACATAAAGCAGTCTTATGTGGGGATGATATCGGACCTTCACATGTGGGACTATGCTCTGTCTCCAGACCAGATCTACAAATACAACCTCCACCTCAATGTTACCCACGGCAACACCCTCAACTGGGAGTCTCTGGAGTTTCAAAAGACCAACAGAATCCTGATCGAAGATGCACCGAGTTCATGCATCTAGTTCATGTTGAAATAAAGCATTGAAGGCTTTTAACAGACATGTAGAGGTCAAATATGGTCAAACTTGAAAGGTTTGACATTAAACGTATTCAATTTACACTGTGCATCTTTATTGAACACTGCATGTTCAAAGGTACTTCAAAAAAGTGCAATATTTTCTTTCCACTCCTTGTTTGTCTTTTCTTGTCCTTCTGGCAAATTTATTTATTTGTTCATGTGGCAGGGAAAATACAGTCAGACACAGATACAAAACAAAGTTTGCATAAAGAGTTTACAGCAAGTACTAATTTTCAACTTCAGATCCCGGTTTGGCTTTTTAAAACATTACTCAACAATAAATACATCAGTGCAATTGTACACATTCATTACAAGTGGATACAGTTTTGGCTTGTTTTCAGCCATGCCTCGAGCCTTTAGAGGTGAACATTTTGAGCTCAGAAATGCTCTTGAGGTTCCACAGTTTACAGCTCTGTCACATGCTGACTGTCCAAATAATACAGTAATTTAATACATTTACAAATATAACTAAACTAGGCTCATATAAATTGTTAATTCTTTTAATATTAAAGTTTCCTGATGAATTGCAAGGAAAATGTGGAATTACTGAGGGACTTAGTGATCGCAGAGGAAGCGAGCCGAGATAAGGCAGAGGAACTGAGCGGGGGATGATCTGAAAATGGACACAAGCCAAGTCTCACTAACTTCCTGTAGCTTCATATCAGAACAACACGCAGCCAAGGCCATTATTATTATTACATAAACTTTCCCTCTTTGCAATATTTTATTTGTTTGTAATCTCTAAATATGCAACATTTGCCACTTTTTGTCTAAGTTATCTCCTTTCTATCAATGTCATCTCATCCGCCCTGGGATTTAGGGTGGTACTAGGTCAGAGTAATTATCCTCGTTTAGAGCGGCTATCTATTATCTTGACAAAATAGATCATAGAGTAGAATATAATGTATTATAGTGTTTATGTTTTGTTTTTTTATTACAAAAAAATGGCATGCAGGCAAAAAGAACAGCTCCATTTATCACAATAGGCACTGAGCAGTTTATGTTCTCTATGCATTACTCTAAAAATACGCACTCCTCAGTGGTGGACCCGGGGCAAGTACAGACCCCTCCTTATCAAGGGTTTTCTATAACCTTTTTGTCGTGACTCTTGATTGTTCTTGAAATAAAGCTTTTGTTTTGGGGATTTTTTTTTTTTTTTTTACGTGTGGTGACATAAATTTGGGGTGGTGAGTGAACTATTAGAAAATTCAAATTGTGCAATAGTTTAAATGTTATGAATAGCTTTAAACAGGTTAGTTTTATTTAATAGTACACTGCACTACTTTACTGTAATACTGAGAGAATAGCAACTGTTTCAGGGGTCATATTATTCTGGCCCCTTCTGGTTGAGGGCCCAAGGCAATTGTGCCCTGTTGCCAAATGGTAAGTCCGCCACTGGTACAAAGAGCGGGTTTCAAGATGTTCGTTTAAAAATGTAACTGAAAAACTTCGCTTCGCTCTTTTCCTTTTTTTGGACACTTCTCTCAGAGCGGTTTCTGAGATAAGAATGTGAAAAGAGCCAATACTACTGCAGTTTGTTGTTAACCTACTGTGATGCACAAATCTGGAGACACAAGAAACTTCAATGACACTAAGTTACTGCAATGGCGGTTCTTCATTCACTCCCTGTAAACTAATTTGTGGGAAATGGTGCTGTTTGCCTTTGATAAAATATAAATTGAAATGTTTATTCCAGTGGAACCCATTCAGTTTAGATCTCATTTAACTTAATGTGTGTTTGGCGGAAATGACTTATTTGTTTATGAAAGAGAGAGAGAAAGAGCGAGGCACAGCAAGGGTGGGAGATAGGAGCAGGAAGGAGAGGAGAGAGGGGGACATAGGAGGAGAGGAAAGGAGGGCGAGAGAGAGACAAAGATATAGAGAGAGGAACAGAGAAGAGACACAGACAGACAGAGAAAGGGGAGAGATGGAAGGAAACAGAAGAGACAGAGAGAGGAGAAACACATAGATAAAGCAAAATATAATAGACAGAGGGAGAGTAAAAGAGAAAAATGCAGAGCAAGGCAAGCAGAAGATAAAGAGAGAGTCATAGAGAAAGAGAAAGATAGAGAAAAAGAAAGTGAAAGAAGAGAGAGGAAGGGAGAAAGAAAGGGAAACATGTAAGGCAATGCAAGCAAAAACAGACAGAGAGAGATTCAGAAAGAGAGAGAGAGAGCAGCTGACCAAAGTGCTGTACACAAAACATAAAATAAACACAAGTATGAAAACCTGGGTTGAAGCAAAAAATAAAATAAAAATAAATAAATATATATATCACTCCGTGTTAAAAAGCCAGTGAAAAAAGGTGCACAAGCAAAAGATAAAGAGAGAGAAAGAGAGACAGAGAACGAGAGAGAGCAAGAGACTGGAGAGAAAGGGGAAGAGACAGACAGAGAAAAAGAGAGAGAGAATAAGAGAGAGACAGAGAGAGGTGAAGAAATAGATAGATAGAGAAAGACGGAGAGACAGGAAGAGCGAGACCGACAAAGAGACTGCGAGAGAAAGGGGAAGAGAGAGGAAGGGAGAGAAAGAGAATTTGAGAGAGACAGAGGCAGAGAGAGAGACAGAGATAGAAAGACATAGAGAGACGGAGAGAGAGACAGAGAGACTGAGAGAAAGGGGAAGAGAGAGGAAGGGAGCGAAAGAGAATCGGAGAGAGACAGAGGCAGAGAGAGAGACAGAGATAGAAAGACATAGAGAGATGGAGAGAGAGACAGGGAGACTGAGAGAAAGGGGAAGAGAGAGGAAGAGACTGAAAGAGAAAGGGGAGAAAGACAGAGAGAAAGAGAGATAAGGGAAGAGAGAGAGATAAAGAGACTGAGAAAGAAAGAGGAAGAGAGGCAGAGAAATAGAGAGAGAGAAAGACGGGCAGAGAGAAAGACAGAGAGAGAAAGGAAAAGAGAGAAGCAGAGAGAGACAGAGACAAAGGAAGAGAGACAGACAGACATAGTTGGAGAGAGAGAGACAGAGAGAGAGAGTGAGAGTGTTTTATAGAAACACATGGAGCAGAGCAATGTAAGCGGCAGATAGAGTCAGTTTGAGGCAGAGGGAGGAGAAGCTCTGATTATAAGCCTGATACAAGATGAAACGTGACAAATGACTGCCGCATCTGTTTTCTTTGATGTAAAAAAAATCGGCCTCCTGCCCAGAAACCTTAGAAGACTAATTAAATGTTTATCTTTTGTGAGTAATGAGCCACAAGAACATACAGACACAGACAGACTCGGGGAAGACGTTTTCCTGATGCTATCATGGGGAATTAACTGGGCGTGAACATGTGTATTTAAAACACTTTTATAGCAGCTGTTACTGGGGCAAATTTGTCAGAGGTTCCTCAAATACACTTCAGAATAATTATAGGTGTCTTTCCTCGCAGCTTTGTCGTTGATACTCCCAGTCAGCAAGTGTAGAGCTGCACATTGATTTGGCATTTTATCTACAAGCCGCTTCCAGCAAAACCAGTGTTATGCATTAAATAATTGTTTTATTTTAGGCTGTGGAACACAACACGACTGTACAAGATCACTGCCAAAAATATGTTTATTTGTTACAGTAAAATGTACAAGTCTTGCAAGTTTGCAGTTGGAGTTAATTTAAACATACAAGATGAATGAATGTTTATTTGGACAATATATATTAGAAAAAGCATACTGTATTCACCTTTTTCCGTAAATTCCCGTAGGCGCCTCCATCTTCTTTCCAGAAAATAAGTTCTACATGGACTAAAAAGCTGTTTTCAGGCCGCCCAGGAAATCAGTGCATTGATGAATTGTTTTTGCACGTGTACATAAAACATTTTACACAATTCAATCTACCTTATATAATGTTTAGACTTTTCCCTCGTTTGCCACTTGCGTGAACAGCGTTTTCGTCAAACCAGAAGTGCGTTTACAACAGGAGCGCGGATCTGTAGCAAAAGGAAGCAAAAGTGGGTGGGGCAGAATAAGGTGAATATAAAACATTAAGCCGAACGAATAGAATTTCTGCTCCCAACAAGGATGAGTAATTGTCATACAGTATGTACTATGTCAGAAAGGAGTGGGAGAACGTAAATACTTATTTTACCTAACCTCCTGTTTTCTAATCCACAATGCACAATTGGTTTATGCCAGTTAAGTTAAATTAATGGTTAAATTGTTGCTGGTCAGAGACATATTGTTTCTACGGGAAGTAACAAGTGTTTACTTTTTGTACTTTGCTGTTTTATAAAAATGCAGCTGTGCTTTTGAACGATGTAATTTGCTGTATATTTGTCAGAATCACAGTAAAGATTATGCCTGTTCTGATATTTAAGCGGTTTATGCAGATTTTCTTTGGAGTGTTTACATTTGTTTACATTAGCGACCAGAATCAAGATGGCTGTGGGTGGCATTCAGATGGCTGTAAAAATCATGTTTTAATTTAGTACTTACGAACAAAAAGAAAAAAAACACTTATGTGCAAATCCCTGTTTGGTACGTTGATAAAATACTTTTTTATTTAGACTTTTGATAGTTATGGCTCTGTGCACAGCAGCTGTTGCCTAAGCTAGATTCTTCCCACGATCAAAAATCTTTCTTTACAGATGGTCAAAATCGTGCTCTCGGCTTTAGACTCTATGAGGTTAATAACTTATAACTTAATCCCTAAATTACAAATAACTCTCAGAATGATGAAAAATTGGAAGTGTTGCCACAGCAATTTACAATTAAAACCAACATTAAAAAAACTTTTGATTTGGCAAACGTCCTTAAAATGGCACCTTTAGGAAACTGAAAGTCATTAATAAAAGAAATATAGTTGAAACAAATCAAAGTGGATCTGGAAGAGCAGTCCCAGAGGCAGATTGACAGACATTTTTAGCGTTGTATTTGGCTCATATAAAACTTTCCCCTCTGACTACAGGCAACAAATCAAATCCAAATTTACAGGCCAACTGTATTCAAGCAGGGATTAATGACAAAATGACATGGAAAACCAAGATAGAGGTTTGGTAGAGATTCAAGGCAAACACTTCAAACTTTTGTAAGAAATGGGTTTACAATTTTTGAGATAGCGCTGTCTTTCTATCAAGAAATTCACTAAACGTTAGCTGCAAAGAAATACTGTTTGTGCTTGTTGTGAAGGAAATAAAAGATCCTCTTCCTCTTGAATTATGCATGTGCAGAGTGACCATGTGTCCCCATTTGAGCAGGAATGTACCGTATTATGGAGATTTCCTGTGTGTAACTGTTTATTTTGTTATATTTCTGATCATTTCCTTCAGGTCCTTTGAATTCTTGCTACAAATAGAATCTTAAATAATGCAGTCATTGTTTATTTTGTGATGAACGTGGCCCAAAAAGTACACATAAAGAAGGGATTTTATCTTTGAAAGGCATGTGTGTCCTTCTTTTATTTTAAATTATGTGCGCCTGGGAAATGTTGTAGCAGATGTGGGCCACCAGCCTGGAAAAGACAGCAATGCGTTTAGGAATAGAAGAGTCAAAAGTCTTACTTCATTAATAACTGGTAAATCATGCTTTGGTCTCGTCTGGTTTAGTGAGGCTGCGGCTTCATTGTTTCCAGAACCTGTTTGTTAGATTTATAGCATGCCATCATATTCTTCAACAGTGATGTGGGAGCCGAAAATTAATTAGTAGTTTTGTTTTCTGTTTTATTTTACCACAGGACAAAACATCAGGGCAGGGATGATGCACTTTTGTCACGATACAATGCAAGCGCAATACTCCAGGGACGATATTGTGATTTTGCTAAATTTCGACATATTTGCTATTAATAGCTAATGCAATAGTATAAAAAAAATCTAAGTTGATTTGTATTGCAAGGCACTACTAAGTATTACGGTTTAATATTATAGAAACTACAATCATTTTCTCCGAATGAGCAAATGGGCAAAACTTTTTTTGTGTGTTTTGGTCAGTTTTCTCTCTCAACATAAAGACTTTCTTGTGCAAACAACAAACGTGTTCAGTCTGCTCTTAAAGCTGTTTTGTCATTTAATTTAATCCACTTCATCCATAGATTTCTGTGGGACATTGCAATTTCAAAGGCCACTTTCTTAAAATTATTTTTTCTCCCACAGAGACATAATGATAATTAAAGTAGCTCCTACAAACACCAAACTTTACAGTCGTGTACTAAACAAGATTTTGACAGAACGTACTGAAGGATTTGTTGATATCAAATTTATTAAAGCAGAACTAAGTAACCGTCCTTTTAATTGAAATAAGAAAGTACTATAACATACAAAAACATTCCATGTCTCCAAGAAATTAAAACCTGGTTCTGTCCATTTTTCAGGTTTAAATGTCTTAATAAAAAATGTAAATGCTTTATTACACAAAAACATTACATGATGAAAAACTTGTAATGCATTTTTTTTCTTACATTTGCAGGAATAAACAACAGAAGAAGTTTCAAGTTGATATCTTTAAATTTCATATTTTTTCCTATTCACCAGCTTAAATAGAATGCACTACAAAACATGAATGAATTGGAGATGACCCAAACTCTTTTTGACAACACACACGTACTGTATCGATACAGAGATGCGTTTTGTGACACTAATAAATCATGTTAATTAAAATGTCAGAGTTAAGCACTTAAATACCTGTTGGCTGCTGCATTAAGACTGAATCTGTTATTCATGGATATATTGTGCTCTGAAATAACAGCCATTGGGAACAAGAAATTCAAGTGTATTTTGTTAATCAACACAAAGAAACCATCAATTTAGTGAATGTTTCAGACCCTAATGTTTACCACAAAAGATGTATTATTATTATTAAGTTAATTAAGATTAAACTACAATTCATACAGCCAGCAATGATTTTTCACAAACCATCTGACCATCTTCTCTCTAAGTTTGTCTGATTGTGCTGTAAGTTATACATTTTATTTAGCCTTTTCTCAGACTTGAAATATTTAAATGTAATAGTTAAAACAACAGTGAAATCTCTCATGTACTGACTTGAATGCATCTAACTCAGACATTTAAGAGAAAGCTGTCGCCTCTGGGTTTGTTTTGATCGGGTGCCATTTAGAGCAGAGGACATGTTTTTTCAGAAAACAAAATGCTCATGTTGTCAGGCCTGAGGCATGAACTCACACCAACTCATGCAAACCATGAAAAACAAAACCCATGTATGGTCAAAGTGATGTGGAGTTTCCTGAATGTAAAAACACTGAATCATTTACCACCAAATATCAGACTTGACTTGTTGTTTAGTCCGTCCACAGATGCAACAACATCCAAATCTTTCGGTACAACATGCATTTCTCTGAACAATATAACAACAATATTCCTTTTTCCTTTTAAAATGCCTCGAAAAGCCATTGGTTCAAATTATTACTGACACATTCCACAGACTTAGACATATGATAACAGCTATTTCTTCATGAACTGAAAAAGACAAAGGATCACGGGCTTTGTAGTTCCCTCTGTTTTTTAGCAAACAAGCCAGTAATTCATCTGTCCGACACTTCACGATCTTATATTATCCCAAAACCCCTCCATCAATCGCCACCTGGTGGAGAAGTTGAGCGCCCAAATGATCCAGGGAGAGACAGTATGTTGTCAGGGGCATCATACCACCAGGGCAAACAGGTCCCAGGTGACGGGCCAAACCAAAAGCCGTTCAGGAGCCTCTTATGATGAGTATGTCACCTCGCCGGAGAGAGGGACCCTGAGCTTGTGCGGGAGGTCGAGCATTACTGACTAGATCTAGTGAACGAGAGAGTATTGTCCCTGACCCGAAGGAGCAGAGACAGGTCTTTCATCGTTGTGTCGGCCTATAGTACCCTGCCTTCTTGGAACTTCTTAAAAATCGTTCTTGTAAAAGCCATGACCTCTGAATCCTAGCGGTGTTCAGTTATTGGACTTACGCCACTCACAGCATAAGATAAGTCTGTTGTCTTGATGCGGACTAAAATGTATAGCTTGAGGATTTACCCATGGAATGAATATAATATTTTCCTCTTGTATCATAATTGTAGGTTTTATAGGGAGCCTGTACTCTCCAGGTGTTCTAAGTTTAATTTGATTTTGAGTCAACAAGATGAAATATATGAATGGTATGTGTGCAAGTGTTAATTTGTACCTGAGGGGCAAATCACAAATGAGTAAACTACTAGTGTTCCCTTTCTCCACTGAATCAGCATAATTGTGTGGTAACAATGGCAATAAAATTTACTTCACATTGAATACTGGAAAAAGTGTGGAAAGTGATTCACTGTGACGACTTTCACATTCACGAAGACAGTAGCATTAACTTGAACCCTGTGAATTTGAAAGAGGAACCAAAAGTACCAAACGTAAAAGTGCAGTTACCAAAATTTCCCCTGATGTCAAATCTTCCCTTCCTCTGAAATGATTTATTTGTTGTGAGTTTGACCCCAAGTTCAATCAGTGCACATTGATACTTCACAAACAAACAAAACAGAAACGTCAATATATTTGCACGGTTATTATGAGAAGAAACACTACAATCCAACAATTATTCACAACTATTGGCAAAGTGACCATTCATTCATTCATTCATTCATTCATTTTCTACCGCTTATTCCCGTTCCCGGGGTCGCGGGTGACTGGAGCCTATCCAAGTGACTTTGGGCCTTAGGCGGGGTACACCCTGGACAGTGGCCAACTCATCGCAGCTGACACAGAGACATGGACAGACAACCATTCACTCTCACATTCATTCACTATGGACAATTTAGAGTTTCCAATTAACCTGAACACAGTCATGTGTTTGGACGGTGGGAGGAAGCCGGAGAACCCGGAGAGAACCCACGGTAACACGGGGAGGACATGCAGACTCCACCCAGAGAGATCGTGTGATGTTAGGGTGGTCCGGGATTCAAACCCACAATCTCCTTATTGGGAGGCAGAAGCTCTAGCCGTATGTGCACACCGTGCACAGTGACCATACAAAAGTAAAATCCTTAATTCACTTTCATCTTTTGCACTCGAATTGATTACCATTGCTTTTATGAGACTGGTTTTAATCAAATCAAACGTTGTAAATTATAAAGTTAAGTTAAGTGACATAAATGGACAAACAAAAACTCTTAACATTTAGCTTTGCTTTTCTGGAAGACAGAATTGAAGTTATATGATTATGTTCTGATTGTTATGTTGGACACTATTTGTTATCAAATCAAACTGTATTTATAAAGTGCTTTTCATACAAAAGTTGTAACACAAAGTGTTATATGTACATGAGCAATAATCGGTTAACAAGTTCCATTGAAATAATGTATTAGTTTATGCCAGCTCGAAAGGGAGTGAGAAGAAGTCAAATTTATGTTCTCCCACTCCCAACTCAATCTCTTAATCCATGGGGTTCTGTTTATATGTAGCTTTAATCGGCCTTGATTAAGGCCCAAAGTCACTGGCTCCAGTCACCCGCGACCCCTGAAGGGAACAAGCGGTAGAAAATTAATGAATGTTTTTACTTGCTTTAAACAGGAATTGTTCAATTTGAAAATTCACTAAATCAGAAAGCTCATCATATCACACGATCTCTCTGGGTGGAGTCTGCATGTCCTCCCCGTGTTACAGTGGGTTCTCTCCGGGTTCTCCGGCTTCCTCCCACCGTCCAAAGACATGACTGTGTAGGTTAATTGACAACTCTAAATTGTCCCTAGTGAATGAATGTGAGAGTGAAATGGTTGTCTGTCCTTGTCTCTGTCTCTCTGTGTCAGCCCTGCGACGAGTTGGCCACTGTCCAGGGTGTACCCCGCCTAAGGCCCAAAGTCACTGGGATAGGCTCCAGTCACCCGCGACCCCTAACGGGAATAAGCGTTTGTTGTTTTTTCTTGGTTTATTGATTTTATTAATGTCCATCCATGTTTTTTAGTTTATTTAATTTTTTTGTTTATTTAATTCCTTATTTATACAGCTTAATACCATGTTATAATTATTACCTGAATAAAATATATTAGTATCATCGGCAAATAGAATCATTTTTAACAGTTTTGAACCCTTAAATATATCATGTAAGTATAAATTAAATCATTCAACTCCTCCATCTTTAGATGGAGGAGTTGATGGTGGTGCATGGAGTTGATGATGGTGCAGTTCTACACGGCCATCATCGAGTCCATCCTCACCTCCTCCATCACTGTGTGGTATGCTGGAGCCACAGCCAGGGACAAACAGAGACTACAGCGCATTGTGCGCTCTGCTGAGAAGGTGATCGGCTGCAGCCTTCCATCTGTCCAGGACCTGTACGTCTCCAGGACTCGGGGACGAGCAGGTCGGATCACAGCTGACACTTCTCACCCTGGACACGGACTATTTGAGCCACTCCCCTCGGGCAGGAGGCTACGGTCCATCCGGACCAGAACCTCCCGCCACAAGAACAGTTTCTTTCCCTCTGCCGTTGGACTCATGAACACTTTGTAACACCTGTCACTTCAACAATAATACTATTTAAGAACAATCTATTTGCACTACTCATTTGCACATTGCACTATCTGCCAACTGTACATTCTGTATATAGTGTTAGTCTATCTTAGTCTATTTTATTCTTAATTTTATGCATGCCTTTTTATATATTTTTTATATTTTATCCTTTGCTTTATGTTGCACCTACGCCGAAGCAAGTTCCTACGTTTGTGAATTCACTGACAATGGCAATAAACAATTTCTGATTCTGATTCTGATTCTGATTTATAAACTGTTGTCTTGCTTTTAAATAGCTTTTAATCCAGTTCTATGCCACTCCCTGTACCATACCTTCCTCATTTCTTTGAGTAGAACTGAATGGTTAATTGTGTCAAAGGTTCTTGAAATCGATTAAAATTCCAATAGTGTGTTTCTTTTTGTCTAATGTGTTTGTGATTTCATCAACAGCATCAATAATGGCACTGTTGTAGACCTTTCTGATCTAAATCCATCATTTAGAATATTGTGTTTCTCCAGGAAACTTTCCAGTCTATTATTAAATAGTTTTCCTAAGATTTTGGACTCTTATTACTAATACAATTGGGATTTTTTTTTTTTTTTGCCAGGTCACTCCCAACATTTACAAAACATAACTAAAATATCTGCTTTAGTATTTATGTTACAATTTTCCTTATTTTCATCAATAAAATACTGGGAATGGATTTTATTTATCATCATTTTTAAGCAAGCTATTTGGGATATTCCAGGCTCCTTTAATGTTGTTTCTATTTTTATTCAACGTACAATTTCTTACCTATTCTTAAATTTTCTGTCAGTTTATTTTTGTATGATTTATATTTATTTATATTGAGTTTCAGCTATCTTTTTATTTCCCTTTTTTACATGCTTTTTGTAAACCATATTTTAACCAGGGACATTAAATAAATTTATTTTTCCTACTATATTTGTGCACTGTGCAATGTTAATTGTACAAAGTACAAAATATTTCAAGAAGTTATTGTAAGCACTATCCACTGTCTTCTTTATGGTAAAAGCAGTTCTGAAAGATAAGAAGGCCCAAGACTGTTAAGACATTTAAAAACCAGTAAAAGAACTGAAAAGAACTTATCCTGAAACACACGGGGAGCCAATGCAGTGATTTTAAAACTGGTCTGGTCTCAGTCAAGACACGCGCTGCTGAGTTTTGTTCATTCATTCATTTTCTACCGCTTATTCCCGTTAGGGGTCGCGGGTGACTGGAGCCTATCCCAGTGACTTTGGGCCTTAGGCGGGGTACACCCTGGACAGTGGCAGCTCGTCGCAGGGCTAACACAGAGAGACAGAAAACCATTCTCTCTCACATTCACACACTACGGGCAATTTAGAGTTTTCCAATTAACCTACACAGTCATGTCTTTGGACGGTGGGAGGAAGCCGGAGAACTCGGAGAGAACCCACAGTAACACGGGGAGGACATGCAGACTGGGAATCGAACCAACGATCTCCTTGTTGAGAGGCAGAAGCTCTAGCCGCTCTGCCACCGTGCATCCCATACTCTTTTTGGGACGATCAGAGAGCAGGGCATTACAGTAGTCTATACCTGGGGTTCCCAACCTTTTTTGTCTTGTGTACCCCCTAAGCTGTGAGATGTTCTTAATGTGTGGAATAAAAGTGAGCTAAAAATAACGCCCAGGTTTTTTACATGTAACGATGGATTAAAAGATTGCGCTTGTAGTTTGGATAAAAGTTTCTCTCTCTGAGCCTCAGGGCCGACGACTTTGTCCTGGTTAAGCAGGAGAAAGTTTTCTGCCATCCAGGATTCGATGTCTAAAGTTAACAAACCCACCAAAAAGAATCACTGTTTGTGGGTACGTTTTGTGCTTCTTCTGATCCCTCCGCCTCTTGTCCACTTCTTCACACAGGGATTAACGATTGTCTCTGGGGCGGTGGGCTGCGCTGAGGCCTGAACTAAACAGTTGCTCCTGTGTTTTGGAGAGAAGCCTGGAGCAGGTCAGTGAACAACATCAAAAAGACTGCTCCCCGTGTCCCGCCTGAGCGCACAGGTGCAGGAGACGCGCTTCTTCTGGAGACATGAAAGGAACCGCTGCCCTGTACTTGATCTCCTGCATTGATGACACACACAGTTCATTTTCAAGGTGCACAAAAGTCAAATGTGTTCTAAAAGTAGCCTGAAGGGCAATACAAAATCAGTTTCAATCAAGTTTTATTTTTATTTTTTTGTAGTATAGCACCTACTTTGTCGCACTAGCTTAGAAAAAAGTCAAACTAATACAAAAATATAACACCAAACAGACAGTATAGTCCAGAGATTCTCAAGTAAGAGCAACAGTATTTCCAAATAATGTAAGTTGTGGCTCAAGAAATGAGTAGTATTCGGGGGAAACTGCTACTCAACATTAATGACAAAACATGAAAATATCGCCCAAAATCTGGTATTTCTAAAAGATGTACTACACAAATGAGAAAAAAAAACTAAACCACGTCTGTATAGGAGCACAAACACAAATTATTTAATATTGTCGACATTAAACTTTTGTCACATATATTCTTTCTCACAGTGGGAAGACAAGAGTAACCAAAACTTACTTTATACTAAACATACCAGGATATTAGAAGTAAAGGAGCCTACTTATCTTTTTGTATCTTTCTTTGTTTCTTTCTTTTTAAAGTTACTCAAGTAAATATATCTTTGTACTCTACCGTAAAGGCTGGAGATCAGTGGACCACAGCCCAAAAAAACGCAAGTCAGCAGTTAAAGTTTTTTTTTTTTTTTTTTTTTTTGCATAATTTAATTGTGTTTTATGGAGACAAGCAGCTGGACCAGGTTACGAGTCAGGTCTGTGGAGAGGCAAACCCACTGAGAGGACGCATGTTTGTAAAGGTATTTAAGAGCCATAAAAACGCAACGGCTTTTAATGGACCTTCGAAGTCTACCGTGATTTCTGAAGTAAATTTCCCCTCTATTTTGCCACAGACTTAAAAAAAAAGAGTTAAAAGGCAGCTCTGTGGTAACGTATGTCCATAATGTGGTTGATTATAGTCCAAAAAACATGTACGTTTTAAAATTTGGAGAAACGTGACAATGACTCAAAAGATTTAGAAACAGATTTGAGTTAAAATGACACATTTTGTAGTCGTTAGTTACCTTCTAATTAGCCCCTGCAGCTCTCAAACTTTTAATATGTATTTTATTTAAGTCTATAGGAACAATTTACATCCAGAACCAAGTGGTGGGCGCCATTTATTGCTGAAATGTTACACAGCGTGGCGCATTTGTCTTCTGCATTTAACCCAATCTTTAATTAATGCCAGGGAAAGAACTTGTCAGAAAGCACGAGCGTAAACTCTTCCTTCTGATTTTCCAAAGTTGGTCTTTCGCTGCAACTGCAACTTCCCCAAACAACACAATGACGTAGCATCGGCGTCAGCACAAAACACCACCCTCCTCCTTCTGTTCTCTAGTTTTAACCCTTCCTCTAATTACGCCGCGATGCTCTGTGATTCAGCCGGTTTGAGGGAAGTCAGCGTTTCCCAACCTCACTG
Source organism: Rhinogobius similis (assembly GCA_019453435.1). Taxonomy (NCBI): domain Eukaryota; kingdom Metazoa; phylum Chordata; class Actinopteri; order Gobiiformes; family Gobiidae; genus Rhinogobius; species Rhinogobius similis. The sequence goes on along the minus strand of CM033633.1, from coordinate 18,261,123 downwards.
TTTTCCACACGCCGTGTCCTTAGTAACTGTTATTCAGGCTATAATAATGACTCAAGCTAAATGCCTTCAGACACATTTAGGCCTGGAGACAGTGACATACGCTTTCCTTTTTGTTCTTCCCATTCATTGAGCGTTCAGACGACTTCCTCCATCCCCCCTTTTCCGACACAGAGCAGCTCTTTACCGATGCAAGCTGACACTGGGGATTGTCCACTGCTGTTGTGATGTAACCATAGTGACCAAAATTATAATATTTGGAACTAAAATGAAATAAATTGGTAATGAACTTGTGGATTTGGGTACTATACATTGCTGGTATGAGCTAATGTTGAGCTTTTCTGTTTAAATTTAGCTTTAGGGCTGGGCGATATGGCAAAAAATGATTATCACAATTTTCTTGGGGCCAGATCATGATTTCAATTTTATCTGGGTTCGTGTTCACTTTGTATTTTCCTGTTGCCTTTAATAGAGCTACACGATTAAGAAAAAATACTGTATCTAATTGTGATTTTTCTGACCAGTGCGATTACGATTCGATTTTCGTTTTTATGTTTTATTCTACAGTTGCTTCGATACAGACATGTTGAATGTGAGGCGGTGAATGTGATGACGCAAATCAATTGAACATAATGGCAAATTTAGCAATTTTATGGATAAAATGCACTCTAATAAGCAATCCCTGCATAATCATGAGCAATCATGGGCCAATCTGTGCATTTTCAAACATTTTTTTTTACATGTCGGCAGCATTAAAGTTAGATACTATGCTGGACTTAGCATTTGCATTTGAAGTCTGTTTGTATTGAATCATGTCTCTATGAATTCTAATCAGAAGCGCATCAGTTTAGAAATCTGAATTTAAAGTCAGTTAGCCTTGAGCTCAGATGACAGTTTTACACGCTAATTATCATCTATATTAATACACCAAATGGATTATACATAAGAAATTGACATCTAACAAGGTTTATGCGAGCTCATGCTAACGGCTATATGGAAAATACATGAGACTTCCGCCGGAATCCTTCAAATCATACTGGACTAACCGCGTTGCCAAGTGGTTGATAGCATGAGCATCAAACATCGCGTCTACTTATTTATATGTTGATGCTTTTGACCATCAAAAGATATAATATTTAGTTTTGAAATGGTAATTGCTAAGGTGACTTTGCTCATGTTTCATCATTTTGAACCACTGATACCGTATATGGTCTTTTTCTCCAAGTTTCTGCACAAGAGCAGCATCACAGACAGCGGGTGGACAGGGGAGTGCAACAGAAGAAAAAATAACACCGGCAGTATCAATACTTTAATTTAATCAGATGTAAAACTTTATCCAAACGCAGGGTATGAATTTACACGTCAGACCTTGGAAAATTCGACCTCCGATGACAACTGGAACGCAGCAATATTCATGCATAATCGGAGATATGTTATTTCAGTAGTTCTGCCAAGACCCTGTTAGGAAACCTGTCCCAAATAAAAGCCTTAACCTGTTCCTGAACCTAACCTCAAACTAACCTAATGTCAAAAACAAAGAGCCATCAATGTGAAGTTGCTGGTTGTGAGGCAGAACTGGGTTGGGAAAACAAATTGAGCATCCGAGTCCTGCTGGGTTAGCTTTTTTTGGGCAACGTAAACATTTCCAGGTCAGAGGGCAAGGGGCTCAGAAGGTCAGTGTCTTGGCCAAAGTTAAAAGTGATCAATAACCACCCTTACAAAATGTGCATTAAAATAAGTTGATGGAAACACAGACGCAACCTAAACAATAAACATAACAAAAGTCTTAAAATAACCACTTTTCTCCTGTTTATGGGAAGAAAAACATAAAGAATTATTAATTAATTATGTGAATGTTGAAAGTGCAAAAGATTCAAAAATTAGATACTCGCAACAGTGTAATTTTAACTGTAAAATCACAGTCCAGTGAGGTTCATTTTGGTCGTCTGAAGAATGCGAGTAAACAGTCGAAACTGTCAGGTCACATCTTTCTATTGAGTTGTTAAAAAGCGTGACTTTCAGATTTGAAAAGAGTCAAAAAGACCTGTCACTTTAAAATGCAACATCACTTATCAACATATTTATTTGCACTGCTAGTTTAGACTTTAACTTGTGAATTTTACGGCCAATAGCAATAAAAAAAAAATTCTGATTCTGAGATTGTAAATTACAGTCATTTTACTTCCTTTAAAACATATTACTTTGTGTCAAATCAACTGTTATATGAGCATGAACTTCTTTTCATTTGTTGCAATTATTTTCAGATGACATATGGAGCTATATTAATGCTTTCACAGTCCTTAAATAGCAGTATAAAAATAATTAGCTCATGCACTCAGCTCAACATCAGCCCGGAAAACAATATTATTCCTCCATTTATAACCCGCTTTAACGGAGGCGAAGTAGCAGAGTGTTTTCCCTGCGTCTGGCTCATGTCTAGCACCACATTATTTAGGAAACGGTATGTTCTACGACCTTTAGTGTCATATTGAAGCCTTTTCACTTTCACCCTCCACAATGTGTTTGAAAGCTGCCGCGAATGCGCTGATCATAATTAATGACCCGAGGTGCGGCTTGTGACACGTGGTCAGTCGAGCACCAAATGTTCTCACTTCCTCGTCAAACCGGAGAAGCTGCAGGAGATTTGTGTATTGGGATGATTAAAGCCTCAAAGCAAGAGAAACAAGTAGTAGGTCTCAAATGTTTTGCACCAAGTACCACCTGACTTAATACTTGACTTTCCCAGTACCACCAGATCCAAACAGAGAACTTTTTTGGGCCTAAATAAGGTCTAAAATGAGTCTGAACCAGGTCTGAAATAAGTCTAAACATGGGAAAGGTAGTTCTAAATGATGATTAACCCAAAGGACCACACAAACATAGTAAACAACTAAACAAATAGATTTGTCTCTAGATGATGCAGAAATACGCCGTGCCGCACCAGAGGGAGTGGTACCACAGGCTGAGAAACACTGAAATAAGTCATATTAGAAAAAATAAATAAAAATGCAACATCAACTATTTTTTAACGTATTGTGTGACTTTTTTCAATGGATGTTTTTTTTTATTTCAAGCTAAATGATTTGCCTTTAAATTCATGTATGTGTGTGTGTTTGTGTGTTTGTGTGTGTGTGTGTTTGTGTTTTAATTATTAGTAATTTAAAAATAAAATAAAATCAGTTTTCTTACGCAACACATTTTCCATGAGATGAGACACAATATTGAGTCAACGAGAGCAAGACAAGACAGATTTTGACATAAGATATACGGTATGTTTTTAAATGTGCCAATCATTTGACAATGTTGGAGTCACATTTTTTTCGGTTATTTTCTAAATTTTTTATCATTAGGACAGCTTTTTTGAAGGACAATATCTCAAAGCAAAACTCATCGTCACATGATTTTTCCTGTTTTGAAACGTGAAAAACTGAACTAGATCATGTTAAAGTCACATGTATCACTTTCCTAATGCAGTCCCAGCATCCTAAATATTCACCGCCATTAGTTCATAAGCTTCTGAGCCCAGAGCGTAACAGACCATCCCAGGTAAAGCAAACAAACCTTAGCATGCTAACGACGTACTTCCTGCTTCTCGAAGCGCTGGTCTCATTTTCACCCGAATATATCTGTGCTGAGGAAGAACAGATTTTATTTGGTTTCATGCAAAAAAATGACCTAGCATATGACCTAGTTCTGTTTTTCATGTTTCAAAACATTCAAAATCAGATACAGCACCTTTAACTCTTCTTTTGTTTTGGTTTGTCAAAGCCAAATGTAAAGTATAGAACATCACAAGATTATTTCCCACATATTTCTTAAAGGTGGGCTGTGTCACTTTTCTGCTTGAGGGTCTGCTAGCTGCTTGTCTCCATGGAGATGTTATTACTTTGCCTGGAACTCTCAATAATGTTGCATTAAACTTTTCTATTAAACATTTTTTTCCATTACTGATACTTTTACCGCTCAAAATTACCTTGAAAAACCTTGTTAATGGAGTAATTTCTCAACATATTTGACCTGTAACTTGGCCTAGTAGTGTAATCTTTTTAAATAAGTGTAATGTCATACTGTGGTACATTCAAATGAAAGCAATAACATCTCCACCAAGACAAGCAAGTCCACCAGAGAAGTCACACAGTGAACCTCTAAACTATCAAATTTAACTTGAAATCCTAAAACCATATGGATACTTGTCAGAAACTGTTTGAACAAGATGGATATTTCTTTGGACCAATAACTAAACACATCTAAACTTGTCAGATCTACTCATAACAATATCAGTCCTCTAAATTCAAGTAAACTAATCTTTGTTTTTGCAGTTTAACCCACTTTTGAGCTGGAGTTTGCGGATCCCAAAGCCTGAACAACCAAACACTCATAGTTCAAAATAAGTAGCTGTTTGCTTTTGTAGCACAACTGCTTAGTCTGTGGATCAACTTTTCAATTAAAACAAGCTTACAGGACTACAACCCGCTGCATGTTTAGGATTTTGTTGTTTGTGTCATATATCTGCAAAAACACATGTGTGGAGGAGAGGCAAGTTTGATATTTTCAAAGTCAAAGGTTGGTGCATATTTCGTACTGTGTTTGCAAATGTGAAACCAGGGAAACCGCTGAGAACTCAAAGATAAGATCAAGTTGTATAGATTCATGCTACATATTTCTGTTTTTCAGCAGAATTCCCAAGTGTACAGTAAATTTCGCTAAATTCAGTGGCACAGACAGTGTCTACAATATAGCATCAAAGTTCAATGAAAGGCGGCATTAATTACAAGAGATATGAACAAACTGACTTGAAGAAAATGAACTGATATTCCCTTTCGTGCATAACGTTACAAAGTTATCAGTTTATACAACACTATATACTAATTATACTAATCCACCAGCTTCTTCTGACCGAGATTCTGGCTTTGTTTGTCTTCTGCTCCTGACAGTTTTTTTGCATGTAATTTACGGTTTTTAGTTTATGTCCAGGACCGGGCAAATGCAGAGGGCATCACTAAAGGGACAAAGTAAAACTAAACCTGCCAGTATGTTTCATTTTTAGCCTGTGGTCTTATAGTTCTGATAAAGCTCAGGATCATTTTGTAACTAGTATCGATACTTGTTGATATTGGTATCTAGTTTTGATACTAGATTCAGTGTTAATTAGTATTGGATTTTTGTAAACCTTTGACAACTCTACCACAAACTTATTATGCAGCCTAACTCAGCAAAATACCATCATCTCCATGAAGCTATAACACCAAAATACACCTCAGTGCCATATGAACCATCTGGGACTTAAGGACCGGCCTCCTGCTGGTGCCAGAGTTGGGACTAAACATGGACCGGCCTCCCGCTGCTGCCAGAGCCAGGACTAAACATGGACCGGCCTCCTGCTGGTGCCAGAGCCAGGACTAAACATGGACCGGCCTCCCGCTGGTGCCAGAGTCAGGGCTAAACATGGACCGGCCTCCCGCTGGTGCCAGAGTCAGGGCTAAACATGGACCGGCCTCCTGCTGGTGCCAGAGTCAGGGCTAAACATGGACTGGCCTCCCCCTGGTGTCAGGGTCAAGACTAAACATGGACCGGCCTCCTGCTGGTGCCAGAGCCAGGACTAAACATGGACCGGCCTCCTGCTGGTGCCAGAGTCAGGACTAAACATGGACCGGCCTCCTGCTGGTGCCAGAGTCAGGACTAAACATGGACCGGCCTCCCGCTGGTGCCAGAGTCAGGGCTAAACATGGACCGGCCTCCTGCTGGTAACAGAGTCAAGACTAAACATGGACCGGCCTCCTGCTGGTGCCAGAGCCAGGACTAAACATGGACCGGCCTCCTGCTGGTGCCAGAGTCAGGACTAAACATGGACCGGCCTCCTGCTGGTGCCAGAGTCAGGGCTAAAGATCAGCATGATTGAAGTTCAAATCGGCACAAAGAGGCTCTGTTTAGCTGATGATTTATGCGCACAAATTAAATTAAACTTGCCTATTGTTTTAGTTTAGTTTTTTCCTGTATGAACGCATTAATGACAGTACATTTCCACTGTTGGTTTCAATAATAAAAAAACCCAGTCTATGACCCACTGTAAAACCCCACCTTGACCAATATTTCTCTCCTGCTGAGTGGCAGTTTTCCGTGTGGTAAAACAAAAAAAACAGTTCACTTTCCAAGTAAAACACAGATGGTGATGGTCAGTGAGCTGGACATTACACAATGGGACGTTTCCTGTCTCCGTGTTATAAACCTGATTCACTCACACACAGAAGGGGCACATGTGGAGGAGGTTGCATTACTCTCATGTCGTTTGCTGTCTGCTATTTTCCTGCACGTCTCCAATGGATATGACTAAAAGACACTGAGAAGCAAGCAGCCAAAGCTACAGCAATGTGGGTTTAGACCAGGTTAAGGAATGTATGTTGCATTTGTTCAATTACAGGTGTTTATTTCTCTTTTAGCTGATTGATATGCTCAGACAAGACATGCAGACAGTAACGTTCCCTCTCATCCCTGACACACATTGTCCAGTATTTGTGACTTTGCTAAACTATGTCTGAGCAGGTACAACACTCCAGTCTCACCTCCTCAGATGTAAAGACATGTGAAACTTATTAAAAAAAAAGGATTTATTGGTAACACTTTATAATACTGTAACTACACTTGTTCCTGCCTTAATAAAGCATGAACAAAAAATTATTAAGTTTATTAAGTATGATTCAGGCTTAGTAGCTACTTAATTAATACTCTAACCCTAACCCTAACCCTAACCTTAATTACCTATTTACGAAGCCGTAATTAAGTCTTTGTTAATGCTTTGTTAAGGAAAATTAGGGTGTGGTTATTATTAAAGTTGGGTTACTGCTATCTAACCCGTCCCTGGCTCTCACAAACCCTTTGGCACATGTTAAAATTCATCAAATTCATCATCGTTTTCGGCCTGTGTACAGCTTTACAGCAGCTTTTTTCAGATGACTAAGTGAATCACCAATCAGAGCGTTGCTTTTAACTCTTACTTTTATACAAAATACTTCATTATTAGATGCAGACAGCGCACAGAAGTCTCATTTTTGTTTTACAAGACGTTCTTTGATGGAAAACACAAAATTTATACCCAAAAAAGTCAGGTACCCCAGCTTTAAGTAGTACCAATGATTTATTTCGGCAAATCGGTTATTATTATAATTTTTTCATTCACATTTGCCAGAATATATGCCCTATGTTTTCTACAAACACAAACCATAACTTTATGGACATCCTGTTTAGCTACCGACTGATATTATGATACAGTAGTTTGTTTGTTTTTGCAATAACTACCAGACCAGTTTCACAAACATCTCTTACAGTAAGAATATACACTTATTGCAAATTATAATCCCTAGTTTTATTTGTTAACATTGTGGCTAATATGTGAATAATGGTTTTCCTCTTTTGGGCCCTCAGACTCGTGCACAATTATATTTAGTCTCAGAAGCACTTCACTCAACCACAATGCATTTTATTACAACAGAAATAAATCAAAGTGTAGGAAAAAGGCTTTTGAGGGCCCTTCCCTGCCTTGAGCCCCAGGATATCAGTACCTTTTTCCCCCCTCAGTCCGACGCCCCTGAAACAAGCTGTAAGTTTGGAGTTTAGGGTCTAATCACTGCATCTGACTCTGACCTCATCTCCCAGAAGACCACGGGGCTGGAGGAGCAGAGAGGAAAAGTGGGGGAGGGACGCCGAGATGCTGAACCAGATTGCTAAACGATTTGTTGACTTAAGTTTAAAATTAAGATCAGCTCAGATAAAAAAGTATGGAGTAATTCAAGTTTAACATGGGCAAAACTCAACACCGTGCAGCTTCATAAAATCATGAAACCTTATGAATTTGTGGAGCAGTGTTTTTTGTGACTTCAAGCGTAAAGGTGATTATATTTAAAACCCTCAAGCACAGAAATGGTCAACTGGGAGGTATAAAAGTTGAGCTGAGTAAAGTCCTAATTGGTTTCATGGTACTGAATTACAACATTTATTACAAGTATTAGCAAGCTTACATAGCATTTCAGTAGGGCTGTAGTCGACTAAAGATTTTTTTAGATGACAAATATCTGACCCAAACCAAAAGTTCATAGGAATTTATGAAAAATAAAAATGTAAAATAAAATATAATTAGATGTATGCATGTAAAAAAGGCAGAATAAAGTCATAATTCACTCCCAAAGCATAAAAACTCCAGTTAAACAACTAGTCGAGTAATGAAAATGTTAGTTGTCTAAGACAACATCGGCAGATTAACTAAACCAGTGTTTTTCAACCTTTTTTGAGTCTTGACACACTTTTTTCTTTAAAATATTCCACAGCACATATCCTAAAATATTACCAAATCACACCATTTGGGTAAAAAAAAAAATTTCATACCAGTGCGACTGTGTATGGTTCTTTAAATTTGGCTTGTTTTGTTTTCTTTTTTGGCGAGAAGTTACTCAGGACACTCCAAAATGATAAATTGTTTAATTAAATCCATGAATCTGACATTTCTTCAAGGCCTACTAGTGTTCCCTGGCACACTAGTTAAAAATCAAGGAAATATAAGCGAGTAAAGACCTAAAACTGTACATTTAAGCAAGGCAGCGGGCTAAACTTTGATAAAAAAGTTATTGACTAATTGACAAAGTATTTTTTCTTTCCAATATATAAATCTTCGAGGGCCGATTGAAGCAAACTCTGGTATGTTTCCAGCTAACTACACTTCATTTGAGGAGAAGCTGGTACACCAAACACCTGAAATCAGAGGTAAACCGGTGTAGAGCACAGATCAAACTAAAGATCAAGGGGAGAAATAGCAAATAGGCAAAAGAAAAATTCATGAAAACACACAAAATATGCGTACACCGAACAAAAGTTTATGGATTTTTGCACTTAAATGAACACTGTGTGCTTAGCTATCACGCAACGTTATCCGTGAAATTTGAATTGAATGAAATTCCAAAGTTTCGTTCTTGAAATGCTCTGAAATTAGTCAGTTTCACAGTACAGTTAATACAGTTGGACTTTGCAAACCAGCAAAAACTGTATTTCATACTTGGCCCTCTTTGGGGATGAGTTATGCAACAAAAACTTGGATGATGTCGAGAAGTTACAAATCCCCGCACGCCAAATGTTAGTGATATTTCAACGCTTGGCCTTTGTGCAAATTTTTCAGATATCAATTTCCCACGATTTCACTTCTACCGACGCATACAGTCCATCACAAAAAGAATGCAAAATGAAACACATGCATCGGATAGCAAGACGCTGTGGGAATTAATGTACACGATCGTGCAACGGAGGAGTCGTTTTGGGTGAGAAATGCAAGTTATTTCGCAGAGGAAGCGATTTGCAGCTGTGACCTCCATTCTCAATTTGATATATTTCCAAAGATTACCATTATAGTCTGTGTTTTAAACCTATCACTGTCATTCCCACACCCATACAACACATCCTGCATAAACGTACGTATTATATGTCCAAATTTCTCATATCTTCCTACAGCGCTGTCTTGCCTTGTCATTGTGGATTATTCATGTGTGTTTTGGCCTTGACCCCAAACTGAAACTTTCTTGGGTAATTTTTCATACGGTTTCACTCCCAGTTATATATCACATGCAACATTACACTGCTGAGCTCAACCTGTCTTTTTGTATTAAAGGCCAGTGTTTGCTTTATGATTGAATATGTGAAGTTTGTAAGTAAGTGAAAATACATGTTTGGTTCCTTAACTCCTTAAAAAATTCAAGCATTTAGTCGTTGATCGATGGTGTCTTATTTATTTATTAACCTTTATTAACCAGATAGATCGAATTATTTCATTGTCATTAAGTTTTTCTTTAAACAACAGCAGGAAGGAGAAGGCATGGAGTGGAATAGTTGGAATTTTGGGAGTGAATTGTTACTTAAAACTCCCTATTTTCCTTTATGAACATGACTTTTACTTGTACTGCTCTGAATGTATAGAGATAATAATTGTTTTGAGAGTTAGCCCTAAAGCCCATCTTTAGTATAGTATGGTTAATTTGTATTTCTACAGGGACAGCATACAATATCCCAAGATGCCTTGTACCATGCAGGTTGATGTTACAATTTAGAAAACTGAACCTAAATGTAGCTGGATACTTAACTTGTCATTGGACATATATTTCAATCACATATTATATTTAGTTACAAATAATTAACAAATAATCCAACTATATAATACGACTAAAACTGCTAGACAACATCCTGCACAAACACACACACTTACATACTGTACATAAATTCATTACTCATGGGTACAAGCTTGCCTTTCCAAAAGCAATTTTTGGTCAAATGTGCAAATGTTTTAAATGTGATCATCTTTGTTGGCATTGTGTTCCACTGACTCATTGAGACAAAAGAAAAGGCAGAGCAAAAGAGCAATTATCTAGTAAAATTGAGAAATTTCCCAAGTATTGTATATTACAATATTACAAAATACAGCAGTACAACTCAACAAGAGGTCAGTAGTTGATAATAAAGGTATACATGATCAAACAATTGAACATTTATTGGTCTTATATGCATCATTGGAAGATTTGGGGAACATTACTAAACTTCAACCACAAGAATTAACCATTATATCTTTTCACTTAATATCTAATTTTATCACCAAATGAATTCTTTGTGTTAATATGCAGCGGTTAAATGAGATCATGGATTTATAACAGCTTTAAGATGGGATTTCCTGCTTCATATAATTAGAGCTCATCACAGTGAGGCAGTAGCAGTGGTTTGGACTTGGCAACCGCAAGAGGATGTTTAAACCAGCGGGTAAACAATTGGGTGACAAAGACAAACTTCATTGCCTTCAGACATTAGTATTGGAAAAATCAAGAGCGGATTCAAAGAAGAGTGAAGATGTATTGTCTGAAAGTGGTGTTCAAACCCATGATGTGTCAGATTTATGAGACTGTTACTTCACAAGGAAAACATGATGCACTGACGCCTCCCCTCTGCCACACAAAAACACAGGAAAACAAACTTTACATAGATTGGAAATGTTCCTAATGTTTACAATAAAAAAATAAAAATCTATAATAAAAAAGCAATGTTGAAGGTGCTGCTGTGACTCACCAAAAGACTATTTGTGATGACAATAATCATTATGAGATGTTTTGCATTTAAATAATGTATGAATAATGTGAAATGTAAATTAACTTTGTTTGTTTGGAAAAGCCCCGGATGAACATTGTAAATTAGCCTTGGGTATAAATGTTGTACCTAACTAACTAACTACCTAACGAACGGACTTACTTATTAACCAACTAAATAACTAACTTACTACTAACAAACCAGATATCATCTTATACCGTTACTTGAAAGTTTACAACATGATCATTTATATGTTAATCGTCTGTTTTTTTAACATGTTTTATTCTAAATAATATACTCCATATTCAAATTTGGCCAAACAAATATTTATGTAGTGGACCTTTCACCAGAAAATAAACACAGTGCACTTTTAAGTACAATGTTGTTTTTTTTCATCGCATCTTTTGACTACAACTGACTGAGCTATTGCCTCGTTAGATGATTTACTGTATGTCTGATGTACTTCATGTTGCAACCAGTAATGACTGGAGAGGACAATATGATCTTTCCAAATGACACAACAATAATATTCCATCACAACCTTTTCATAGAGCACTTTGAAAACAACGCAGTCGACCTAAGGGCTGCACACAAATGAAAGCATTAGAGAGGCACTGGTGGATCATTATGTTATATATTTTGGACATTATGTCTTTACGTTATGTCACCTTTGGAGAGTTGCAGTTCACGAAAGGGATTGCTTTAATTTGTGTCATAATAATTGCTATGTGACACTGCAGAACCCTATGTCTGCCACTGTTTAATAAAATAAAACTGCTGACCAAACTAAGTAAATATCAGGGAGAGTAACATGAGGTGCGCTGAAGACCTGGACTGCCAGAGCAATGATGTCTTGTCCACAGGAACAAAGATGACCCAAATATGAATCAATCAAATACAACTTTGTTTTGACAAAGGAAAACAATTATAATATGGTTAAAAGCTCAATTTTGCATAATAGGTCTCGCTTAAAACATGAGCAAAAACAGCACAAAAAAAAAAGAAAAAAAAACTGAGTTCAAACTGTGTTAAAGTTAAAGACATTTTCACCTGAGATTCCAAATATCTGACACACTCCAACCGAAGGCACAGTTATTCAGCAGCTTGTATACAACATGTCTGAGTATTAATAAAGCATTTTCAGCAAAACCTTGCTTTGAGCGTTTTATCAGCCGACCTCCTCACCTCGCTTCCCTGTGTGGCATCACTGTCCAACAAACAAGTCCATTAGAAAGATATATGAGCCAGAGGAGGTTACTGGAAATGCAGAGGAGCGACCAAAAAAGGAAGAAACTCAACCAAAAACACATAAATTCACAGACAGAAAGGCCACAACTCCAATTAGAACCTCGTTAGCTTGATTGACTTGAGCTAACAATTAATTTGGAGAGGAAACAGCTCCCTTAAATGAAACTGTACTGGTTGTAATTGCTACCAGTGGTAATCTGAAACTCAGTAATGACCCTGCCACATGGGAGAGCAATAATGGCTGCAGTGGACTGTATAGCGCTGATGTAGTGTTAGGAATAAGTGAGTGAAAGTGAAACGGTGGCCGCTCGACTTACATTACACACGTTTTGAGATTATATCACAAAACAATCAGTGGAATAAAGGACCAGGACGCGCTGAAAGAGTTTCCAGACCTGAAACGTTACGCTGCGGCTGGAGACTGTCCAGGCACTGACGCCATGTGACCCACTTCTGCAGATCACTCCTCGAGCTGGAAGTGAACCCTGCAACATATGCGAGCAGAAAAGAACGATAAGACCACACTAATCAGCAGTATGTAGTAGAATAAAACAAATACAAAAAAATATCATGCACGCTCCCCGAAATGTTTCATTAATTGGACCTCTCTTATATTGTGTTTAGACAATCCTGGTTCCTCCTGATGTAGACTTGGTTTGGTCCTGTTCTGGTCCTCCTGGTCATGTTTAGTCCAAGTTTAGTCCCAGTTTAGTTCCATGTGATGCCTTAATAATGCAACATGTAGTAGACGGCCAGTTGAGAGCCTTTAACAAAGCTTGGAACATTAATTTTATGTTTCTATCACAAGACAATGTTTATTCATTGATAACCCTTATTTGTCCATGCACAATGGGGAAATTCCAATGTTGCAACCAGTGGGCGAGGCTACCGCGCTCAAATTGAGCCGCCGACTGTAGGCTGCCATGTTTGCAATCTGGTGCTGACCACTAGGGGCTGGCTGCGGAAGTAGAATTATTCAATGCAAGTCAATGGGGAGTTAGACGTTTCAAAACCTACTTTAGAGCCTGGCTCAAAATACGGCTTTGGTCTCAAACGTTAGCTCACGGCTCTGTGACAACGCTGAGGGGGGTGAATTTTTTTGAACCAGGCTGGTTTAGCCGCTGTGATTTTTTTAAGTTCTTGCAGAAGGCGGGCTTTACGCGCCGAAAATGTCAGGGCACAGCCATTCACCTACGAGTGGGCGGTAAGCATAGGGGCAATGACGGCAGTACGTCAGCAAAAGGCCACCCCAAAGTCGCCCTCTCCCCGCCTCCCCACCGAGGGGGGAGTGGTGGGGGCTAACCCGCGGCCATTTTGAATTCTCCATGACTGAGCCACATTTTCATGAATGGGGCGGAGCGACGACAGTCTGTCCATTATTTTTTATGTCTATGGTTGCAACGCACAATTTAAGAACAGCAGAAATATGCAATAACAAATCAAGATAAATAAAAATAGACTTTGACGACAGAATTTCTTAAAATGTAATAAAAAGTACTGCCATTGACCATTTTGGCCAATTCAGCAGCCTGGGGGTCAACAAAATTGGTCAGAGGGCTGCATTTGACCCCCAGGTTATAGTTATGACAGCCTGCTTTACTGTCTTTGTAGAGATTATAACATTTAATGGAGATAGTCTACTATCAAAAGTTCGGGAGCAGGACCATACCTCATCTACGCCCCTTCCGGTGGCCACACTATTTAAGCATCCCGGTCACACACATCTACGTTCGTGTTTTCATGCCCCTCCCTCCCTCCCCTTTCTAATGATTCTGTTCTATCTTCTAGATGGGGGGTATCGAGGCCCGGGAGCCTGCAGCCCTCTTCACCAGAAGCCCCCAAACGGCATATTCTATCGTACACGTGTTTTTCCTGTTGTTCGTTCGTTAATAAACTTTGCATCCGTATCTGAGGTTGTGGTCCTTTCTAGTGAAATGTGCAAGGTTCAACGATATTGGAGACTAAATTGTGTCTATAGATGTATATGACACAAATGAACCAAAATTTGACACTTGACCAACAGTTCCAAGCGATTGTTAATGAATGAATGTTTTATTACAAATTGTAGAAGAAAGTGTGTTAAAAGACCGCGGTGAAGTTAGTTTCACGTTGGACGTTGGACATTCGCCTCCACAACAACACCGACAGTTCCCACTGACTAAACCCAGCCTGCTCTATCCCGGTGCGGGGAGCTCACGCTAGGCGCACCGCTCTGAAAGCTCGTCGATTAGATTTAGGGACCGACAATAAATTACAACTCTTGTGAATTGCGTATGTCAAAGAATTGAAATAGCTTTTATATAAAAATACCTATTAGTATATAGATATTGGAAATCAATACTGTTAGCATATTGCTCTAATGTATGTATTTTTTTTCCAAGTTTATTGTTTAAATTAAAACTATATGCAGTTAAAAATAGAAATCAAGTTTTTTTTCTCTTAAATCAATTTTTTTTTTCCAATAGCTTCCAGGTCATGTGACCAATTCACCTCAAATCAATTTATAATAGTAGTACTAGTCCAGTAGTAATGGGCACAGCTCTTCTTTTCACAGTTTTGGCCTTAATGGATTTTTAATGATTTTTTCCCCTTAAAAATCAAGTTTTTTTTTCAATAGCTTCCAGGTCATGTGACCAATTCACCTCAAATCACTTTATAATATAACTACTAGTCCAGTAGTAATGGGCACAGCTCTTCTTTCACAGTTTTGGTCTTTTTGGATTTTTAATGATTTTTTTCCCCTTAAAAATCAAGGTTTTTTTCAATAGCGTCCAGGTCATGTGACCAATTCACCTCAAATCACGTTATAATAGTAGTACTAGTCCAGTAGTAATGGGCACAGCTCTTCTTTTCATAGTTTTGGCCTAACTTGACTTTTAATGAATTTTTTCCCTTAAAAATCAAGGTTTTTTTTTCAATAGCTTTAGCTTAAGGAAAAAAACAAATTAAAAATCCAAAAAGACAAAAAATGTGAAAAGAAGAGCTGTGCCCATTACTACTGGACTAGTACTACTATTATAACGTGATTTGAGGTAAATTGGTCACATGACCTGGAAGCTATTGAAAAAAAACCTTGATTTTTAAGGAAAAACATTCATCAAAAATCAAGTAAGGCCAAAACTATGAAAAGAAGAGCTGTGCCCATTACTACTCGACTAGTAGTACTATTATAAAGTGATTTGAGGTGAATTGGTCACATGACCTGGAAGCTATTGAAAAAAAAAACTTGATTCTTAAGGGAAAAAAATCATTAAAAATCCATTAAGGCCAAAACTATGAAAAGAAGAGCTGTGCCCATTACTACTGGACTAGTACTACTATTATAAAGTGATTTGAGGTGAATTGGTCACATGACCTGGAAGCTATTGAAAAAAACCTTGATTTTTAAGGGGAAAAAAATCATTAAAAATCCAAAAAGACCAAAACTGTGAAAGAAGAGCTGTGCCCATTACTACTGGACTAGTAGTTATATTATAAAGTGATTTGAGGTGAATTGGTCACATGACCTGGAAGCTATTGAAAAAAAAACTTGATTTTTAAGGGGAAAAAATCATTAAAAATCCATTAAGGCCAAAACTGTGAAAAGAAGAGCTGTGCCCATTACTACTGGACTAGTACTACTATTATAAATTGATTTGAGGTGAATTGGTCACATGACCTGGAAGCTATTGGAAAAAAAAATTGATTTAAGAGAAAAAAAACTTGATTTCTATTTTTAACTGCATATAGTTTTAATTTAAACAATAAACTTGGAAAAAAAATACATACATTAGAGCAATATGCTAACAGTATTGATTTCCAATATCTATATACTAATAGGTATTTTTATATAAAAGCTATTTCAATTCTTTGACATACGCAATTCACAAGAGTTGTAATTTATTGTCGGTCCCTAAGTCTAATCGACGAGCTTTCAGAGCGGTGCGCCTAGCGTGAGCTCCCCGCACCGGGATAGAGCAGGCTGGGTTTAGTCAGTGGGAACTGTCGGTGTTGTTGTGGAGGCGAATGTCCAACGTCCAACGTGAAACTAACTTCACCGCGGTGTTAAAAGTTCCATAATTCTCTATAGGAGCTTATATTTTTGCAATGTTTTCATTGTGGTTTACACCTAGATAATTAGTCTTCTTTTAGACTGATTGTTGAATGTAACTTTAACTTAGAACATATAAGCGAGATTATTTGGGCAAAAAATGCAGTTACTTATTTTTTCCCCTCACAGCTTGGCTAAACACATTTGCTTGGGATTTATAAAACGTTCTACCTCCAAAAAGTCCAAAAAGCAGGCGCAGCAGCAGCTCGCCATGCATGAACCAAGCCTGACAGTTCAGATAAACCTCTTTTTCCTGTCTTCCTTCCTTTGTTTGGTGAAAGTTCCTCTGTTCCCCGTGGTCCTACCTCTTTCTCGATCCCGGGGGCTGGTCCTTGTGCGTGTCTGCGTGTGTGTCTGCCATGCCCAGATTAATCACTCCCCCCTCGGATAAACCTGCAGCGCAGAGGGGCCGCCCGCCGCAGACCGGAGCGAGGACGCGAGGAGAGGGGAACAGCTATCTCCAACTGCTCGGGGGACTCAAACTCTGTCCCGTGAATTTACGTCGGACACGCGCGGCTTATTGTTGATTTTGCACGTTTTCTGTTTTTTTTTTTTTTTTAACCACCACGATGTCCAGCAGCAGCACCATAACCCGGGTGCTGGTGGCGCTGTGCATCGGCAGCGCGGTCAACTGTTTGCCCAACCGGACGCACAAGACCCGGCGACAAGCGCAGCAGCATCACGTCCCCTCCGTGTCTCAAGGTAAAGAGGGCTGACTTAAGACGAGTAAAGCGAGGGTATGTAGGCGGAAAAAGTGCAATTGATTCGGTTTAAAACCAACACCTGGTTTAGTCTTCTATACTGGGTGTTGCATGTAACTTATGACAAGTAGAGCAAGGTGGAAAAATGCAATTGAGTGTTTTATTTTCCTCGTTTGGCTTTAGTCCTTGTTTAGAACTAGCCACGATTTGATCCTATTCAAGACTTGATTTGGACCTGATTTAGTCTTCTTTTAGACTGGTGCTGGATGTAACTTTAACTTATAACGAGTAAAGTGAGGTTATTTATGTGGGAAAAAGTATTTTCCCCCTCCCTTCCCCTCTTTTGTGGTTGGTTGTGTTTGGAACTATTTTAGCCAAAATTTGATCCAATCTGAGACCTGCTTTAGACCTGGTTTGGACATGGTTTAATCTTCATTTAGACTGAGTGTTGGACGTAACTTTAACTTATACAAACTAAAGCAAAGCCAATTAGGCAATTGCCATGGTGTGATTCTGTTTAAAACTAAGACCTGGTTTACACCTAGTTTGGACCTGGTTTAATCTTCTTTTTGAGTGTTGCGTGTAACTTATAACAAGTAAAGCAAGGTTGCTTAGGCGGAAAAATGCAATAAAGTAAATTTTTTCCTCATGTATGCCTTTTGGGACCAGTCCTTGTTTAGAACTTCTTTTGCCAAGGTTTGATCCTATTTAAGACTTGGTTTAGACCTGGTTTAGACTGTCTTTCTTTCAGAGTATTTTAACTTATAACAAGTAAAGCTGGGTTATTTATGTATATTTTACCCCCTCATCTGTGTCCACTTTTGGGGTTGGTTGTGTTTGGAACTACTTTAGCCATCATTTGATCTAAGACCCAGTTTGGTCCTGGTTTGGATCTGGTTTAGTCTTCTGAAGTGTTGGATGTGACTTATACCTGGTACTTATACCAGGTAAAGCAAGGTTCTTTAGGTGGAAAAAAAATGCATTTGCCATGGTTTGATTCTATCTGAACTGGTTTAGTCTTCTTTTAGACCAAGTCTAGATGCCACTGTAATGTGAATAAGACAGTTCAAAATGCTTGACTTTGAAATATTCTTATCTTCTGTAATCCACCATTCGGTTTTTAATTTCACGCTTTGACTCTATAACCTTGACCCGCAGGAGGTCAATTACTCAGGTCTTTGTTGATTAATCAGGAAGTGTTAATTAGCAAAGGCAAGTCGTGTGAGATCAAAAGTGGATGTTGATTGGTGCTGGAGCAGTATGCAAATGAAATGACTGAAAAGAAGCCGAGTAGTCTGAAAAGATTGTGCTTTTAAAAGTAGCATGTTTTACTCTTTGTGCATAACATCATGTGCTTTATGAAAAAAATAGGCTACAGATATATTTTCTGCTTATACTTTAGTACTTTCACTCTATATTTTGCTACCTGGGTAAATGTTTCATGCATTACTTTTACTCAGGTACTTTTCTTTATGCTAGTAGAGACTATAGCTTGTTCTTCTGTGGCAAAATGCTTAGAAAGTTTGCACTGCAGTGTTACAATCATGGGTTCAAGTCTGGTTTTAGACTGGCGGAGGAAGAAGTGCTCACTTTTGTTGTTTTCTTAAGTAAAAGTACAAATACAAGTGCAAAACGATTACTCAAGTAAAAGTAGAAATAAAAAATCTACTGAAGTGAAAGTTTTTAAGTAGCTGTTTGCATAAAAATGTACTTTAAGAGCAAAATGTAAAAGTATGTCATTTTGAAAACTGTTAAAACATTAAATGTAGTAATGTTTATTAAAAAAAGGCAGGATGTTATGAACTTGCTGAAAATGACTCTTCGAACCATGAAAAGTACCTTTTACTCTTCAGTCCAAGTGTAGAAAGTAGATACCAGCTCTAAAATGTAGTGTAGTAAAAGTGAAAACTGTAAAAATTACTTAAGTAAAGCACAGATAGCTAAAATGTTTCACTTATGTACTGTCCTTATGTTCTCAGCAGTAGCAGTAGAAGAAAAAGCTGCCCTGTGTTTTCTAAACCAGGTCTAAACTTGGACTAAAGCAGGACGAAACCAGGTTTAAACCAGGTCTAAACCTATAACAAGAGATAAAATGTTCTCTATATTTTTGGATCAGGACCTGATCATAACCCTTGGAGGGCCTCATTTGGCCCCCGGGTCTTAAGTTGAATATCTTGTCCTTCAACTAAAAAAGAGCATTTTTCATTATTGGTGTGGTATCAAAATCAGCATTGAGAATCGAGTATTATCTTTAGTATCAAATTAAGTTTTATTTTTTGGTATTGTGACAGTACTTTGATGCCATAACATTAAGCAAACAATGTTATGTTTTACTGAAGGGAATAAATTATGCTACAACATAATGTCCTTTTTTAATCATGTTCTAACAATGTTAGAACAATGTCGTCCAAAACATACCTGGAATTGCATTTTGCTTCATTCACGCTAGTCTGAGAAATCCTGGTTAGAAAATCCTCTCCCCCCCGAGCGTCAAAAACACTTCCTGCTGAACCCCCTCGATCGAGGCCCTCTTTACAACGTCGCTTTTTTAGATGTCACTTGTCCGAGAATCTTCTGCTGTTTAAAGTCCTTAAATCATCGCCAGACTCGCTCTGAGCATTTCTGCCGTCTAGACACCATCACTGCAATCTAACAAGCTAACTCGCATTTATCATTAACGTGCTTATGCTCGTGTAAGTGCAATGCAGTCAGTAGATGGCGCCTAAACTCAGTAAGTGCCGGGGCAAACAGAACCAGATACAGATGTTAATTTTGTTTTTAGAAACAATTTTTCAGTTCTAAACATGGGATACCAAACTTAAGGTACTCAAGAGCATATTTAAAGGCTAATAACAATACAAAAAATGCACAATCTTTTTCCTTTATTGCTTTGAATAATGATGTCTTTTGTCAATTTACAGTTTCTTTCACCATCACCATGAATCACCATGAATGTAAAAACTCTGCTACAGTAATGCAAAAGGCAGTGCATAAAGTCCTTTGAATTAGACACGGACAAACGCTGTGTGAAAGTACAAGTGTTCTCCATTCTCCACTTGGTTCCATTGATTTACTGCTCTGGCTTATAGCCCTTTGAAGTGAAGTTAACACATCCAATCTTGATTTCACAGACACGGGTGAAGCCTCCCTCTCTCTGTCCCTCCCACAATGTTTATTCCTGGTATCTTTTTGTCTTCTTGTCCCTGTGTGTACTTTGTGGACACGGCTACATCTAAGACACTACTATTTTAAGACTCTTTGCCTCGCAGTCTTGTAAACAGCACAATCTTGTAATTTGTTTTATGGGTTTGGATGCACAGAGCCGGAGAGACAGGAGTTCCTTTGTGAAATCTACCTCTCTAAATGCATTTGTCTTGTTTTTAATCTTAAATTTAAAGATATTAATTTTAAACTTTTCTTGTAGTTTACTGTTTACTATATGTAATGTTTTCATGTTGAAGTAAGGCATTTTATGTGTAAAAACAGCTAACAGCTTTACAGAGGGGATTTGGGATTTCTTATTTACTTTTCGAGTTAACTAGATCTAACTGAAAATTTTCCAAAAGATTTCACCTAAGTTTTTTGACTTAAAGCTTGAGTAAATCAGGCTTAGAATTAAATATCAACAAATCCCTCTGTTCGTTTTGTGAAAATCTTGTTAAGTACAAGATTGTAAAGTGCTGATCTTTATGCCACTACAGGGCAGAATACATTTTAAGCTTATAAGCTTATTTATTTAATTTTTTGCTTCTGAAGTTACAATGTCCCAGAAAAAATCATAGATGAAGTGGAATCAATGAAGTAATAAAAAAAAAAAAACACTTCAAGAACAAGTTTGTTCCACATTAAAGCCTATTTGTTGAGAGAACTGACCGAAAAAAAGAAAAAAAAGGGGTTTTGCCAGTAGTGACTCGCCTTAATTAGATTTTCCTCTTCTTGTGCAGAAGGCTGTGTAGAAAATGGTCACTTTTATGGCATCAATGACCAGTGGGAGCGACCGTACCTGGGCAGCACGTTGGTGTGCACCTGCCAAGGAGTTGCTGGAATTAAATGCACGAGTAAACCAGATGGTGAGTATACAACTTGTTAAATACTGTATGTGCCATTGTCATGATAGGAAATCTGTTATACATGTGGTTCCTCTTATAAATACTTTGTGATGTGCAATTAATTGTTTGGCTTTCGTTGCATTTTGAATCTATTATCTTGAAACACATTCTTTTTTTATTAATACTGCAACATACGATTATTTTGGTGGTCGATTCGTCAGCAAGACTAGTCAAAGGATTCTGTGTACAGTACACTGATCCTTTAAAGTATAATATCAACCAAATAAAGGTGAAATATGCTGACTGGAGGCTTCTAGATAGATTTTTTACAAATAAAATGTATTCTTGGTGAAAGCAATCCGAAATTATTATTATTATTTTTTTTTTTTCGCGATTCTGAATATTATCAAAATATGACTGATTGTTTTTTATAGTCGACTAGTCATGATTTTTTCCAATTCAGCTTCACTTGTAGACCACATTTTAAAATATACAAGTCTCCAAAGTGCTGCACAGAACAGAAAACAAGCACAACCTCAATAAATAGGAAAAAAAGATAACAAAATAGAGTAACCATTGCAGTCATACTATAATATAATGAATAATTTACAAGCGCAGTAGTTAGAGTAAACCATTTCAGTTTTATCAGTACAAGTGGCTCTTTAACACACGGCTGGTTCATTGTTCCTGTCTG
Source organism: Rhinogobius similis (assembly GCA_019453435.1). Lineage (NCBI taxonomy): Eukaryota > Metazoa > Chordata > Actinopteri > Gobiiformes > Gobiidae > Rhinogobius > Rhinogobius similis. The sequence goes on along the minus strand of CM033633.1, from coordinate 18,239,241 downwards.
CATTTTTGACCATTAGATGTCAAGATATAACCTGTGCTACATTATGACTGTACTCTTCTTTACTAAATACTATCATTGGTTTTCTATTGGTATTCGTGTAGAAAACGTCCTTTGTATTTCCTTTGCAGAAGAAGAAAAGTGTTTTGACAAGATCAACCAGCGCTCTTACACTGTTGGGGAAACCTATGAGAGACCCAAGGATAACATGATCTGGGACTGTACCTGCATTGGATCTGGACGGGGCAAGATTAGCTGCACAATTGCCAGTGAGTCTACTTATGTTTGCTTTATGCCAGTTTCATCCCTGAGAAAGCCTAAAATTGAACAAAATGAATGGTTTCAAAGCATAAATCTTATAAAATCCAGGCCTACACAAAGGATTTTAAATGCCGTCCAGCACAAACAATTGCCTCATTCATAATCATGCTTAAACTAGAACTAGATTAGGACTAGACTGTGACATAACCAGTTCTTAAAATGCACTGAACTTTACCAAAACTGACACGGACTGAACCAGGACTAGACTATACCAGGTCTAAACCAGGTGTACAACACGACTTAAATCACCAACTAAACAAAAATAGGACAAGAAAACACAAAGACTTAGCACCAAATTCTTGGCACCTGGTAGCCTTCTCTACATAATTTTGAATATGATCTATTTATCCTAGCAATACCTGGTTATTATTGTTATTTTTCGTTTATTAGTTTATTATATTACATACACTTAACAATAACCCGCTAATTTATAGACATCCTGTGTAAATACTGGCCTATTATACGATACAGTACTGTATCTGTACTGTACTGTTTGTTGTGCAATAATTACCACACCAATTCCACAAAGCGAAACGTATTATTACGAAAAGAAAATACACCAATTGCAAATTACAATCATTAGTTTCATTTGTTAACAACTTGGCTAATATGTGAGCAATAATTTGGGGTGGTGGGGCCCCTAGATGTCATGCATAATTGTATTTAGTCTCTCAAAGACTTTGCTTAACCACATTTTATTAAAAAAATTGATTAAAGTAGAAAGATTCAATGGAGAAAAAAAACATCACATGCTTTTGAGGGCCACGGGGAAACTAGAACCCTAGAACCCCCAATTCCGACGCCTTGAGAAAAAGGACACTAATGCAAATGTTTTTAAACCAAGCCCACCTAGGACCTCAACAGTTTGTGGGCCCTTGTTACATCCTTTCCTCAGCTGATTAGCACCAGCGCTCCCCTGCAGCTGTTAGCATTTAGCCGTGTGGTTAGATAATGGCATAGAGGTCTGACGCTGTGTTTTCGTTTCTTTGTGTGTTCGCTCTGAGCAGACATAAACACTGGTCTTTCTTTTGCTCAGATCGCTGTCATGAGGGCGGGGCTTCGTACAAGATAGGGGACACCTGGAGAAGACCTCACGAAACCGACGGCTACATGTTGGAGTGTGTCTGTCTGGGCAATGGCAAAGGAGAATGGACCTGCAAACCAGTTGGTGAGTGGTTGGCTAAATGATGACTAAAGTCCAAATGTCTTTTAAGGTTGTTTTATCTATTAGATGTAAAGTAAATAAAGCATTGAAATGTGAATATAATACAATATAACAACAACATGTAATCTGCAATAACTGTTGATTACTGAGACTTTAGCAACCATTCATTATCCATTGTCAAAGCTAAACTAAATCTTTTAAATACAATTAAGATCTAACAAGGATTAAACTTCACATCAGAATCAGTAAAGTTTTGTCAGTGAACAATCTAGGAATTTGCTTCTGCGATTATGGTGCAACATAAAGGAACAAATAATAATAGTAAAACATAAACTATATAAACTAAAACAGCATGAAAAAATAAGGAGTTAGAATAAAATAGACTAAAATGCATAGTATGGACAGATCCCCAGTCACATTTGCAACAAACTACATCAACTGAACCAAGAATAAAAGCCTGGATCAAGACCAAATAAAGTCTGTCTGAAGCGTGATGCACCTTTAATAGCCCAGTTATCAGTTTTGCCTAAACAACAGTACTAATAGCAGAGTGAACATGCAAGTTGTGCCTTGGACTCGAGTCAGACTTGAGTCACAGTTTTGATGGCTTGAGATTTGACTTGAGCGCCAATTACTCGGGACTTCACTTGGACCTGACTTGATGCTTCTCCTCAAAAAAGTGAATGTGTTTCTAAAATGTTTCTCTTCACAGTTGATTTTTTTTTTTAAAAGAAGAACCATTCACAGAAAGACTTGAGACTTACATGAGACTTGCAAAACAAAGACTCCTACCTCTGACTAATAGATACTTAAGTTACAATGGTCAATGTAAAATAATTTGCTTTCTATGTAACACACTAAATGTTTGCTTGTTGCAGCTGAGCGTTGCTATGACAACAGTGCCGGGACGTCCTATGTTGTGGGTGAAACGTGGGAGAAGCCGTACCAGGGCTGGATGGTGGTGGACTGCACCTGTATGGGAGAAGGCAGCGGAAGAATCACATGTACCTCAAGAAGTAAGTCAAACTATGTCACTCAAACTATTTAACGACATTTTGTACAACGTCTCTGCACCTGAGCCAACTTTAAATAACCTTAAATACTGGGGACCTGCTATACAGAGTTGTTTTCCTTTGTGCCAGGGGTGCCTGAACGTTTTTCAACAGGGGCAGCATATAGAAATATATTTAATATTAATATTTAAGTGATTCACACAGCTTTGACAGAGCCAGTTTACCTTTAATTAGGCAATGTTTAACGTTAGGTCTTTATCTCTATACTTTGTGATGTATGTTGAGTTTATAGTAGTAGTATTACTTAAATTTTCTATAAAATTCCAAGTCCAATTTAGCTGGACTTGAGGCCTGGATATCCCTGTTTTATTACTTATTTATTAACACTATTCTTTGACTTAAAAAAATATATTTAAAAATTGGATAATAGTTTCTGTAGAGCTTGGGAGGAAATCCGCCATGTTTGCTGTTGGTGTGCTAAACTTAAATAGAAAAACATTAACGTTAACGTTAGCCAACAACTTATCTTGTGTAAATGTAAAAAGTGACCAAAAAAAAATCAATGGAAGGTTGAAGTTAGCTAGTTATTGATAGTTATCACTCAGTTAGCAATGAAGCATGAAACAAATGAATAAGAAAAACATAAGAAATATAAACTATGATAAATGAGGGTGGCAAAAGATCTAATAAGTTGTAGACTTAAATATGAAATTTATAACGTTACAGTGTGAACAGAACAGCTATATTTTGATTCACTTGGAAGACAAAGTAGAGCCATTAACTTTTTTATTGATATTGTTAGTGTATTAGCCCCACTGTTCTCATAATGTGTCTATTACTGCTGCGTGTTTCAGGGCAATGTCATTCTTTTCATTGTTGGAGATTTTTAAAGGCCTGGGAGGAAATGTTGTGTTCCCAATTACAGCCATTTGTCCTTGATGAAACAGCCTAAATCACTTGACACGCACATGCAAAAACACTTGGTGGCCTGAGGATAGCACTAAATTATCTCACATTAAGAAAAGAGCAAGTAAAATGGAGAACAGCTGGTTGCCTGGAGAATCAACAAAAGCAAAACAATGACTGTGTCACACTTATACACACAATAATTTGAGGGATGCTAGTTAGGTAACTTTTACAGGTCAAATGTGCAAAGAAGGGCTATATTTGGGTGTTACATTGTCGTAATGAGGTGCCTACAAGGCTTTTGTGGTAAGAATATTTGTGAAAGCCTTGGAAAATGTGAATAAGCTGACTTTTCAGACCTGTTAACAGACATGGATAGGACTTAGAGAACTACTAACTAACTAACACTACTCCATACATCATTTCTGGGCAGTGATTCTCAAATAATAGGTCAGGACATCTGCGTAGTTTCTATTGTAGAGTAGTAATTTTAAAGTGAAGTTTGCATATTGTCAAGAACCGTATCACATTCAAAATCCCTATTTAAATCTATAATATTTAAATGTCTGGGATTGGAACTAGATGTGCAACAGCTTTTTCCTTACTGTGATTGGATAAAATTGGTGTTGGTACATTTATTGGCCTGAAAAAAAATATGATAATTAGATTTTTGGTGTATGTCAAAAGAAATATGATATAAAACAACTGGTGTCAGGTAATCAATCCTAACCCTAATGAATTTTTCGAGTAACTGTTATATTTGTAAGATAAAATACAATGAATTTTAAAATAACTTTTTCAATCTTTAGCATTTTCTGGTTCAACTTTGTCTTTTCTGCATTATTCTGCACATTTTTTGCATATTTTTTTGTATTTACACCAGCACAAGATTGAACAATCAGAAGTAAATCGAAAACTCACACAGATGTATGTTTACATGCATACCATAAATCTGATCGTCATCTGAAATCTGAAGCTGTCAGATTATTGAAATGACTTGTAAACAGTTACAACTGATGCGATTTCTTTCTGGTTGTTCACTCCAGTGCAGGTTTTTACACGTTTAATTGTGCATTGTATTTTGTCTTTTGAATACAACAGTTGAGTTTTCTGACTTTTCTAGTTAACTGATTATTGTTCAGGTAAATGTGACCACATCTTGTTTAAATAATAATAAGTGCACTTGTAAACACCGTAAACACAGTTGAGATGCCTATACAATCTCTAAAAAGTTGCTGAATATGTGATTAAATGTATTTCTAGATCGCTGTAACGACCAGGATACCTTGTCCTCTTACCGCATCGGAGACACTTGGAGCAAGACGGACGCGAGGGGGAACCTGCTGCAGTGTCTGTGCACCGGGAACGGTCGGGGGGAGTGGAAGTGCGAGAGACACGCCTCGCTTCACACCACCGGTCTGGGTGAGAACTGACGCAGCCCGGCCTCCTCAAGCCTTTAGTGAGGACAGAGGGACAAAGAGCAGATGCAGCTGGTGTTGGGGGGTAAAGATAAAAAGCCCCCAGCTCCAAAGTGTTGATGTGAGAGAGACGTGTCCTCCAAGGCCTGACCTCGTGAGAAACGCAGAGAATTAGGGCAAAGGCAGAGTTAGAAACAAGGTCGATTTTCACATGAATAAATGAGCTCCATAAAGAAAACAAACAGTACTTGTTAAAATTGGTTATTCTTATGTATTAGTTTTAAATTCTACTCCAACAGGGATGTAGATGTGTAGTTGTTTAATCGATTAATTAAAATTGATAGGTCGATGGTGTATTGGTCAACAAACATTTGACTAATTATGTTGATTTCTTTTCTTCAATTTTAAAACACAATATACAGAACAGACCAGAACAAGACAGGAGACAGAGAGGAATAGACAGAAACAAAACTAAAACTAAATAACTAAATAAAAAAGGCAACGAAAGACATCCTAAAATCAATACATATACTTTCCAAGTGTCTTTTTGTATCTTTTCAAATGATGATGTCTGTCCAGTCACACAAACTTTAAAATGTGCATCAACTTGCAGTTTCTGAAATCATAATTTGTTTGCATTAAAATCGTTTAAATCATTATCCATATTTGACAATGTAACATTAAAAACAGTACTAAGTATCAGTAAAAAGTTGAGAAAATTGACCTAATCCAGTGGTTCAAACTAAGAAAACATTTGAATAAGACTCTGCCAGGCCTGCACTTGCGTCATTCAAGGACTTATATAAGACATGACTAAAGGACTAAAATATGAATAAAATTAGCTTTAAAAACTTTGAGACACACCAGTTTAATCCATATTTTGCCAGAGCATATTTAAAACTGTATTATATTTAAACAAAGTAGACGTGACATAGCGCTTTTTAACAAATTATGAATAACATATATTTGTTTGTTATTTCTCAGGCACTGGCTCTCGTGTGATCACAAACATCCAGCCCGTGCTCTACCAGCCGGCGGTCCCTGAACTTCCTCAGGACGGGCCCTGCAGGTCGGACGCTGGACTCTTTTATTTTATCGGACAACGATGGATCAAGAACCAGGGAGCCAAACAGATGCTCTGCACTTGTCTCGGCAACGGCATCAGCTGTGAACAATGGGGTAAAATAAACTTCTTTTACCGTTTGTAATTGTTAACTACAGTACTACGCAAACTGCAACTGTCGACTAGTCTAACGATAATTTCTATTCTCCATTGAGAGAAGATAAAGGTGGAAATAAGGTGAAGGCTTCTAGATACTTACAGATAAAATTTATTCTTGATGAAAATCAGAAATTCTTTATTATTTTTGACATTTTTGCCCCAGTTTTTGTTATAAAAGGTGTCGACTTATTGTTGTAGCCCTGATATTATTTTCTCACAATGACTACATTACCATTATTTCCAAGTATCAATATACGCTTTACAATTTAAATTTCAATAAGTAACCCTGCATTTTTAAAACCTCAAAACTTTCAACCTAGTTTTAATTTTCCAATCTTACGATGTAGAAACTAACTTGAATTACTTGCAGTTATTTCTTACATTTTGTGTAAGAACACATTACTAGAAGTAAGAAACGAATAGTATTTAGCCATTATGATTCACTTTTCAAAGTCATTATTGTTTTTTTAGTACACAGTTCAACAGTTCATTCACCTTTTGTTAATTAATGCGTTGACTGTCTAAATATCACTAATGCCATTTTGCCTTTTTGCAGATGGACCCGCTCCAGTCTATGGTGGTAACTCCGGTGGCAAGCCCTGTGTTTTCCCCTTCGTTTATAAAGGAAAGACGTACCACTCCTGCACCTCGGACGGACGTGACGGACAGCTCTGGTGCTCCACTTCATCTGACTTTGAGGCCGAACAAAAATTCTCCTTCTGTACTGAGCAAAATGGTGAGAAACTACAGCCCACTTTTTAATAACTATGACAAGAAAGTACTTTATATTTTTGCACTACTATTATATAAGAGAGAACAACCAGGTCCATGCTTTTTAACATTATTAGTTTGTGTGGCTAGTCCTATTTAATGTATGGGATTTTTATTGCTTTAGAAGATATTTTCGCAATTCAGTTGAAAACTACAATAATAATACACATTCTTTTCATGACGCTTCACAGTACAGGAGAGACAAACACGAATGAAACAACAACCTTAGTCTACTATTGTCTAATCTAACGGTGCCCACTTCTAAGTGTAAATGAATGCCTTGTAACCTAACCCAAGCAGCAATAAATACATCAGAACATTTTTAGTCATTTCAAACTACAATTTTTTATGGTAATACCTTTCACGTAAAAGCCTCTATTGTGTGTTGTTATTCTAGCAATTAAGATGCAGTTACAATTTGAAAGCATTCTATTTCTTTTGATGGACATAGATTTGACAAATTGTTAACTGACTTTGTTGTTTTGTCCCATCAGCCATTGTGACAACCAGGGGAGGAAACTCCAATGGCGCCCTGTGTCAGTTCCCTTACCTTTATAACGGACGTAACTACTCGGATTGTACGTCGGACGGCAGGAGGGACGGGATGAAATGGTGCGGCACGACAACAGACTATGACGCTGAGCAGAGATTTGGATTCTGCCCAATGGCTGGTGAGTAGTAACCTATTTCTATTTTATAAATGCTTTTTTTCCCCCGAATGTGATGGAAAACATAGATTTTTAACATAATTGATCTGTAAAGGAAAACTGATTTGACACGTGCTTGGATTAATTATACTTAGTTAGAATAATGAAATAGTAGTTACTTCATATTCATAACATACATATTAAAGTTTAAGATTGTCCCTAAAAGATTCATTTGAAACATGCCTTTGAAAACATTCTCTGGTTGAAATCATTTAGGTCGAAACTTTTTGAAACAACTTAAATTAACCTCAGCTTGATTACTGTGGTGAAAACTGTTATTACCTTTTTATAATTTTAAAGACCCTTTACTCTCTTACAAGTATAGTCATAATTATTGAAAAGAAGATACTAATCGATAGTAAGACTAGTATTGAAACTAGATGCTCATTTGAGCATCGTTGTAAAAACAAAATCACAATAAAAGAATAAAATTTGACTTTTCATGGACAGTTTTAGAATTATCTTACAGCCTGTATGAAGGTTGGTGTCTTTTTCGCTCAATAATTATCATAGTTTTAAATTAGTGAAGTTGCAGTTTGTGAAGAAAGTTTGAATGATAAAAGTGAGTCCTAAAACAGAATCCCTCTGTGGTGTCATCAAAAGGCGACATACAATTAACAATTTACACCAACTGACACATTTTTCTGACAGTTTAAATGACCATTAAACAAAATTAAGATGTTATTTATGATCAATTCCTAACAATTGTGTAATTTATTTGTATTTTGACCTTTGCTTACAGTATGGTTGCTAGGTAACAGTTGTAGAATTTCCTCCATCTGTGTCACATCTGCTGCTCATGTCACACCAGGAAGTAACATTATAAACTTTACAAAAACTGAGGACAGACAGGCAAAATGTTTAGTAAAATCTCAAATATAATCATGTTCACTACGTTTCAGTGAAATGCGTCGTCTAACCTGTCATATGGACTTTAAACTATCAATAGTAATGGCAACGTGTGGTTGGAATGATTGATCTGATTACTGTATTTGCATAATGCCATCAGTGCCATCAGTGAAAGGTCCTCAAATTGTTGACGCAGACCACATAATCCTGTTTAGATTCACTTCTTTAATTAGCAGCAGAGATAAGTGAAGATTGCCTTGTATTGTAAAAGTTGTTGTACTGTCACTAAAGTGTAAATTAATCTAAACAGAAGCAAAAGGAGTGGAACATCAGCATTCATTGATGACAAAATACTGAAGATTAGAATTCTAAATACATTTAGTTAGTGTATAATGTTTAAAATAAAAAATGTACAAAACATGTACTTTGTCCCACAATAGAGATAATACAAACAAGAAATTTAATATTAAAATATGTTCAGACCAGATAAACATGTTTGTCAAAGAGTAGACAAAGTATAAATCTAAAAAGAATAACATAGACACATGTACTTATCTAGTTAAATTGCAATCAGACAAATGACGTACACAAATTAAACGCCATTTCGCTACAAGCACAAACTGAACATTTCTGCATTAAGCAATCATATTAAATTAGGAAACATTTAGTAATTTTTCCATTTTTTTCTCATATCAGAGGCTTGTCTTTAATTCAATAACGATAAAGATAAACAAATGTGGATTGTTTTTCCTGTGAACTTAAGTTGAATTAAGGCCAAATGCCTCCAGTCTTTGAATAAACCGGGAACAAATCAACCCTTTCAAATGTAATCGCACTGGATCAAAACATTTGTGTCTTAAGAACGTTTAAATATGTAAAGAACCCCAGGACAGCCTTAAGCCACAGTGAGTACAGGAACAGTGAGTTAAGAACCGGCGGACTCCAATAACTGAATCGCAGACCAATAAACCTAATCCATACCAGGCCCAGGAGAAGCTCTGTTTGTATTAAAAGTCTGACGCAGAAATCCCATCTGGTTTGCCCATTGACTGTAATACGTTATGCAGCTGCAAAGGGAATGGATACTTTACTAGCACGCTTTTGTACTGCCGTCGTGTGACAGTAATTCATGCATTGACATAACAGGTACAGATGAATCCCAAATTATATCATTGAACAGTCCTAGAAAACTCCTGTACATGACATATTTTCAAGCTAAATGGATACTTTTTCACTGTTTGGCTCTACTTAAAATGACATATAGACAGTAAATCTCAAATGCTCATAAGTCCTATTAGTAATGCTTCTCACTAAGACTTCAAATGACATGCAAGTAAGGAAAAACGACTGGAAAATATTAAAAACGAATTATATTTTATAACAATTAAGAATTAAGAGCTTTGTGATTACGTATCTATATACTGTTCCTAATTGCCAGTATTTATTATGTACATTTTATTTTCTTTGTTTATTGCAATAACACTTTAAATTTACTGACACATCCACACATTATGGCACCATTCATTTATATCAGCAATGTTAGTGTAGAGATTAGGACTGCACGATATTGGAAATTAGAGTGATATGCAATATGGGTGTCAAGTATTGCGATATGTTTTCCTCATTTGCATATGTTTTTCTTTTCTTTTCCAGGTATAAAGGATAACTCAACTCTTAATAGTAAAAAATATAGTAGCTTAGTTACAAATATACACACACTGGAGACTTTTAGAGTGTTAAAACCTGGAGTTACTTTGTCCATTACTGTGCAAAAAATACAAAAAAATACATTACTGTGGCATTTTAAACATTTCAGACATTTTATTCAGCTTCATTTACGTTTGTATGAAATAGTGGAAAAAGTTATGAGGATTCTGAAGCTGGAGGTTTAACAAAAAACACTTAGCAAAATGGCGCTTTTTGGGGTGAACAATTCAGTCTGATTGCTCAAAAGTAAAAACAAGCTCGGGCGCACAAGAAATGCAAGATTAATGCATTTAACCATTAGAAATTATTGTGCATCTTTGCCATATGTATATTGCGATAATAACAAGTGCGATAATGATATTTTTTTGATATATTGTGCAGCCCTTGTAGCCATGCAGTTGTCATTCTTTACAAATTAAATGCTTCAACTTTTTGGGTATTAACATTGTACAATTAGAGATGGGCCATATGATTGAGATAAGTAATATCTCAGTCTGTTATTGGATCATCCTCATAACAATATTCAGATGATATTATGCCAATCCACCAGAAAACTGCTAAAAAGTATCAGTCAAATGTGAAAAGACTGTAAAATTACCCACAAAAGTCAATAAATATCACTTTAGATTCTTGTTTGGAAGTTAACAATGTATGATTCTCTAATTTTGCAGCATTTTAAGGTAGTTTCAGATCATAAGCGATACACTCTGTATTAAAATTTTGCATATTAAACATTAAAATAACATTCACAACATCAATATTTTCAATGTATTGCCCACTCCCAAGTCTTAAAGCAATAATTGTCTAACTCAATTGTAAATACTGAGGTATATTCTTTCTTTGTTAGCATATTTATTAAATTCTGGTGGTGGGGGTCATAGTTAGACAGCACTGCTATTATGATTGAGAAATAGCTATTATATTTACGTTCTAATAGAATAATGAATGATAAATAACAAAGCAGCACTGACCTTTTTTTTTAGTTTAAATATTTTTATTACACTTTTATGTCTTATCACATATTTATTTTCCTTTTTTGGTATCATATCGCAGTTCATTTAACGTTAAGGACATTCACAAATTCACCCGCTCCTGCCAGAGTGAAAGAAAATCTAAAATGAACCAATACATATCAATAATAAATTAAAAACAGTAACAAAACAAACCTTAGAAAGTAATAACATAATACATATCTACATTTTAACAGTTTTAGACCTAAAAACCTTTTGACAGATTTGAACATTTAAATCACCATTGACTATTCAAGTTAAAGTCCCATATGTTGTGGCGCCAGTGCAGCGGCCGCCTGGCATTTGCCCCATCTCTCCTCGCTCTCGTCCTTCTCTGTGCTGGATTTAACAGATGTGTTCGGGACAGTCTTTCTGCTCCGTCTGCCTCTTTACCTGCAAAAACAGACCAACCCTGTGGAATAGAGTTAGAATTTCGTCGCCGTATAATTTATGTCCCCCATTTGAAGGAAATACAGTCATTACTTTGAGATTTATTGCAGCGATGCTTGTGAAAGACATAGACTTTACATGCGCAGTACACTGTGGACTCAATTTCAGGGACAGTCTATAATGTCGAACGAGACAGACTTCAAGGGACTTTGGGATCAGGTTTAAGTAAGCAAAGTTACTTAAGGGTTTCATGTTAGTAACTTCGCTTATGTGGTGTAGGACAAAATCTTAAGCTTGAGTTTGTGTAGAAGATGATTGTTTTTCTTCATTCAAGACTAAATTTGGAAACGTACATTGCTGTAGGGCCAGTAAAATCATCAGGAAGAGGCGGTAGACGCATCACACGACCTTGTGCCTGAATCCCACTCACTGTTCTTACTTTTTCTACTTATTTCTATAATTAACTTGTTGCAGCCCTAATGTCATGTAATAGCAACAACAAGCAGCAAAAATACTTTCCTGTTTCAAAAGTTCCAAGTCTACATGTCTCTTAAAATATTGCCACAAATGTTGTACCTTTAGATGCATATTGTGATAATATTGTACCAATATATTTGGATATTGTTGCATCCCTATTATGACATTCAGCGGTTATGATTCTGTAGCTGTAGCCACGCCTGCCCTGAGGTAAACTAATTAGGGCTGAGTCATTTAGTCAATTAATCGGTCGATGGAGTATTAGTCAACCAACATTTTTATTAGTCGACTAATCTTTTTTTTCCTTTAGATTAAACGGATTTATATGACAAAAAAAAAGCAAAAAACAAGAAGATATGGAGTAAATTAGCTAAAGATTTTGAAGTATAACATATAAATACTATGTTTCCAAGTACTTTTGTGCATAAATTGTTGTTTTTACATGTTTTTCCTGTGCATTTTTGGTCTTATAAGTGCAGTTTGGGTCAGATACATTGAGAGATACCACAGAGTTTTATATAAAGAATTTATTTAGCCCTAAAACTAACGCGACGGTGACTGCCATTAAACTTCCCAATTGCTAGTTCAATTGTCTTACTGTCTACCAGAGTCTTTTGTCTTAGTAACCTAAACTAATTAAATATACAACAGGAACATTTTGCCAATAAAAAGTAAGCAATGTGTAAAATAATCTTGTGCAAAAATATCACACCATTCTTTCCAAATGGGACGTGTTTCTTCTTGTTTTGTCCATGCTACAAACAACCACAGTATATCTCTTGATTATAAACTGCACTATTTAATAATAGAGACGCACACAGTGCATTCACACACAACACATCTGTTTGTGACTTTCCATTCAGGAAGTTTCCATTGGGCCCAGGTGCTGTGTTCAATAATTGTAGACTAGACCCAGTAATTGCAAAGAGAAGACACTTGATTTCCGCTTCTGAATACCAATCACTGCTATTAAGATTACAACTACTACAATAGATATAAACTATACTACACACAGCACTACTTACATACTAGGGATGTCAAGAGAATGCAGTTAATCAATAATCATGAAGAACTGTGTGGAGGCAGCAACAATGAATCATTTCAGTTCACTATATACTCCAAAAAAGTAAAACAATTTTTAAAGTAAGTATTTTGTTCCTGGCTGTTTATTGAACAATGTCATACTTTCTCCATTCTGAAAGTTTGCTTTTATGAATGAAAGGGAATTAAGGATTTCACTTTTGTTTGGCCATAGTGTCAACAAGTGTAAATAATCGGTCACGATCACAACAGTTATAACCTTAAAATTTGATCATACACATCGTGGCTCTACAATCATGCTTCCTTAGACGACATCTGATAAAGCTTAAGAAATAAAAAAAGAAAAATTCAGGGAAAGTCTAGCTTCGATACTAGTTTCAGTGTTGATTTGTGTCCGATTTTAGATACTTTTCACAACCGTACTACTACTGGTGTTAATACTTTTGCATTTATTACTAAACCACCATCACTCCCAGTAACTGGATACCTTGACCACTAGGCTTTGGCACAACTGACAAAAGATAATCCAACAGAAATGTGCCAAAACATGTCTTTAAATGGATTAGTTGAGGTTGAATGATCAGTCAAATCACAGAAGTTCAGAAATATTACCTTATACCCTTTTTAGTTGAATTTACAACATAACTTTTTATCATTTTTATTTTGAATCAGATTGTTTTGTACCTTTTTTAAACTATAATTTATATTCTTCATATTCAAATTTTGCATATTTTCAAAAAACAGTCACGATATTATCTAAAATTCAATACGTTGTCCACTGCTACTTACTAAATGTACTACCACAAGAACCACTACTGCTGCTTCAATTACTTCTACTATGCTTAAAAGCCAGAGAACATTGGAGGGGTTTAGATAAATGTCTTTTAAAAGCAGCTTTGTTATCTTCTGTGTTAATTTGAATAGACTAACTTTGTGTTTCAGCTCATGAAGAAGTCTGCACGACGACAGAGGGGGTGATGTACCGAGTGGGCGACCAGTGGGACAAGCGCCACGACGTCCTGGGACACATGATGAGGTGCACCTGTGTCGGAAACGGAAGAGGAGAGTGGAGCTGCATCGCCTACTCTCAGCTGAAAGGTAAAGGAATGGGTTGGGTTCACGACTTAACATTATAACATACAAAAAGGCCTATGTCGTTTTAGGGCTGAACGGTATGGGGAAAAAAGATGAATTACGTTTTTTTTCCCTATTGATCGATCTTGATATTCAAAAACAAAATAAAAATGAACATAAATAGACAGAAGATATACTTTTAATCAGTGCCACACCACACGCCTTTTACTGACAGAGGGTTGACTATAAAATTCTTGATTAAAATCCTCTCTGCATATAATTGACAATAAGAAATGACTGGATCTGTAATAAAATAAAATTTGATCATTTGCCCAGTCCTATTCACCTCATTCCGTCCGCCCACTTTTGCCTCTTTTTATGTCTATGATCCGCACTCTTGTAGTAAAGAGACTTCCGGTTTGACGAGAACACCATTCGCGCAAACGGCGATCGAGGGAAAAGTCTCGCTAAAACATTATATAAAGTAGATTGCTTTGTCTAAAATGTTTAATGTACACGTGCAAAAACAAGTCACGACGTACCGATTTCCTGGGCGGCCTGAAAACGGCTTTTAGTCCGTGTAGAACTTATTTTCTGTTGAGCTTGCCCGCCCCATGTAAACTACAAGGAAAAAGATGGCGGCGCCCACTGCAACTTCTGGAATAAGGTGAATGTTGTTTAAAATTGAGTTGGAGGAGAGTTGGAGAATAGCGCTGCAACAATGACTAGACTAATCGTGACTTGTCGACTATAAAAATTGAGACACTAATCGTTAATTGAACTATACAGACTCTAAAACACATATCAAACAAAGACCGTGACATTAATACATCAAATTCAAACAATAATAGATTATTGCTGATTTTCATCAATAATACACCTTATTCATTTATATTCTCTATCTAGAAGCCTTTAGTCAGCATATTTCAACCTTTATTTGGCTGATAATGTATTTTAAAAGTCTAAATACACAATAGAAATAAATGTTTGACTACTTGACTTATCAAAAAAATAATCGCTGACTAGTCGACTACTGAAATAATCGTTAGTGACAGCCCTATTGGAGAATAACAGTCTGATGTTTGACCTGCTTCATAATTAATATCTCTAATTTTAAGACGATCTAAATGAAACTAAGACTAACAAGAAGCATGTCGTCTCTATATCAAAAGAATGATTTGAATTATTTTACACACAGGCATGGATTTTGTCAGTTGAACCATCTTAAAACACAGGATTAAAAGAAGATTACTGAAGTTAAACATTGGATTTTCTGTTTCCTTTATTCTTTCTGCTGCCTGCCATCAGAAATTACTGAACTGAAATATAATTCTAGAGATTTGTGAATGCAAGTGATGACAGAGAATCCAGAATTAAAAAGAAGCCTCCTTGCTGTCTTTGTGCTATGGGTGGTGCACGCTAATTAAAGACTAGCATTAACATTCTTGATGTTAAAGGTGAAAAGGTCATGTGGTATAATCGCTCACCTGCACAGTATAAGCTGGCACACCTGCACTTCACAGGGCTTTAAGACGCACCTGCAAGTCACATTTGAGTTTCCATTTGTGGACAAGAGAATTTAGTACATCTAAGCTTTGAAATAAAGTGCTTTTTTTTCTAAGTTCTCTGCATCTAAACAAAATGACGTCACTTATCAACTTTAAAATATTTCTGGTGCACCTAGAGCCTTTTTATTCTTTGTCCAGCTCTAATTTTAACACATTCATCAGCATTTTTTAACAGCTAAACTAAGACAAGAGTTTCATGCATTTGTAGATCTGTAGATGTCTAAACAGCAGATTATCTTTTTCTGTTACAGACCAGTGCATTGTGGACGGTGCGACCTACGAAGTGAGCCAGGCTTTTACCAAACTACATGAGGAGGGATACAAGATGAACTGCACCTGCTTTGGAGAAGGGCGCGGCCGCTGGAAGTGTGACGCGATTGGTGGGTTTACCTTCATGTGCATTCCTGTATATTCACTAATATTTACTTGCATGTCTAAACAAATCCGATTTATGGGAGGATCAGTGGAGATGCTTGGCAAGAGAAAAGAGAGGGGACTAAACAATTGTTGTGTTTCAGTCACAGTTGCTTTATTACGTCTGTTTATATTTGTTAATCAAGTACTTTGAAAGCAAGACAAGATCATGCAGGCATTTGTAACATTTCCATGATCAAGGAAATAATACATTCCCTGGCTCAGTGGGAAGACAGAGCATTTACTCCAGAACTAGAAGAGTCTAAATTAAGATGCTCAGACAGTTTTGCACAATTGCATCAAACTAAAGTTCGCACAATGTTTCACTCATAGTTCTCTGAATAGCAATACTTTTAATCAATTTATCTGAGAAATTCTATGATAAAGATGTCAACTTATCCAATATATGACAGAATAGATAGAATTAAGAAAAGATTGAAAAAAAAGCAAGCTAGGAAAAACTTGGTAAAATGTACAGTTAATGAAATGGATAGTTTAACAGATATAGCTACAACAACAGATAGATAAGAATCAGAATCAGAAAGGGGTTTATTGTCATTGTCAGTGAACACAATTCACAAACTAGGAACTTGCTTTGGTAGTAAGGTGCAACATATAACAATGAATAAAATAGTAAACAACGGTAGATACGTTTAACAGTATAGTTACTTTTTATGTTACTATTATTGGCGACCTGTAACAATGTCCTTTGTGTGGTGGTGTTTTTTTTAGACCAGTGCCAGGAGCCAGAGACCAGAGCTTTCTATCAGATCGGAGAGTCCTGGGACAAAGTCATCCACGGCATCATGTACAAGTGCTATTGCTACGGCAACGGCATCGGAGAGCTGAGCTGTGAGCCCCAGCAGTCGTACCCAGGTGACGATTTAATAAAGCACTTCTATGCAACACACTGACCACACAGGATCTTGTAAGTCAATAAGCATTACCTTAAGTAGGGCTGGGCAACCTGGTGATAATAATCGAACCTAGAGCTCGTCCCTGTGACAATCTGCTATTTTTGTGAAATTGTTGTATCATGAGTCACTTAATGCAGCAGCCTGTTCAAACACACTTTTTCTCCTGTTGTTTAGCCTCTGTAGCCTCCGAGCAAATGACTTTACTTACCTCTTAAAGGCCAGGGCTGCACAATTAAACGAAACTGAAACAAAATCTGAATTTGAATGGGTGCAATTAGCAAATCACAAAGGCAATCTTTGATTTACATAAAAACTGCTAACACTATAGTTTGGATTTGTACAAACATCCTCTGAAACAAGCAACAAAAAGTGATAAAAATGCAACAAAAACACACCTACAAACAAGAAACAAAAAACTAAAAGCGACAAAAATGCAACTAAAAGCAACAAAGACGCATTTAAATATGACAAACACAACTGAACGTGTCAAAAAAGCGACTAAAAGCGAAAAAAAATTGTTTAAAATGCGAATTTGAACAGAATCCTATTGTTAAAATATAAATCGCAAATCTAATCGCAATCACACTGGTCAGAAAAATCTATGTTTTTACTAATCATGCAGCTCTATTATTGACAATAGAAAAATAAGTGAACATGAATCGTGATAAAATTGAAATCATGATCTGGCCCCAAAGAAATTGTGATAATAATGTGTTGCCATATCGCCCAGTCCTAATCTTAAGTGACAATGATACAGTAGTTTGATGAAAAAATGGAAAATAGGGTTTGGATTAACGTTCTTTTTTCCCAATTGATGTCAGTGAAGGTAGATTTCGCGTGGCTATCGGGGCCGTCGCGCCATTCTGGTTCTTTCAAATGTTTAAGTACCACTTTATAATGACTACATCCTATTTTGCCTTAACAAAGCATTAACAAAGACTTAATTCAGAATGAACATATAGTTTATTAAGCCTGAATGAGGAGAACATTTGATTAAGATGTACAGTTACAACTTGAATGACAGCCAATAGTTTTCATTCTTTGAGACATAAAGCTTAAATTCGACTTTATGTATTCAAAGGCTGCCCAGTCGTTCCAACACCAGTAACTGACGGCTTAATGGCTCAAATTAACAACTCGTTGCCCAAACGTCGCACTGAAAATGTTTACTCTAGCTGAGCCTTTGACTTTGATGTAGGACAGATTGAGATGGAACGGGGTGTGATTTCCTCTTTGGGGCCCTCCTCCTCCTCCTGTGGCTCTTTGTTCCTGCCTGCATGGGGCAAGTCTCTGTGATGTTGCTACAGCTGAACAAATGACTGCGGGTCCTTTGTGTGTCGTCCACGTTAAACCCAAACACTCTTTAACACAGAAGAATCAATGTTATAATCAAGAGGGGATTGGCTTTTTACTTCAACGTAACATGTCCAGGCTTTTCTTCAGTGTATGTGAACTGATTTTAGCCACAAAAGATCACAGAAAATCTAATTCTTTTACAGTTTTACAGCCTTTTAAATCAAATTGAGATTTTGCTTCATTCATTTAACTATTCAAGGGTTTCTATAGAATTTATTGAGACTCTGGGGCACAAATTATTTTTATTTGAATAATTTCGTGCCGTATCATGGGATTTGTGGAGCATAAATGTAACTTGCTGCTTTAATGAAATCTTAAAGCTGTCATTCTGACCCTTTGAATTCACGTCTTGAACCCTTTGAAGCACAAACAAATATGTGGACTTTTTGTGAAGCTGAGACTCTATCGTTTTAGCGTCTCACGTCTGATAAGCGTGAACAAGCTCTGCACAGAGGAATATCATATTTTCAATTCCACCTAAATTTTCTATAGTAGAGCTGCAACAAGTTAATCGATTAGTTTACATTCTAAACAACTAATCGATTAATCAAAGGAATAATCGCTACATTAATTGATTACGAAATAATCGTTAGTTGCAACCCTAGTCAATAGACGGAGTAAACCTGTCTGGAGGATGGTATGATTGATAATATTGAACATTTGTTGGGTTTTGACAATTCCTCTTTCAAAACACAAGCTAATTTGACTAAAAATGAGGTTTAGGGACTTGGAATAAAGTAAAAAATAGTCAATGTGGAATCCATATAAAAATCCTGTAATTTTTTAAAAAAATGTTTTATTTGTATTTGTTTTTGAGAGCACACTGACCCTGATAAGGCTCAGAATGGTTGATTTGACCGAAAATAAGAGGGCTACAGCTTTCTTTTTACATAAATAACCAGCAGCCCGATGGTTTCCTTTTATCAGATGGAGGACAAAAAGGGAATAGATTATGAAAAAGCGGTACCAGGTTTTAAAGTGGTACCAAAGCTGTATTCAGTGTCACATGCCATTGTAAATGGTAAATAAATGGTCACATTTATATAGCGCTTTTCTACCTTTTTTAAGGCACTCAAAGCGCTTTACATCAAAGAACCAGTCACCCATCCACTCACACATTCATACACCAGTGTACGCAGACACTGGGGGCAAGGTGGGTTAAGTGTCTTGCCCAAGGACACAACGGCATTATTCATCTGAAGGAGCTTAAATCGCACCACCAACCTGCGGGTCAGGGGATCTGACCACTCAACTACTCCATGTCTGGAGTGGGATTCGAACCGCCGACCTTCGGATCAGAAGGCGCCCACTCTACCTACTGCGCTACTGCCGCCCCTTACGGGTGGTAAGATTGAACAGTTGCTTGCTTGCCCTGCTGTGTGTAAAGCAGGTTGACACGAGATGCAAAATGTAGGGCACTTTTCAGTCGTAAGTGGCCGTAATGACAACCAGCTGTGTGCGAATGTCTGCGTGTGTCTGTGTGTGTGTTTGTGCGTTCAAGTTCACCAAGATTTAAGGGCAGCGCCAGGGTTTGTCCAGACCTCAAGCCAGTCAGCTGCTTCTATGAAAAAATTCCATAAAAGGCAAAAGTGGAAACCCGTAGTGATGGAGAATTTTAATAGTGTTTTAAAAGTCTCACGTTTAAGTGTTCTGGTATGATCTTTGCAAAAATGCTGTTTGCTTTTGCAGTGTCTGTGTTTATCTCATCTCGTAACACAATCTCTATCCCATGTCGTGTAGTTTGGGGTGCTTTTAGGGAATACTTTCAAGCTCACTGCCCCGTGACAACATTGTGCATTTGTCTGCATCAAGTTATGTCTGGCACTTGTGAGAAAACGAGCAGATTTGAAGTGCAACGCGTGGTGAATTTGTAAGAAGTCTTGAATAGGGCTGCGGAATTAATTGCAATAGAAATCCCAATTGAATGGTTCAGAGGGTTGCAATATTTAGGTGTAGGGATGTCAAGATTATTCAAATCAGGTCACAATATAATCGCAAGAAAAATGATAATCATGACCACATTAGACAGTGTGAATAAAAGAAAATTACAGATTTCACTGTTGTTTGGTTAAGGTCTCAGTAATCGTGAACAATCGTTAAATCGTGTTGTTTTTCCTCACAATAATCGTAACACTAACATTTCATATCGTGACATCCCATTAGGTAATTGTTCTTCTTTGCAAACAACTAAATATCCTATCTTTATGTTAAAAAATGGGGTCTCCACAAACATGCATGCCATTCTTTTATTAACAGTTTATTATCAGTATATTCCAACCCTCTCTTGAATTGTTTAAAATGTGCGCTTTAAATTGAATCCTGATTGTAAAACCTAGTCTTTGTTTTAGTCTCGAATGCAAAGTGTATATCCGTTTTCATGCTTTCCCCACATCTGATTTTGGGTAAGCCTTCCCCTGCACTCCGTCAGTGCTCTGTGGGCCTGTAATAATCCGTAATTGGTCCCAGATTGTTTTTGAGGTCTGCGTATCGGCGAGCAGCATCTGGTTAACCGCGCCACTTGCTCAGAAACTTAGATTACAGGTTTTTGAATTGGGAAAAGCGGTTTCGAAAAGGTCTTTATAGAAGCTACCAGTGCGCTATCAACACAGTCTGCATGCCATATGACTTCTGTGTGCATAAAGGGAAGATTTATCGCTGTTTTAGTGCTTTGATTTTGAATCCCCGGTTTTGTTTCTTTAAGGTCATCTAACTTTTCTCACATACCGTTAAGCCCAAACAGAAACACAGTGTTGAGAGATGAATGTTTGACTTACAATGTACAAATTGTGCAAATGCAATGTCTGCAAAGTGCACACGTGTTAGCCATATGTTTAGACTTTTATCTTGTGTTAAAATTTCTGCCCTCAACATCATATTGAGATTATGGGCATCTATTTTAAAGTTGCACTATGAATCATTTCTGGTTGAGGGTCCGTTTTTGTCCAAGTTATTTTTTCTTGGAGTGTCTCCCATAAAGGTGTTTAACATAAATATTTTGCATCGATCAAATACAGCTGTTTCTTATCTAAAAATACCCTAAAAAAACACACAATCCTAATGTATTCGGGGTCGCCTCTCCACAGCTATGACCTGTAACTACAAAAGGGCAGAAATATCACTTTATACTTTTATTTGAAGCTTTAATTGCAGCTGTGTTCAATATTGTAATTTTGCATAATATCTCCAAAAGTTGCACAATGAAACTTTTCTGGTGAAGAGTCCACCACCTGCTTGTATCCATGGTAATTTTTTTGCTTTGTCTGGAGTTTCACAATATGGCAGTAAACTTATGTCTTGCATTGATTAACTAACCTATGTTTATATTACTGAGAATTAGGATTGCAAATAACATCGATTAATGTAGCAATTATTCTGTCAATTAAGTAATTAGCTGTTTAGATCGTGAAAGGCAGTGGATTTGACCTTGACGAAGCTAAAAGGACAGTGCTTGAGGCCATCTTGATAGAGTTCAATCACAGGCAAAACCGTTTTTTGTTGTTTTTTGGGGTCAAAGATACTACATTTAAATGTTTCCTGTATAATGTTTACATAATTCCTGCTCTGTCTGAGTCATAAAACCTCTTCTCAGCAGATGGGACCTTTGGAGTTTGTGTAGATTACCACTTAAAATATTAGATCAAAGACTTGATATTCTAATTCTGCATATCTTCGAAACAATGCTTGCAATATTATACTTTTTTTTTCGATGACTCTCCGACCTCTAACATGTGCACAAAAATGACGTTTGTAGAATTTAGCTGCTGGAAGAACATGGAAAGTGGTTGCATTGCAGTTGTAACATTCTTAAGGAATTTCACACAGACGTGCCAGGCTCATCTCCCTCTTTCTGTTGCTCAACATACTTTAACTTGGGCAACATATGCAGAGTTGAGTGGTTTAAAAATTGGCGTGAGTTCTTGTGCAATTATTCGATTGTTAAATGCATGAATGATGGTTCTTTATTGTGAATCTGAATTTAAGATAAACTTGTTAATTGAAATAAAGTGAGAGCCTTCGAAGTGCAAGATGTGATTTAAAGGTTGTAAAATATGTTGTGTCCACTGTGCTAGGGCCTGGTGCAAATTTACCAATCTGTATGCAAATCATTACATGCAATTGTCACTTACTAAAATTTCTAACTTGATTTTGATTAAGAAGAAAATGATTAAATACCAATTTTGATACAACAATAACACAATTAACAGTTTCTTCTATAATATTACCTTCTAGTCTTAAACTAGTTCTGCCATAAAGAACTATTTAGGAAGTCAAATTTTGTGTTGTTGTGTTATGTTGAAGTATTGAAGTATCGATCCTGAAAAGAACATTTTCTGTCTTTGTTATAAAACGTCTTTTTTCAAATAAGTCTGATTATTTTTCACATCCAACTAGTCACGATTAGTCGATTAATCATTGCAGCCCTGCTTCAGTTTCAACCTTGAGTTTGATACAAAGGTTAAGGCTAGATACAGATTTTGATACAACAATGATAATTATAATTATTTTTTCTATAACATTACCATGTGGTTTTATACTACAGCTGGATCAAGACCAACCATTCCATTTTGTCCTATTTATGTGATTTCAGTATTGATTCTTGTTCAAACCAGTATCTTGTTGCTTTCAAAAGTGGGTCATGGTCAACTTTTCAAGTGTAAAATTTCATCCCAAAACCAGTTTCAAACTATTGCTCCATAATAACGGCAGATGCAGTTTCTCCATCACTTCATGCGTCCTTGGATTACAGACCTTGACAAATCTCCACACACAGCAGAGGTTTCTATACTTATGCCTCATTTTACATTTGTCTGTCCCAGGTGGTACTCGTCCTGTGCAAGTTATCATCACCGAATCTGGAAATCAGCCCAACTCTCACCCAATCCAGTGGAACGCCCCGGCCTCTGCCCACATCACTCAATACGTCCTCAAGTGGAGAGCTGTGAGTACCGACTGTGTCAGATGAAGCACCAGAAATAACCTTTAGGGAGTTTTGAAACTTCTTTTTATCAACAGAGATTAAACTGCAGCACCTAAATAAACATTTGATTACATTTTGGCTAAATTTCTTATTTCTATCTTGTTATTTTCTTTTTATTTATTGTCTTGGAGTTCACAGTGATATGTTCAGCGCTCTAGTCCAGCAATTTTCAGCCTTTTTAGATTTGCGGCACACTTTATGGGTTGAAAAGATACCACGGCACCCAGCCATTTCAACATAACCTAATTGGATCTTTTCATAACAAATAATGACAGTTACTTTGTCTGGTTCTTTGAATTTGGCGATGGTGATTGTTTTTACTTTCAAAAGTGTACAAAAGTGTACTCAGGACACTCCAAAACGGTGAATTACGGTGAAGATTGGGAACCCCTGTATTAAGCTATATAATAATGAACTTTTATAGTGTATGATAACAGTGTTTTTCATTGATTGAGTAAAGCAGTGGCCGAGTCTAAAAATAAGTTGAACATAAAACTAGTAAAACAAATTATATTTTATGCTTGTAGTAATGCTATGAACATATAGAAGTAACATATTAAATCGGTATCAGTGCTTGTTTTGAACAGCAGAGGCAATAAGTGACATTTTCCAGTCTCCATAAATTATGTTAAATAATACAATACAAAATTTCTGTTTTGAAACAGAAAAACAGCCAAAATCCCTGGAGGGAGGTGATCATTCCGGGCCATCTGAACTCGTACACCATCTCTGGTCTGAAGCCCGGGCTCACGTATGAAGGGCAGCTTGTCAGCGTCCTACGATTCGGACGCCGCGAGCTCACACGATTCGACTTCACCACCACCTACGGCTCATGTGAGTGTCGCCCAGACAATATATCATACTGTCATTATTTCAGTGTCTGTCAGAACAACATATGGGGGAATCAGCGCTCATACTTATTTTCCCAGTATTATATTATTTCTATAGGAACTTAAACTACAAAAGGGGCATATCGCAGTCTACTTGGATTATCATCTACTTGATAAAACTAGATTATTGAACTAGTTGCCAGATGTTTCTAAACTTGTTTCAAATTACTTCTAGTTTCAAGTAAAAATATCTACAAATGGGGTTAAAACAAATCCCTTTTGCCACTTTGAAAGAGTAAAAAAGCAATATATTTCAAGTTAAATAGTTTTGGAAGCAGTCACAAAAAAGTAAAACAATAAGTAAATAAACAAATAAATAAGTAAATACATATACTGAACAAAAATAAAAACTTATATTTTTGCTCCCATTTTTCATGACCCGGACTCAAAGATATGAAATTTTTTCTAGATACACAAAAGACCCATCTGTGGGAGGTGGAATGGACTGTCAATATTGATATAAATTGTTCAGTAAAACAGAATTTGCCAAATTTGTGAACAATATTTGAGATATGGGTCTTTTTTATATATAGAAAAGGTTTCATATCATTGAGTTCAGCACCTGAAAAATGGGAGAAAAAACAAGGGTGTTGCGTTATTTTTTTGTTCAGTGTACAAACTAGTCAACAATACTCAAATACAGACTGATTTTCTAAATGAATTTAGACATTTTAACCACGCCTTGATCATTATTATTTACAGTATGTATTTCAACCCTTGTGGCTCCTGTCACATTCAGCATTACATCATTTTTGGGGATATGCAGTTTTGGATCACACAATTAATGATTTACTCAAAAATCCAACATCTTCTTCAGTGATATATTCTTGATATTTTGAAGGTTTGAACTGCAAAATTGGTCAGTCAGTCAGTCAGTAACACCATATATCTCTACATAACTTTGGCCTTTAATATGTAACTATCCACTCCAATTAGTTTGATTAATTGAAAGACACTTGCATGTGTATGCATTTATTATTATGACGACATAAAACAGCATGTCTCATCTGTAGTTACATCCTTCCCTGTACATATTACATCGACCTCCCGATGCGATTTATGAGCTTTTCTCCCTCGAGTGTCCTTTTCTCTGAGACAGGAAGTATCTGTTCACTGTTATTTATTTTCTTTGCCTGATCTTTCTGTGTGTGTCTCGTTTAGTGGCCACGTCTCACGGAGAGACCACCCCTCCTCCT
The DNA here is from genome assembly GCA_019453435.1 of Rhinogobius similis. Lineage (NCBI taxonomy): Eukaryota > Metazoa > Chordata > Actinopteri > Gobiiformes > Gobiidae > Rhinogobius > Rhinogobius similis. Next base: position 18,213,854 of record CM033633.1, on the reverse strand, counting down.
CCCGTCGTGGATACTTCGGAGTCGGTCACGGAAATAACCTCCAGCAGTTTCGTCATCTCCTGGGTCTCTGCCTCCGACACGATTTCAGGGTTCAGAGTGGAGTACGAGCTCAACGAACAGGGACAAGGCACAGGGCAGCCGATAGTGCTAGGTAATGTTGCTGGGCCAAATGTGCCAATCTGCAATGATCTAAAGCAGTGTTTCCCAATTTTTTTGTCTGGAATTCACCCTAAGCTTTTTCTCACACTCCGAGTAACCCCAAACTTGTGTACTACTGGCAAAATAAACCTGTTCACTGTAGTAGAATTGGTAAGGTTCCTTAGTAAACTATTTATATTCGTAAACGTATTCTTACTTTTACATCGGATTATATCAACCAAGGTGTTAATGAGCACTAGCTATTAGTTTTTAAACTTATTAGGCATTTACAAGCATTTATCACTTGGCTATTGAAAATGGTTTAAGAAGCAGCTTATAAATGCTCTTAAAAACTGTTTGGACACGGTTGGTTTGCATTTATATATATGTATATATATTTTATAATGTATTTATATATTTTTAAGTAAATGCCTAATGAGAGCATAAACCAAAAAAATAGTGCTTATAAATGCCATATAATACTTCACTAAGGAACCCTCTTTTATTTCTATTAGCGTTGCAGTAGAATATTGTCAGTTATTACTATTATATTGCCATTTAAGTCAAAGAACATAAAAAAGAAATTCAAATACCAACTTCACCTTCTTTGAAAATCTCAGTAGTCCCTGTTTAGGAAATATTGCCCAACTATGAATTTTATTAATGTAAGAACACAAATTGATTGCCTGAAGAAAAATCATGCCCCAGTTGTCTAATAAGGCCATAATCTGATTAATGTTGATACAGTAATGACTAATTTGTGGCCTTGGTTTAGTTTTAGTCCTGGTTTTGTTGTGGTTTGGACCTGATTAGGATCAAGGTTAGTGTTGGTTTTGTCTCAGTCTAGTCCAGTTTTAGGTTTGGTTTACAGTGTGTATGTGTAGCCATAATTTTTTTGTCTCTGTCAAGGTTTAGTTCTTGTTGAGCTTTTTTGATTAATCACATTTCTTGGATACTTATGGGTTTGTAGAATACTCTATTGATGTGGCACAAATGACCTTGATGAATTCATTTTTTAAAGCTGTTTTTCTCCATCAGACCTGCCGCGGACAGCCACCTCAGTGAACATCAACGAGCTTCTCCCTGGGAGGAAATACACTGTGAGTGTCTATGAGGTCACAGACGGAGGAGAAGACAACCTCATCCTCACCACTTCACAAACCACCGGTGAATGGACACACATTTTAATCCATCCGACGCATGTCTTTGTAAACTCAGGCTACTGGAGTTCATAAATCACAATTGAACATGTTATAATCTTTCAAATTAAATGTTTCCAGCTCCTGATGCCCCCGTTGACCATGAAGTGGATGAAGTTGGAGAGACCTCTATTGTCATCAGCTGGGATAAGCCTCTTGCTCCTATCACTGGTTTGTCATTTTGTATGATTTACGTTAAGTGGCTGTACACATTTTTTTCCATGTAGTTGAGCAATTTTTTTTTCTTTTCCCATTGCAGATATATTGTGAAAACAGCTCTTAGGGTCAATATTAAACTGAAGTGCACTGTCTGCCTCTCATTATAGAGTGTGTTTTAAGAACTAGAAAGTACGTTTTTAGCATGCTAGCTGTTGTTAGGCCTCTGAAAGCTGTGAAAAGCTAATGCTGAATGATTAGGATGCTAGGAATGTCTTAGGAAAGTGAGGAACTCCATAACCATTGCAAACCGTTTACAATAAACTAGCTCTGTTTTTCAAATTTTTAAGGCACTAAACATCAGGTACCAGGTGATCAAGTATCACAGTTATTGCATCTTAAATTCTATATTTATAGTTAGGGTTAGGGTTAGGGTTATATATTTTTGCACAGCAGTTATTTAGATTATAGAATGCCCTCTAGAAAAATCGGGTTGTTCCTGTTGTTTAAACTCTCTATCCAAAGGTGCTGTATATGACATTTATTGTTTTGTAACGTGAAAAACAGAACTAGTTACTTTAGTGCAGTCGCTCACTTTCCCAATGCCGTCCCTGCATTCTAAATATTCACCTCGAGAAGTTTATAAGCATTTTTCACGAGTCTCTGAATCCAGAGCATCACGGACCGTCCGGGGTAAAGCTAACAAAAATTAGCATGCTAACGGCGCTCTTCCTGCTTCTCGCAGAATAAAACGCTCTGTAAGTAGATACAGAGGAAGCACTGTGGTCTCATTTTCACCCAAACAGATGCTTTTACAATATATCTGTGCTGGGGCAACACATACACACATTTTATTTTATTACATGCAAATAAATAAATAAATAAAATCAAGTACAACACCCTTCAACAATGAGCGCACTGAACAGAATCCTACATTTTTAAACATGCCCCCAAAATGATGCCGCCCCTAGAATAGTCACATTTTGCTTTTGCATTTATTGTAATTCAATCCTGTCTCCATAGGTTACCGGGTTGTGTACACCCCGTCTGTGGAGGGAGAGAGCACAGAGCTGACCCTCCCAGACACTGCGACCTCTGTGACCCTGAGCGACCTTCGTCCCGGGCTGCTGTACAACATCAGTATCTACGCCGTGGAGGACAGTCTGGAGAGTGAGCCTGTCTTTGTACAGGTTAACACGTCTGGAGACCCACTGCCAGGTACAAAATCGACCAGAAAACTAGATAAAAATATATTCTTTATGTATCAATTTTTGTGGTTCATTACAGCATTTGCATTTTTAAGATTGTTTAAGCAAAGCCTCTTTAGATTGACACTAGGAAGTACCATGCAACATTTGTGAAACCAATACCAATCAGGAAATTGAGCAACGTCAAATTGTTCAGGGACCATATAGATCTCTAACTAGGTGGTAATATTTATGCTAGTTAGTGGTTATTCAGCTATCAGTTAGTACAATTAATCAACTAGTAATACTAGTTGACTATAAACGTTGTTATCGTATTTTGGTAATCGTAATTGTCAACTGGACAATACAGATTCTAAATGTGCGTTCACACTTCACACTTCACACGCAAACACAACATTCAAACTGAAACTAACCTGGGACTAAACCCAGAACTAAACCTTGACTAGACAAGGGCTGGACTAGGACAAGAACAAACAAGTGTGAATGCACCCTAAAACACATGCAAATAGACCTTTGTAAACACAGTCCCTGCTTTATTAATTACAAATGTCAAAAATACACTATTACACCTTTATTTGGTTAAAAATATTTATGAAAAGTCTTGAAGTACAATAGAAATAATCGTTTGAGTACTGAAATTATCATTAGTTGCAACCCTAATCTTTATTAAAACACTTATTAATACTTAAGATAAAAGTACATGTACAAAAGCATATTACTTGTAATGTCAATAAACAGTAATTAAGCGTATCAATGGGAAGAAGTATGACTGAATATTTGTATCAATGGCCATATACAAAATAATACACATATAAAAATTGAATTAAGCACGTATAATGCATTTTACTACTAGTTAGCCTACTACTAGTTTAGGGATGTGATCCCTAAACTTCAGTGTTACCATGTGCTGTTAAATCGTCTATTATGGAATATTTTAGGAATAGAAAATGATATAATCTGAAGTCTGAAAACTTTCCTAATCAATTTATTACACAAATACATGCACCATCAGTGTTGTGGGACAATAATTTCTCAAACCAACCATTATTCTACAAAAGTGGGTCACATGAAATGATGAAATTAGGTATTACAATCAGATCGGTTGATTTGCACAGGTCTTGGGGAAACTTATCCATAATTTTCTGGCTTGGAGTTGTCTACAGTTTGGCGCTGACAACAGAAGATACTGGAAGATGGAAAAGTGAAGTCATTGGGTTCACAGCTGCTCCGCTCGACTTTATGTAAAACTTAAACCGTCTGCCAGGTTCATCTCGCTCCTGGGCCCATTCAACACATGCTACAAATTTAGGTGCATTTGTTTGGACAGTAGGAGATGGAACCAGGACTCCTGACCCAGTTTAGGGCAGATTGGAGCCATCTTTGGAGAGGCAGGAGTTTGTTGTTGCTGCCACTGGCTAATGACCGTCCACAGACTTTGATAATAAACAGAAACCAGGGCCGATGATTTAAGATGTGGCATTCACTGTACACTGGAGATACTTTTGAAGTAAAATGAGTTGAGTAGTCAGCGTAGTTAAACATGAATTTATGAACCGAAAGTAATTCCAGATCTGTGTAGTGTAAGAATAGAGTCATATTGCCTTAGATTGTTTTGTAAATCGTCATTTTACAGTGTTTATGCAAAAAAAAATACACGCTAGCTATGTGTAAGGGAGTGTACACCAATAAATAAGAGTAAAACAATAGATAAACGGATAAAACAATGCACAATTTCTTTCTAGCTTCCTATCTTTTACCCTTAAACCATGAAGATAATGGTATTTATGCTGACAGTCGAACATTTGGATGTAAGTTCACGTTCAGTGTTTTTTGCCCAGTGTGCCCAAAGCAGTGATCCAAAGTGCTCATTGTTTAATGCCTTCAGTGAGAAGATGTAAATAGTCATGAAAATTAAAACAAAATATTAAATGAAAAAGGTTGACTGGTAGTGTATTTCTCAAGGCTTTGAAATGATTATGAACATTATGACACATGTCAATGAGCAACAAAGATTGGGTATGACATCGGACCATGCAATCAGTCGTATATATAATTGTGATTTCAGTTAATACTCTATTTCAAAAAACACAATTCATTTCCTTCTGTTTCGAGTTATGAGTACATGCCTTTTGCCTCTAAACCTGGAGCAAAGGCACTTTTCTAAAATATTACTAATAAAATACATTTGGTCTATACTCTACAGAATAGTTTTGACAATACAGAAGATAATTGTTCCAATTGTGTTTTCAATTATGACCCAAATAATTATATTTTTTTCTATAATCGAGGAGCTCTAGTTTGACTGGAGTTCACTTTAACAGTATCATTTAATATCAAATCAGTAAATGTTTTTAATTAACAAATCAAATAATTCATGTTCATAGTTCATATTCCGTCAGGATGTTGGGGAATTAATGTTGACAAAACTATTGCTTTCAGATGAAGTTGAATCTCCTTCAGAGCTGCAGTTCTTCGAGGTCTCCGATGATAAGATAGTTCTGACCTGGACTGGTCCGGTTCGGGATGTTTCGGGCTACAGAGTCACTGTCGTCCCCGTGGATGAGTCCGGGACGCCCCAAACAGAGATGACCCTCCCTGTGAGCCAGAACTCCTACATCGAAATCACTGACCTGGAGCCGGGGACACACTATCGATTCAACATCTACTCCATCAACAACGGAGAAGAGAGTCTGCCTCTGGTTGGAGAGCAGTTTACCAGTAAGTACCGAGGGTTATTGTTGACGTAAGAATGAGAAGCAGCTGGACTGGACGGGTTGAGGGTGAGGGTTACTTTAATTTGCATGCTTTTGTAAATATGAAATTGCAGTATTTGCACACTTTCTTGTTATCTCCACTTGTGTTTTTGGCTTATGAAGTAAACAGGTCTATAACAAGACAGTTCCAGGTCTAAACCAGGTCTTAAATAGGACTACACCAATCGTCACAGGAGTTTTAACCCAAAAGAATTACCCAAAATGTGCTCTAACTTAAGTAAACATTAGAACCGAAGAGGCGCTTGCTGGGGATGCAACGATAGTTTTTTCTCACGTTTCAATGTGCTTCTCGAAACATGAATATGATTTTGATTCTTTTTAGGCGTCAGAAGAACAAAGATAAATGTACCCTCTACTATTTTTATGCTAATTATCGATAAAGCACAACGTCTACTAAACTACACTACATCTTCTCTTTTGGACGTAGCAGAGTTAAGCCTTTAGGGAGTAGTTTTCTTACTGTATCTGCAAAAATGGCATGCTTAATCCTTTTTTTTTTTCTCTTTGTGCCAGACTGCGCTGAAGAAGTACCATGAGTATATTTAGTCATATAGTTATGTGGACTCAAACAAATCAGTTATGTATATTAGATTACTGTTGTAGTAGCAATAGTAGTAATTGTTGCATTCCTAGTGTCTGCGTTCCACAGTTTGATAACCGCTGTTTTAGTACATTGCACAACTGGTGAATTTCTCAAAGTTTTATCTGATCTTATCTGAGAAAAAGATACATTCTAAGACTGGCTCATTGAATTATGTCTTAAAATATTGCTTCCATCAAAATCTTTTCCATTTGTAACATTTTTGTCTCCTCAGAACCAGATGCCCCGACCGACATCCACTTCCAGAACATCACGGAGGACAGTGCAGTGATTCTGTGGTACGCCCCTCGAGCCAAAGTCACCGGGTACCGCCTGTTCCTCACCGTCGAGGGTTCAACTCCCAAACAGCTCAAACTGCCAGCTCGTCTGACGCAATACACGCTCCTCAACCTGAAGCCCGACACAGAGTACACCGCCACGCTGCACTCGGAGATCGACAACACTCTGAGTGAAGGAGAGTCCGCCGTCTTTACCACCAGTGAGTGACGTTTATTATCATCATGTCATTATTGATCCTTTGCCATAGGGCTGGCCAAAATACTAAAAAAACAAACAAAATGAATCTTCCTTAACCCCTTACCTCCGTCATATTGATCAATCTTGATTTTACTTAAATTTTTACATTTCAAAAACAAAATTAAATTGTTTGTTGTATTGATTTCATGATCATACAGAAGGCAGGCTTAAAAAAAAAACTCTACTCCAAACCACATGGTTTTACCGACAGAGGGAAGACTGTTGAACTCTCAATTAATAAAAAAAACAACAATCCTATCATTGACAATTAGAGATGACTTAATCTCAATCTCGATTTGATTCTGATGAATTGCTCAGCCCTACTTGTTTTAATTATTTATTTTGCTACCATGATGGCTCTATAGTTTTGCCTACAATTATATTAGGTTTTCTGAATTATGTCTGATTGCAGCTAGATTTAGAAACTAAAATGGAATTTGATATATTTTATTTTATTTACAGTGAGCTTTATGCAACTGTATCTTTTACTAAAAATGCTAACAATGCTTTGGTTGGTTGAAACACACACAATGCTTGCTTGCATAGTGCATAGAAAGGTTACATTTCATATACATTAAAAAAGACAAAGATCCATTAAAATTAAGCAACGTAATTATTGATGTGATTAGATTTTAATACGGTGTGTTGATTTGATGGATGGATATTTCTTCCCTTTGTGTTTGTAGCTCCACCGATGGGTAACGCTCCCGTGTTCAGCACTGATGTAACTGACACTTCCATCATCGTCTCCTGGACTCCTGTTCCACGCGTCGGATACAAGGTATGTAAAGAGGCTCATTTATACACATTATTAGGTTCATATTTGACCGAAAGACTAGAGACAAACTTCATTGATCCATGCGGAAAAGGACATAGTTGCTTAAAAATACATAATGAAAATATGACTTACTTAGCAAACAGCAAATAGAAAAGTACAAAACCTGAATAATAATGGTACAAAAAATGAAATGTGTAATGTAAGCAATGCCCCGAGAACATTTAAGGATATTTAAAAGTAAAACAATAAAAAATATACATATATCAGGATGGGTTTACACTTGCATGCCACATCAACCTAAATCTCAAATGGATCAGGACTAAAAAAGGACTCGAACATGGACATATCACATTCTACATCAGGATTAATCTGGGCTTAAAAGTGTGAAGTGAGTGCCACAGTGGACAGCCACCTTAGACGTCTTGTTTGAGTAAAAATCCTCTTTGAGAAGCATAAAATCTGTGTTCCTCAGTGAATGTTCTGATTGGATGAAATATGTCACACTGACGATGGGAATGTTCATGTTCATAGGAAAACTTTGACCTTTGATCTTTACCTTTTGCTCCCTCAGTCATCTTTTTCTTCTTTTTTTTCTCACTTCCTCTCCTCTTTCTTCCCTCGACTGTTTCTCTTCTGTCTCTCTCCCTTTTTTTCTCCAGAGTTAATTTCGTTGACTAGAATATATTTGTCAATGTCATATTTTTGCTGACTAAAACTATGAGAAAAAGGCGATATTTCTGTTGACTTTAAGTACTTACTTATACTTGTCAAATAAGAAAAACTAAACAGAAATGAATGAAAGAGCCGCAACCCAGAGCATAAACAAAATCTACTCTACAAAGTCTTTACCGTGAAGCGATGCAATACAATTTATCATAGTTAAAATAGAAAACAAAAAAAATGGGTTGACTTGTTTCATTTAGTGTTTTGTAACTTATGTCCATTGTTTATGTGGTTGTTTTACTGTGTTGCTTTAATTAGTCCCAGGCATTATTTTTTCATGTTTTCCAATGTGGTTTTTAAACTACAAATTGAAACTAAACTTGACTAAACTAAATCAAACCAAACTAAACTAAACTAAACTTAATATACTGTAATTTGTTTGGAACTTGAAAAGATTTAAAAATCTTATCTTTATAAATGCTAGATAATGTCCTTGATTTCAAGATATATATACGTAACTTTTAACTACAATTTAACAAAATATTTAGAATCTTGCCTTGTAAAATTTACTTGCTGCATGAAGTTTTAAGCATTTTTTTCATAATATGTAGTTATCTAACTTTTAAGCCACTGCTTTTCTTGCAGTGTCAGAATTTCTTGTCTAAGTATTGACTAAAACTAAATAATTTTCGTCAAAAACGTAAGCCTCTTCCTCTTCCTCCTCCTCCTCTCTCTTCTCCCTCTTTCTCTCCCTTTCTCTCTCGCGTTTCTTTATCTTTATTCTTCTTATACTTTTACCCTCCTCTCTTCTCTCATCTCTTTCTTTCCTGTCTAATGCTTGTTGTCCTTCCATATTTCAGTTGACGGTGCGGCCCAGTCAGGGAGGAGAGGCGCCGCGGGACGTGACCTCTGACTCCGGAAGCATCTACATTTCCGGTTTGACCCCCGGAGTGGAGTACACCTACAGCGTCCAGCCAGTGTTCAACGGACAGGAACAGGGCACCGCCATCACCAAACGAGTCATCACATGTAAGAAAAATAAGAGGATATCCTTAAAAAAATACAATAAGTAAAAACAAAATATTACTGAATGAAGTGTAAGGAATATTTTGCTCCATACTGATGTGAAGGCTGATTTTGCCGTTTCTTTCCACAGCTCTGTCTCCTCCCACTGATTTGAACCTGGAGTCTAAACCAGGGTCAGGAGAAGTCACTGTGCAATGGAGCAGCACCGATGCACCAGGTATGGACCCACATTTGTGAAACACTACTTTAACTTTCAAATTTTCTTGTTGCATTATATAGTTTGACGAAGATGATTTGTTTTTAATTGGCAGTAAGGAATTAGCACTTGAGTGAGAATTTGTTAAATTAAAAAATAAATATCCTTGCACTAAATATTGCACCTTAAAAGACTCCGGTGTTAAATCAAAAACATACTTGGAGTTGCATTTAGCATTCATGCCATTTTGAGGAATGCTGGTTAAAAATTCCTCCAAAAACGCTCCCTGCGGAACCCAATGAATGATTTTTTGTTGTTGTCACTTATCCGAGAATCTTCTACTGTTTTAAAATCATAGCCAGAGTCACTCTGAGCATTTCTACCGTCTAAACATGACCACTACAGACTTCAAGCAGAACTCGCGCACTTCACAAAGGCTCGAGTACCAACAGTAGATGGCGACTAAACTCAGTAAGTGCCAGGGCAAAAAGAACCAGATACAGATGTTCAATTAGTTTTTATGAATCTTTTTTTTTTTTTTTTCTAAAATATGAGATGCCAAACTTAAGGTACTCAAGGATGTTCAAAGGCCATTCACAAAACAGATATTGTTTATACGAATTGTTCAAAACAAATTGCAAAACTTGTATTCTCTACTCGTTGCTCTCTTCTTGCAGACATAACCGGCTACAGAGTGATGTGCACTCCCACTAACGGCCAGCAGGGGAACAGTGTGGAGGAGTTTGTAAAGGCCGGACAGACTTCGTGCACTCTGGATAACCTCAGTCCAGGCATCGAGTACAACGTCAGCGTGGTCACAGTGAAAGATGATATGGAGAGCACCCCCGTCTACACCACCATTACACCCGGTGAGTCACAGAGGTTCAGGCAAAGGATGTATTTGTAGGGAAAATGCAATTAAGTCTTGGAAGAGATAAGCTTCATGGGCACCAGGGTAGTTTGAAGTTAGCATGAAGTTTGTATGGTAAGTATAAAGTGTTTGTTCATTTAGAAAAACATAACATTGAAAGTTGAAGCAAAGCTCATAAACTTTTCATACATTTTCTTTGTTGTGCTCACATTTTGTACACAACAAAAGTAGGCATTATATATTTGTGGTTTTCAAATGGTGGTCTGAGTCTGAGTTGAAAAGTAGATTGTACATGTTCAGGTAAAAATGTTGTGAGGTTATACATTTTTTTATTCAAATGTAAATTCAATTTGTTCAGACTGGGGGTTAGTTGATAAAAAACAGATTTTATTGTATTGTGATATGGATATTTAATTTAGTTTCTTATTTTTGAGAACTATTTCTTCTACTGGTTGGTTGCATGTCTTTTACGAAAAAAATTTCCCTTGAGGATGAATAAAAGCAATTCTGATCCTAATATAAGACAACAACATATTAGAAGAAGAATAAAAAGTTTAACATTTTTATGATCTAAAACAGTTGCTCAGGTGGAGAAAGGAGGGCTTCTTTACAAGAGAAAACAACTCTGTCTATTTGGGTAAAAATTATAATGTGATTTTTAAAGATGAAAAAGCCATTTTTACTGTATGGATATTGGCATAATATACGCACAAATGCATCAGGCCGTGCATGACCTTCCTTAGTTTATAAACAGACTGATAAAGCTTGAAACTGAGACCATTTGAGAACCACTGTGCTGGAGCGCCAAGCTAATGCCACCCACATTCACAGTCACAGTCATCAATGATTGTAATACATTGACTGACTAATAGATTTTATGTATTTGGGAGAGCATTTGTTCTTCCAATAGTGTGTCGTACAATCACATGCTACTGGAAGCTTTTAACGCGTATTCTCACTTGCTTCTACCTCTTTTCCTCTGCTTTTTTCTGTTTGTTTTGTTTGTCATTTTTTTACCCCTAACCAGAAGTGCCACAGTTGACCGACCTGTCCTTTGATGACGTTGGGGACACGACCATTAGCCTGCGCTGGTCGCCCCACAACACCACGGCTGTCACTGGTTATAGGATCACTGTGGTGGCGGCAGGAGAGAGTGTGCCCATCTTTGAGGACATGGTTCAGTCCAGCACTGGGTTTTACACGGTCTACGGCCTGGAACCCGGTATCGACTATGACATAAGTGTGATCACAGTGACGGAGCACGGAGAGAGCAAGCCCACGACGCTGACGCAACAGACATGTGAGTATCAGGATGTAATCTTATGCAAATCTCCCAGCACAATTATTTCATGGTACAGTACTGTATTTACTGCGATATTGTGGACGGACGGAATTATAGATATGGTACTTTTTCCTTTTAAAATGTCCTGACCAGCCTTTGCTGTGAATCATTTCTGTTTTATTCCAAAGAATTAAGATAAATATAAAAGTGCTTTAAGGTGTTGTACTGTTACTTTTACTGTTTTGAAGCAACAAACATTAGCATTTGGCACTTCCTGCTTCTCATAGAATAAAACACTCACAGATGCAGAGAAACCGCTGTGGTCTCATTTTCACTTGAATAGATGCTTTTACAATATTGGGGCAAAACACATTGTACTTTATTACTTTATTATTTTTCACGTTTCAAAACAGTAAAAAGCAGTTACCGCACCTTTAACAGTTATGTCTTCATGTTATCAGCACTCAATGGAACAAAGGATTACGGTCTATCTAGTTCCCTTTTTTTTTAGCTGTTTATGCTACAAAAGCAAAGAAGCTTATTCTTCGATATATTGTGACAGCCCATGGTATTATTGTGAGACTTTTGGTGATGCAATATCGTGATATTTCGATTGTCCCTCATAAATAATTAGTTTGTATGGTATTTTCTGTCATACAAGTTACAATTACCATCTTAAAAGCCACTATTAGTTGTGTACTGGAGGTGGAGGGTCTGCCACCTGCTTGTCTTCATGGAGATGTCATTTCTTTGCCTGAAATGTTCACTCTTGCACATTAACCACATCACAATTGGGACTAAACCAGGACCAAACCCCAAATTAAACCTGGATTTGATCAGGACAAAAATCAACCTATATCAATAATTTAATGTTTGAATTTTTTGTGATTGAAATTCAAGTCTGTTTATTGATAGTTAAAATAAAGGAAAGTATTTTGAAACACCATTTAAAGCAATTAAAGATGCCACAAGTAATAAAAAGAGAGAGACAACTTCAAATTGTAATGAAATGGTAAAATGGTAATGGTAAATGGTAAAAAAAAAAAAAAAAACAGAAAACATTATACTATTTTTATCTAAAACATACTATTATTATTTTATTGTACATATTTTGTGAATAAGTAATAAGGAAACATTTTGCCTGGGTTTGAGGTATTTATTAGTAAATTAAATCTAACCTTTTGCCAGACTTTCCCCAGAAAGAAAAGTACACAGAGGATTTTACTAAACAGAAACACATCTCAATCCAATAAACCACTATTTAAAAGAATTATCCCTTAAGTACTTGTACAATTTGATTTCTTTAATAACAAGCTTCATGTGTGAGAAAGTCCTTGTCGGTTACATAATCAAATCTGCTGCGTATTAAGTCTAAGTGGATCTGTTAAACGCTGCCTATTAAGCGTGTTGTCGTAAGTGTACGTCATGCTGTGTCGTCAGTTTAACAATTTAGTTATGTGTGTCTCCACGTGTTCAACATCTGGCTTTAGTTCAAGCGTTTTATCATAACAAGGCTCATTTTTCTCCCTGGTGCATTCTCTGCTTGTTCCCTTACTTGTAAAGATGACAATAAAACTTTAAACATAAATCTTGTCGAACACACAAGACACCCTCTTTCTTGAAAATGTGCTTCTTGAAAGTTTGTCTTAATAAGAGAGGCTATGCAGAGACATTCTTTATTTAGAAAAATGCTACTAGACAACTGATAAAATGTGTTTCTTTGCTTTTATTTGGCTTTATTTTTGTCCATGGAGCTTTTGTTTTGCTCAAATCAACTTTATACGGTAAAGTGTCAACTCAAAGTATTTTCTCGTTGTTGCTGAGGCTGTTTAGAGCTAAGCTAGTTTGTTTGTTATTGGAGATAGAGGACACTTCAACCGCTACAACAATTAATTTCTTCAACACTTAGAATCAGAAACATGTTATTTAAGAAGAGAAAAGTAATGAGTTTAGCTGTGTGTGATCCCAAAGTCTGCATCAGTGATAAATGTGAGCGTTCCTGTAGTTTATCTGATTTTCTACAAATGATTACTTGATTTTATTTTTTTTAGATGTCAGGTACAAACTAAATATTAAGCAGAGTTGTAGACTCTTATATTTTTTATCAGACTTCAGCAGCTTTTTTACATTTTAGTTGTGTTTTGGGCTTTCACAGGAAAAAATATCATTACTTTTGCGGCTCTCGTTTCAGAATGCTTTTATGTCATCTGCATAACCTCTGTTCGGGTCACAATGCAATCATAAAAACTATAAAATAATAAGTGTGAGTGTCGTAAGCAGCAACACTGAGTCATTTGTTTAATCTGAATGCACCTCTAATCGTGACTATTCTTACTTGCCTGTGTCTCCTTGCTTTTTTGATAAATGTTTTTGTTTTGTTTTTTATTATAGCCGTACCAGCCCCGACTGATTTGACTTTTGGACAATCTGGACCAAATACTCTTCAAGTCTCGTGGGTCGCCCCTAATGTGCCAAACAGCGCCGACATTAACAGCTACTTAATCCGGTATGAATCAATTAAGCTAACTTACTTTTTCATATAATCATGCTAAACTAATCCTTTGTTCTTAGGTATCACCCCATTGACGATGAAGACGACAACACTGAGACCAGTGTCGGGGGAACTGAGAATAGTGTCGTGCTGAGGCGTAAGTAAACACAATAGACATGATTTGAAAAGTGTCTAATGTTATTTAACTTATTTTATGCACATGTTTCTCATAGATTTGCTGCCAAACACGGAGTATCTGGTCAGCGTTGTGTGCGTTTATGAGCAGAGAGAGAGCTCACCTGTAGTTGGCACCATGAAAACAGGTAAGTCTCAGCAACATAATTAATAAACAAATGTTATGATCTTGTGGAGTCTATTGTCAAACTGCCCTTTTGCTAATTGAGTACATCTTAATAAACGTAATATATCTTAATAAGCAATTTTTACATAACATAACTTAGAGGCTATAGAGAAAGATAAGCTTAAAAGTTAAAATTATAGGAAGTAGTGCTGGTTTCTAAAACAGAATATCTCTGTGATGTCATCAAAAAGCGACATACCGTTGAAAATACAGCAACTGACATTTTCCTGACAGCTTGAACAATCGTTCAACAAAATAAAGGCGTTATCAGGAATTATTTATTACAAATTCATAACTATTGAGTATTTTTTTGTGCTGCTGCTTAATAAACTTAATCAAAACTGGGGAAAAATAGGCTAAATGTTTAGTAAAATCTAAAATATAATCATGTTCACTTCGTTTTAGTGAAATGTATTCTCTAACATGTCGTATTTAATCTGTCACCTATACCTGAACTTTCCCAGTTATGTTTAGCATGTATAGATGTAAAGACAATCAGGGCTGTATATAACAATTGTTTTAGTAGACGACTACTTAACAATTACGCAGACGATTCAATTACTTACTTACTCAATCAAAAAATAAATGAATAATTTTCATTGATTTTCATAATGCCACTGCCTTTGTTGTAAAATCTCTTTCAGCATGTGCTTTAGAGTCTGTATAGTCAAGATAACGATTACGATTATAAAAGTACAACTACAATTATTATTTTTTAAATAATACATTACACTTCCCTCCTCAGCCTTGGACTCTCCTGTGGGCCTGCGTTTCTCTGAGATCTACACCACCTCCTTCACCATCCACTGGCTGCCGCCTCAAAGCCGAATCACGGGCTACAGAATCCGCCACCAAATGTCCACCGGAGGACGCACCAAGGAGGAGAGACTGCCCCCGTCCCGAAACCACTTCACCATCACCGGACTGGCCCCAGACACTGAATACATCATAAACATTACTGCAGTTAACGGCATCCAAGAGAGCATTCCCATCAGTGGAAAGCAAAAGACAAGTAAGAAGTCTGAAATTAATAATTCTACAACTGATCTAACGATATATATGGGACAGCAGAAAAAAGGAGAAGAAATGAAATGAGTTAGATTTTTGAGAAGATTTTTAAATCAATTACGAGTTTACTCTTACTTACAGTTATTTTTGCAAAAAATCCTGTTTGGGTTCAGTTTAGGTCAGATACATGGAGATACATGGATAGTTTTGATAGCTTTTGCCACTAACCGACTGATAGGGCATGTTTTAGTCGATCAAGAAGAAGATTTTCTTTAGTTGACTACAGCCCTAGTGCAGAGACTGAAAATAGCATTTAATTCCTTATAACACAATCAACTTTATCAAATATATCCATTATTTTAAGTAACCATTCATTATTCCTGAAGTATCTACAGAGAAAAGCTTTGTATAAATAAAACATTCCAGCAGTATGAGACATTCTGGGCCAACAATAGTGGGCCAAAGTCAAAGTGTTATTACATTAATTTAGATCCCTGGGTTATTGGCTGAACAAATATCTTGTACCCAAAATCTGTTATCTGTGTCGGTATCTGTGCATCTCTAGCCATGTTTTACTAGTAATATCTCTCTTTCTCTGCAGTTTCCGACGCTCCTACGGACCTGACTGTTCTGGATTCTACTCCGACCAGCATCACTGTGCGCTGGGACGCCCCCCCTGTCACAGTGCGGTACTACAGGATCACACATGGAGAGAGTGGTAAGTGTTTTTGTTCAACCAAAACGTCAACGTCTGTTTTTGAAAGAATATGTTCAGGGCTCACAATGAGGAAAATATAATGTGAATGTAGGTAAATATTTGAATTATAATAACAATTCAATACCATTTTCTCAGATGTTTAATCACTTAACAGCATCAGCACAGGTCAGAGCTTGGATTCAACCACCATCATTTGTCTCTATTGGTGTATGCTCTAACTACAGATATGCTGCCACTTTAAAGAGGTTTTAAAAGTTAACTTGTGAAGAAGAACAAGTAAAAAACAACTTTGTACAGAGGAAATTGACATGCCCTGTTGGTTGACTGATTAAACTACTGAAACAGAGTTGGCATGGCACTCGCAAAAGTTCTCAAAATGATTAGGATTTCACACAAAAACGACTATATATACAGAGAAGTGCTAGTAAACAGCTAGTGAAAAGTTTCGATTGCTCCTAAAACTCCATCTAACTCACTCCATTCTATTCTATTCTACTCCTAAATCCTAATAAAGAAATTTGAAAGACTAAGACAGCATTGACCGATTAATTGACTAAACGACTACAGCCCTGATAAATCTGTAATTATAAGATAGAAAACATGAGATTAAATTGTATCTGCCACTTCTAATTAACATAGATTACCAAAAATACACTGTTGAGTATCACAACGTTGAAGTAAATGGGCAAAAATGGCAAAATCCTGACGCACTTTGAGCAATCAAATAAGATTACATTTAAATTATATTTGTGTTTCCTTTCGCAGGTGGCCACAGTAACCCCAAAGAGTTCACAGTTCCTGGTTCTCAGTCCACGGCCACAATCAACAACTTGAACCCCGGCACCGACTACACCATCACTGTTTACGCTGTAACGGGACGAGGAGACAGCCCCGCCTCCTCCACGCCCATCTATGTCACTCACAAGACGGGTAAAATACACAAGATATTATTATTAACCTCCACATGACTTTAAACAACTTGAGTGTGTCTAAAATATGTACTTATTCCACTCATTGCACTTATTCTTGGTTACTTGAACCATAACCTGTTACCAAAATAAGTTCAAAAGCTTTATGATGTAGAAATACACATGTGATTTTTAATTGTTGTGTGTTGTTTTATATATTTTGTAAATTTGACATTTTTTAAACAAAAGAGTTCCTATTTACTTGTGTTTTAGGCAAATAAATGGGTTTACTTGTGGTATATTGTCAATTATTACTATTTTACTATTATTTTCTTGTTTTAATTATATTTATGTCAAAAATCATCCAAGAAAGAAGCAGAATTTACCACAAAACCCATTAAATTTTGAACTGAGCTAGGACTGCAACAAGTTAATCGATTAATTGCAACTAATCGACTATAGAAACTACTAATTACTACTAATTAAGTCATCGAATAATCGTTATTGGTCTATACACTGACTTCAAAACATGCCCTGAGCTGAGAGAATATGTTTTATTATTCAAACTGTGCAGAAATCGTATGAAAATGATGAATTGATGAATTGTTTAGATTTTGTGTTTTTCGATGAAAACGCCCCTTTGTAAATATTCTTCACCAGGACGTCCACAAACATTGTCACTTCAGCTTCAGTAAAAATCTCAGGCCTTTCGCATTCTAAACCAATCAATCAATCAATCAATCATTATCGTTAGACTAATTGATTACCAAATTAAACTAAACTGAGCCCTGATTGGGAAACACTTGGCAATAGAACCGTCGCCTTTTTATTTATTTATTTATTTCATTTTTTACCCTAATACTAAATAATAAACCAGATGTAATGGCTGCTCGTTTTTATATTTGCTATGGAACTGATTAGACAACAATGTCTGCTCGAGTATTGTTTTATTTTTGAAGAATCCATCTTCTTTACTCACATTTTCTTTCTTTGCTTCATCCACCTCTTTCATTTTTTTGTTCTTCACAGTTTGATGTTAAAAGCTTTTGTTTTTGTGTTTTTTTTGTTTTGTGTGAAGGAGTGGGTTCCCCTTCAGACATGGAGGTGAAGGAGGTGAACGACAACAGCGTCACAGTCAGGTGGAGCCCAGCCCAGGGCCCCATCAAAGGATACAGAGTCACGGGGGTCCCACGAAACGGACAGGGGCCAACTTTCACTGAAGTGGTTGCTCCAGGTAGGTCTTCCTTTAACTATTACTGTTTAGTCAACAGCAGATAACACATGTACAAGTAGTTTTCATAGATGCTTTGGAGAATCAAGTTTGTCAAAGGGATTATTCTGTCAATATCTGTTTTGGATTTTTCCACATCAGGTGCATGGGCTTGTACTCATTGCATATTCTGTTTAGACAAGCTAATAGAGCCATGAAATGTCTAGAACAGATAAATGCTGCATGGTGCGTGAATCCACGTCTGTCAGTGTGTCAGGAAAATAAATCTTAAGGGAGTCTGAAACTACACAGTAAATACCACTGTCGCTATTTAATGTCTAATATAAAAATGAGGCTGGATGTGCTGATAGCCAGTATAAACATGTTTGGTGATATAATTATGAATTGTTTATTTGGAATTTGTATCAAAACAATAGTTAACATTTCTTTTCCCATGCCTTATAAAGGGCACGGTAGACAATGTAACTATAGTCCTACACAGTAAATTATGTTAATTTTGGTTAATACAAATATTTGGTAATATAATTTGTATATGTTTCTTGTCTTTCTTTCCCAGACCAAACAGAGATTACCTTCCATGGCCTGATGCCTTCTTCAGAGTATGTCGTCAGTGTCTCTGCTCTGGGACAAGACGGAGAAAGCTCCCCTGTGGTGGTGAATGCCTTAACCGGTCAGTTTAATTACGCTTAAATTCAGAGATCAAGGTTTAATTTCCAAATATTGTTAAGTATTTTAAAACAATTAGGAAGGTCAAAGTCAATATAAATAAAAGTTAAACTGTTTCAATTAAGTGCTGACAAAGAATGCGTTCACTCTTGCTAAACCTGGAACTAAACCTGGACTACAGACCATGACTACGGTGTTTAAATATAGCCCAGTGCTCTGGTGTGGACTTGTTTAGTCCTATTCTAGTCCTGGTTAAGTCCTAATCTAGATCTCAGTTTTTGATGTGGTGAATGTGCCATGGCTCAAAACGGGACCAAACCAAGTCTACATCAGGACTAAACTGGGCATGAACGCAAAATGATTCCAAACTACTGAACAGAAATACTATAGTAAGTGTAACCCTTAAGATGTAGAAAATAATAAAATGTTGAAAGGATTTTTAACAAATGTCACTGCAAAACATTTTTTATTGAAAACATTTTCTCATATATATTTTTTTAGACCTTGATCGTCCTAAAGATTTGAGTTTCTCTGACGTTGACTCCACGTCCCTGCGCATCAGCTGGGACAGTCCTGAGGGCATCGTCACCTCCTACAGAGTCCTTTATGCCAGCTCAGAGGAGGGCGAGCGAGAGCTGTACCCCGCGCCGAGAGGAGACGCTGAGTCTGCTGTTATCTACGGACTTCAGCCCGGCACAGAGTACACAGTGAAAGTGATCGCTCTGCATGACGACACAGAGAGCACCCCAGTGATCGGAGTGCAGGCCACACGTAAGTCAATGTATCTGTCAAGTTAAGAGGGTTTACTGAAACATCATGAACTGAATGAACGGCTCTAGTGTCTGAGCCGAGCAGCGCGAAAAGACACAGCCAAATGTGCACAGTTACATTTTGGTGTTTAATTTTGTGAATATATATTTTTTTTTTATGTAATGCAGTATAATTTAAGATTGTAGGAATATTCTGTCTAGGAATCACCTGCTTAAGATGAGTGTAGCCTATTTAAATTAAATCCCTCCCCTTTATAAATCATGCACATTGATATAATGTGGCTTGGCCCCGATGTTTAGTCCATGGTTTAGCTTTTAGTTTAGTCTTGGTTAGTTCTGGTGTAGACTTGTCCCAGTTTTAGTCCATGTTGTTGTCATATTTAGGTTTAGTCCCTGGTTTAGTCACGATTATCCTGGATAACTCCTGTATTAGTTTCTTGTTTCGTTACTGGTTTAGTCATGGCTCTGTCCTAGTTTAATGCTTGGTTTAATTTCTAGTTTAGTCTTAGTTTAGTCCTGGTTTAGACCTGATTTTAATCCACGCTTTAGTCCTTATTTAGTGTTCCACGTTGGTTTAGTCCAGGGTTTAATTCTGTTTTCATTCCTTGTTTAGCCTATGTTTTAGTCCCATTATTGATTTTTTAGTTATTAGCAGCTCAGACCTGTTGGTACAAGTCTTTACTTTGACCCTCGACAATAGCCCATCTCAAGTACTTTATAAAAATAGTACTTTGGCCCAAATAACTGCTCATGTGGCATTAAAAGCGTTTTATTAATTGCACTATTTCTTCTCCCTGCACAGCCATCTCTCCTCCCACAAACCTCCAGTTCTCTCAAGTGGGTCCCACCTCCTTCACCATGAGCTGGTCCGGGACAGGGCAGGAGAACCGGCTCGGCGGACTCACCGGGCTGACGGGGTACCGAGCGGTGGTCAACCCTAAAAACAAAAGTGGACCCACCAAAGAGCTGAATCTAGCCCCTGACACAACGCAAGCTCACATCTCTGGACTCATGGTAAGAACAGACAAGTGGAAAGAACAACAACAAACTGGTGAATGATAAGTGTAAAAAAAGAAAGAGAACATGATGGAGAGATTTACTGCTTTATTGACCCATTTATAATGTAGAACTCATAGTTTTTAAGCAGTAATAAAGCAAAATAAATATGTAAATTAGGACTGTCACTAACAATTATTTTTGAAGTCAGCTATTATTCAGCGATTATTTTTTTGATCAGTCGACTAATCAAACAATTATTTCTATTGTAAATTTGAACTTTAAATAAATTATCAACCAAATAAAGGTTGAAATATTGGACTGAAGGCTTCTAGATAGAGAATATTCATGAATAAAGTGTATTATTGATTGAAATCAGGAATAATCTATTCTTTTTTTGACATTTTGATGTATTTATGTCACGGTCACATGCTTTAGAGTCTGTATAGTTGGGTTAACGATTAGTTTTTTATAGTTAATTATTTTTTATAGTCAACTAGTCGATTATTTGTTGCAGCCTTTAAGTAAATAAACGTTCTTTAGATTATTGATTATATAAAAGCAATAACTGTGTGTAAAGCTGTTGTTTGAGCAATGCCTTGTAAATAGGGCTGACACAAGTAATCCATTAACTGAGAGTGGTTTGTTATTAAAAAAATAATAATAATAATCATAGTATTTTGACAATTAGGATTTTTATCTGGACTGTACAGACTAAAACAGAAAAATATATTTCATAACAAAAACAGTGGCTTAATTAAATCAAAAATGGCAAACACTTTCATATTTTAATCAGTAATACACCATATTTGTAAATATTCTATATTTAGAAGCCTTTAGTCACCGTATTTCAACCTTCACTTAATTGATAATAGATAGATATAATCGTAGAAACAATCGTTTGACTAGTCGACTACTTAAAAAAACTACTTAAAACTTAGCAAAGGCCTTATAGAGTGAGCTAATATAAAGTGTCATTCAAGTTTTACTGTTTATATTTCCTTAATTCTCTTTTGTTATAGATTGCAACGACATATGAAGTCCACGTTTACGCTCTGAAAGACTCTCTGACCAGCCGAGCCGTCCAAGGAGAAGTCACGACTGTGGAGAGTGAGTTTAACAATCATGTGGTTCCTAAAAGTCTAAATTATCCTAATCAAAAACTCACACATCCATTAATACTACATCCATACCTGCATACACACAGATATTTTCAAACAGTGTTCAAAATGGCATAAATATAAACCTTGAAATAGTAAATATGCAATGCCCAACTCTATAATAATTAATTAAATAATCCAGTTAACATAGATTTTCTTATGTACGGTGATTTTTTAAAGGTTTAAGTGAAAAAATTACGCACATTTTTATGCACATTTTCAGTTAGATGTTTACTGAAACACTATATAAGATCTAGATATACATTTATTTATTTTTTCAGATTGATATGTCTCAAATATGTGTAGTTTTGGACGTTTTTACACAAAAACTCCATAATTTCTAAATGAAAACATTACATGATGATTCTTACATTTATGTGAGTAAACTACTGGAGAAGTTTCAAATGGATATCTGTAAATTTAATTTTTTTTCCTATTCACCTGCAGTGTCTCGCCTTAAACAGTTGCACAATACACAATCATAACCTTTCTATGTTTAACCATTTTTATTATTATTCTAACCTTTAGACATCAGCCCGCCTCGTCGGTTGCGGATCTCCGACGTTAACGACTCTACCATCACTCTGACCTGGCGCTCCAAAACCGAGACCATCTCAGGGTTCTTCATCGAGGTCACACCAACCTCCTCGTCCTCCACGTTTACTCCCATCCAGAAAACCATCAGCGCAGACTCACGGTCGTACAGCATCACCGGTAAGAACAGAAAAGAGCTCTGCGAATCTCAGTGGTACTTTCCTGGTTAAATAAAGGTTAAATAAAATCAAATTAAATGTGTTTATTGTTCATAATGTGAATACATCTAATCATGGATGGACTTTTCTCTTATGGATCAATAAAGTTTTATCTAATGTAACGAAATGGACTAATAATAATAATGTATATGTATAATAATGTAAACATGTGAAATAAACAAATGTAATTCATAATAAACTAAATAATAAAAAGAAACTGTGATACAAATACAGCAAGAAGAGCAGATCAGTTTCTAGGCACAGATTCTGCTTTTCCCTTAAGAATTTATTCCAGTCAAATTATAATTTTAGTGAAGGTAATTCGATGAATATCAAATTTAAAGTGTAGTTATTTTTTTATGTCTTAATTAAATTGCAGCCCCTAAAACAAACAATGACATGGACTTAAAATTATAGTTGTGTCTAGTGGTTCCGCTCGATTAGGAGTTTTCTTTTATTAACTATTTAAATATATTTTGTTTGTGATCTATAACTAAGGTTGTGTTTCATTTTCAGGTCTTGAGCCTGGGACGACTTACAAGATCAACATCTACACACTGAAAGGAAGTGGTCGCAGTGCTCCTCTGACTCTCACGGCCACAACAGGTAAAAGCCCAGTGTGCTAGTTTGTTACTAAAGCCCTGTTTACACCACAACTCATTATTCACAACAAATTCAACCTGCATTCAGATGAAAACGATGAAGTGCGAAGAAAACAGGTTTTAGTGTGAGAGCTGCAGTACATGCATTTGTTCAGCAAACGGCGCTGTGCTCTCTTCTGACGTACTATATTACACGCAGAACGGGGCATTGCAAAGAGTGTCACTGAATGGATTTGGGCAAAAATAAGGCCTTAAAAGGCATTAAATTCTGTTTCCACAGGTATAAATCTAAAACCCATTGTGACAAAATGATGTATCTATCAGAAGAATAAATATAAACACAATCAAAATAAGAGCAAATAATTATCTTCTCCCCAAAACTGCTGCATCAGCCAATCAGATGTGTGTCCATGACAGTAGTTTTTACTTTGAAATTTCAACATTCAAATCTATTTTTATCCAGATATCCTGGATTTATTGAATCTAGATATTAAAAGCTGAGATCAAATAATCTAAAAAGTAAAAAGATATTTGTTTTGAACCCTATCATTGAATCCTATCATTTACTAAATTTGCTTTTTGAAAATTATAAAGTAGTTTATTATTTCCTTGTCATTCTGCTGCCCAATGGAATGGTTACAACCCCGTAGTTTTGACATTGTCTTGATTTGACATTGAATATGGCATTAAAAATCTTGAAATGTGGCATTGATAAGCCTTAAATGTGACGTTCTAAACCCTGAATCAACCAATGAGTTGATAAGTACTTTTCACAAGTCTCAGAGCCCAGAGCACTCCCTGCTTCTCGTAGAATAAAATGCTCTGTAAATTGAAGCAGAGAAAGCGCTGTGGTCTCATTTTCACCCGAATAGATGCTTTTACAATCTATCAATCATTCTGAAAAAAATCAGGTACATGAACTAATTCTTTTTTTCAAGTTTCAAACAGTAAAAATCAGGTACAGCGCCTTTAAGGAAGTTAAAAAGAAAAAAAAAGAGTATTATGTATTGACAAAAAAATCAAAATGTGTGTTTTTTAAATTGCAATATTGTTTTCTCTCGTCCAGCCAAACCAGTTGTGATTCCGCCCACGGACATTCGCTTCACGTCCCTGAACCCGACGAGCATCTCGTTCATGTGGGAGTTGTCCCGCAGTCCTGGGGTCACTGGGTACTACGTGACCTACGAGGAGGTCGGAGGTCTGCCCCGAGAACTCATCCCTCGACCCCACCAGGGACAGAGCTATGCCACTATTAATGGTGAGGTAGCATGATGAAACTATTAGCAATTAACAGCAAATAATTGTCTGATCATTTGTAACTAATCTTGACAAATCCACTATAAAAACACAATTGTAGTCGTATTTTGGTAATTGTAATTGTAAAAAAATAATAAAATAAAATAATTAAACTAAATAACAGTGCGTTGAGAGGTGCTGGAAAAAAATTGCAGATCTACTTTGAAGGTGCTTGAAAAGTGCTTGAATTTATCTTTGAAAACTAAAATAATCGTTGGTTACAGCCTTACTGATCAAAGAATTGTTATTTATGGGTCAATGCCTAATTAAAATGATAAAATACAGTTTAGAGTCTCACTGGCGCAGCAGCAATAAAAATACAAAATGTGTTACAAATCGTTTATTTTCCTTGATTTGTAATGTTTGTCACATTTTACTGTAGGACTGAAACCTGGCACTTCCTATGTCATCAAGATTGTTGCTCTGCAGAATGGTCTGAGGAGTTCACCTCTTGTGGGCAAAGCCAGAACCCGTAAGTACAAATGCTCATAAAATCATAAAGTGTAAGCTGTTTTGTACACATCTTCATGAAACCAAATATTTTCAGTTTCATTCCGGTTATGCCCCTTTTATTTTCTGATACGTGCCAACAACAGACTGCATTACTACTTAATCTTGGTTTTGATTTTTATAGATATTTCATTGTACAATAATGTTCTTTAAACCTGATCATGTGATTGCTTTTCATCCAATCAGAGCCTGCTCCAGATCAGGTGCTCGTTCCTGAACTACCTGTACTTCCTGTTCCTCACCGACCCACCACTGACATCCTGGACGTCCCAGAGACTTTCACTGACAATTTGTAAGAGCGTGCTTATAATTGTAAATGTAATAAATGAAACGATATTCTCATTTTAATCTTTCTTACAGAAGTTTTGACTCGAACCACGTGCATTTGGCCGGCACCAGTGGACAAAGTCAACCAGGACAACAGGGGCAGCACATTTACACAGAGTACCAGAGTCTTGGACCAAACAATGGACTGAATGGACTTTATAACGGCCTCAAAGAGGGACAGAGACCGACTTTCAGAGAGCCACTGGTCTACATCCCTGTGGCTGGGCCTGATGGCAACAGAGTACCCCTGGTCAAGGTTAGCGGCATTTATAATTAAACTTAATGCTAGCTCTTTTACCTTTAAATATATATAACTTATATGAGTTAAGGAAGACATATATTTAAGATTCAAATGATGTTTTGGTAGTTTGACACTGTTAAAAATATTCATGTCAGTTACATAGTAACACCTTTTTATCAATATATTAATATATTATACATTATGAATATACTGTATTTTTATGGATGGATCAAGATCTAATCTAGTTGTTTTATTAAATATTTTTTTATATATTAAATAAAAAAATATAAAAGATGCATAGCTTTATTCTTAATACATTTTGTCAAAATCTATCCCGGTCCCATCTCTAGGAGTAATAGTGCAGTACAGAAAGAAGCCATAATATTATGACTCGCTATCACTTTATTGTGTAGGGATGAAGTCAAATCTTCACTCAATTTAAAATAGCAGTAAAATTCCCTTTAATGATAGTTTATAGTTTTGGTAAATGCCCTACCTATAGCCGTTTTTCTGGCAGACTCTGTTTATTATTTTAAAAGGCCTTTGGTTGACTGTGTTTTTTATGTTTCAATTCTTTTTGGTTATTTGTCTGATTTGTGAATACCTGTGAATACCTGTGAAAGGTACTCTGGGAGTGAAGTCTTACTTACTTTTTCCAGGTGAGTGACGGACCACTGCCCGGCCTTGAGTTTGGATTCCCCGACAACGAGACCGAAATCCCCCTGGAAGCTCAAACCATCACCGCGCTGTCATGGCAACCCATCCCCCACACCACGGAGTACGAGGTGTCCTGCAACCCCCTGACTCACCTGGAGGAGAGGGGCTTCCAGGTAAAGACATTTCACTAATGCTTAAAATTTTAACAAAAAAGGATGTAACATATTCCAAATCTCACGTTTATCTTTAACCTCCTGCTGTAATATTTCCTCCAGATGCGACTCCCTGGAACCTCAAACAGCGCGACTCTGATTGGTCTGACATCCGGAGCGTCCTACAATGTTGTGGTGGAGGCCATGAAGGGCGGAGCTAAAGAGAAGGTCCTGGAGGAAGTCGTAACTGTTGGCAACGCTGGTAAATATTAACATATCATATAATTCATTTTTGTATGCCTCCGTAGCATCACGGGCCACAGGTGACACAGGAGAAATAAATAAATCCACCACAGAGTCTGTCCATTTTGAAGCTTTGTCATTATATTCCAGTGAGACATGAAGCATAAGCCTCTCTCTGTGTCTCTTCTGTTGATGTTACGTCCTGCTCGATATTCAGTATCTTAGTTAAAAAAAAACTCAAGCTTATGTTCGTGTACTATCTTTTTCTTTTTTTCTTTTTTAATGTACTTTCTTCTTCTAGTTATCACTTTCTGTGGCAAAATTACAGCGCCACATACTGGGCTGGAATATGTATGGCAGCAGTTTTTAGGCGTTTTGAGTGCTCCTTGTGGATGCACACATTTACTAAACCAGATCCATCTTTATGCAATTCGTTTTGGAAACTATAACCATCTTGTCTCCATGTAGACGGGGCCTTAGTGAACAATGCACCCGATTGGTCAAAGATATATCTTTAAGCTTCATTCACGCTAGTTTCATGAATCCTGTTTAGAAAGTCCAATGTGTGACGTTTTATCAATGTGTGATGTGACCCCGAGAAGCTTCTGCGCTTCAGCCAGTAGATGGAGCCAAAGCTCAGTAACTCTGGCATCTCCCAAAGCTAACAAAGTTATATTGATTTTTTTTCTTTTTAAGATCTAAAACATGAGACGGCAAAGTAAAGATATTCAAGAACATGTTTAAAGGCCAATAACAATACAAACACTGCATAATTTTTCTCCTTTAAATTATTTGTAAATCAGAGAAGGCAGAACAGAGTTAATATGGGGCCACCAGAATCCAAAGTGAGATGACGCCTTGCTTAACAGACATTCTTCCTCCCTCAGTCCCTGGAGACCTGCCCCTGACCAGCGCCCCTCAGGACGTGTGCTACGACACCTTCACACACACGTATCACGACGTGGGGTCCGAGTGGGAGCGCATGTCTGAAACCGGCTTCAAACTGTGGTGTCGCTGCATCGGCCTGGGCAGCGGACACTTCAGATGTGACTCCTCCAGTGAGTACTAACCCCTACCCAGCATGCTTTGCAAACAACATAGAATTAGACACGCTGTAATTCTATGGAGCGTAAAAAAGTGGAATTTATCGGCATTTTCTTTTAAATAAGATGACTTGGAATTGGGACTGATTGATTAATATCTAAATTGATTAATATCTAAATTAAAGCCAATAAAACAATAAGGGCTGCATTTAGCATAATTTGTTAGGTATTTAGAACGCGAAAGGCCTGTGAATATCAGATTTTTTAATAAAGTTGAAGTGAAACCTAAAAAACGTGCAATATATACATTTTTTGTGTCATTTTTGTATGATTTCTGCTCTGTCTCAGAAATAAAACCTCTTCTTTTAGCACATATTATGTTTTGGAGTCAGTGTATAGACCAGTTAATCGATTAATTGCGTTTAATCAATTATCTTGTTGTAGCCCTAAAAACAAAATAAAGCAAGTAAAGATTTTTTTTTTTTTTTTAGGATTTTACAATATTTTAATAACACAAATAGCCTATGATAAATTCTTGAATTAGTTTTAATGCCTTTACAGTATATTCACAATCATCAACATGGGCAGTTGTGGCATTCAGATGAAAGAAAGTTAAATTTGTTCACTAAAACAAATGATTTTAAATAAATAAAAAAAATAATTCAGCCTGCCCATGTTAATGTGTGCGCATTTACAACAATAACAGCAACTAATAATTTCTATGGTTTCAAAATAATCACAAATGTAAGATGAATTTAGCAGCGTTGTTGTGTTTTGTTTGTTTATGTATTTGTGATGTAAATACAAATGTATGTCTTACTTTATGATTGACCAATAACTGTTTCCTTTTTTGTCTTCTTTGATCTCCTTGGTGTATTTTATGTGTCTTTGTTCGTCTATGTCTGTGTCTTTTCTTTCTTTCTTTCTTTCTTTCTTTCTTTCTTTCTTTCTTTCTTTCTTTCTTTCTTTCTCTCAGAGTGGTGTCATGACAACGGAAATAACTACCGCATCGGAGAGAAATGGGATCGTCGTGCAGAGAACGGACACATGATGAGCTGCACTTGTCTGGGCAACGGCAAAGGAGAATTCAAATGTGAACCGCGTACGTACAAAACATCGTCACCGTCAAAAAAATAAAACACACTTCAGGAGAAAAGCAGGCTGCTATTTATTGATTTAGTTTGTTAGTTTAAAAGCGCAAATAGGTGTTTTTCCATTGTAGCAACCTGGTACTTTTTGCTGTTCACATCCGCATTCACACAGAGCATGAAATTGACAAACCTGTCCAGTCTGCTTCTAAAGATGTTTTATTACTTCATCTGGTACATTGCAACTTCAAAGGCCGTTTTCTTAAAATGCATTTTTCTCACAACTTAGATCCATCACACGACACTTTAAAATATTTTGACAAACATACGGTTAGATTTTTGTCATCTAATTCTAAAACTGATTTATTGAAGTTTTAAGTTACGAAAATGTGGCAAAATTTGAATTTTAGGACAATTTTTAGTCAAGTCTAGTTTTCTCTAAAAGTAAATAAGGTATCCAAAATCCGATCTGTTAAGTTTTTATAACTAATTTGTGTGCAAAATGAACTGAAAAAAATTTAACCTGGTTTTGTCCAGATTTACATGTCCTGAATATGTGCAATTTTGGTAATTTTTACACATAAAATTCTCCATTTCTACATGAAAACATGACATTATGAAAAACTTAATAATATATATATTAGTAATACATGTTTTTCTTTGATTTATGTGACTAAACTACGGGAGAAGTTTCAATATCTGATATGATATGATATCTTTAAATTTCAGATTATTTCCTATCCATAGTGTCTCACCTTAATTAGTTGACCACTGTTTCTATAATCGATTAGTTGCAATTATTTGATGAACTTATTGTAGCCCTAGTTTGTTTCAGTATTAGAGGCAGATTCTCTCTCACTCGGGTCTTGACACAGCCCACCAGACTATGTGGCCCTAAAGAATTGCTTGCGTAATTATGTAAAAAGCCCTAATAAACCAAAATAAACCAAAGATCAGGGTACTAAAAAAAAAAAATCAAGATATTCATGTTTGTATTTGTCTTTGATTTTCAAGACGAGTCGACATGTTATGACGACGGAAAGATGTACCAAGTTGGAAACCAGTGGCAGAAGGAGTATCTTGGTGCTATCTGTACGTGCACATGCTACGGAGGACAGCAGGTAAGATAAACGGTGCATTGAATATTTTCTGTCCAAACGCATGCCCCAAACGTACTGAATGATTGTCTCCATCTTCAGGGCTGGCGCTGTGAGAACTGCAGGAGGCCAGGGGTAAACACAGACGTGGAGGCGGATCTACTCCAGCCCGTCCACACAGACGTCTTTGACCGGTACAGAGAAAACGCTCTACGGAAACTGGTGAGTGCATTCAAATCTGCCCTGGAGCTGGATGGTTATGCAGTTTGGTAATTAGCTTAAAAGTCTGTATGACCGGTTAGACGACTCATTTCACTTCACAGCAAAAATGTATATCTAGCCTCTTGCGCTCTCCTCCGCTTGTCGAAGATCCAAGCCAAGTGTGTGCTGTCGCTGTCCTTCTGACTCCTTCACAGCAAAAAAACGGACATCTAATCTATCTTAAAATCACTCGAATTTACAATTTTTATCTGAATTTGAGCAGATCCGACTCAATAAGATTTAATTTCTTACATGATGCAGAATATTTCACTGGTTTCAAGGTATTTCTGACAGATTATACGATAATTTATCTTAAAATAAGAACATTTATTTGCCAATGGTGTAAGTAAAATAATCCTTACCCCCTGGCAGATAATTTGTCTTGAAATAAGAAAGTAATGTGTTGAAACAAGTCAGAAACGGTTTGAAACAAGTAAAATGATCTAGTTCCATCACATAAATACTCTTAACTAATCGTAACTAGTCAAAACGTCTGAAATTAAGATTAATATCCTATAAACAAGACATTTTAACTCATCTAGAAATTCATTTTTTGCTGTGTTCAGTATCAGTAAATCGAGTTTGAAATTATAGTATCAGGACAATATCAGTCAAATCAAAACATTCATTACAAAAACATTCATATGTATGCGATTACCAACGTGAGCTTGTCTTGGTTTTGCAGAACATCCACTGTCCCATTGAATGTTTGAGACCGGAGCTTCTCGCAGACGCACAGAGTCCGTCCAAAAAGTGACGAATAAGTGAAGATTAACGACGCCTGACACTGTCCAAACCACTTCACGAAGGAAAACTCATGGTGCTTTTGTTGAAATCGGAGCTTACTTTTGCCTTATAAAGGTTTTCCCCATCACACAATTGAGTGCCTTATCACCAACCTGTGCCTTTGTAAATGTATTTTTGGCTTTTTGCCTTGACCGATATTTTGTAGGAAAAAAATATTTCTAAGAGCACAAAACTTGCTGCTTTCTACTGCATTCCTTCAAGATACACCACTATGTAAATTGATAAAGTTTTGGATAATGTTTTCTCCTATTAAGCCTAAGAAATGTTTTGGATTGGCAGTAGATTTTGAATTTCATAACATGGGGTTTATTTCTTATTCTGTATTTTTAAGGAAAGTAAGCACCGATACATTTGAGTTAGTATTAAAATTAGGTTAGTATTAAAATGTCTCACCATTTCAGTAAATTTGTTTTTCTGCCATCTACTGTTACCAAAGACAAACGATTAAGTATTTTCATTGTTTAGGAAATTAATTCACAAGGAAATGTTTTCTTTTATTCTTTGTTTTTATTTATCCCGTTTATCCAGCATTTGTTTAATGCTAATTTGGGGTGTACACTTTATTTTTTAAACTTGTTTTGTATTGTTGGTGCCAAACTTTGAACTACTGTGGACTGAACCTTTTTAATAAACAGGACAAAATGAAAATGTTATTTATATTTCATATATTTCTTAATCAGGGCTTAATGAGGTCATACTTTTGCTAATTATTGTTCATACAGTACAGCCTTCCTTAATCCAATTAAATGCAACATGCTGCTACAGCCACATGAGGGCGCAGTCAAGCGCTGTAGTTTAATAGAAAGGCCTTATCCTTCATGTTTACTGTGCACTGATTCATTTGCACCAGTCTGAAATATCACTTTATACTTTTGAATTGAACTACTGTATTAAAAAAAAGTATGAGCATAATAGGTTAATATAAAAGTAGGTTAATTGAGAACTCTAAATTGTCCCTAGTGAATGAATGTGAGAGTGAATGTTTGTCTGTCCTTGTCTGTCTCTCTGTGTCAGCCCTGCGACGAGTTGGCCACTGTCCAGGGTGTATTCCGCCTAAGGCCCAAAGTCACTGGGATAGGCTCCAGTCACCCGCGACCCCTAACGGGAATAAGCGGTAGAAAATGAATGAATGAATGAGCATAATAATAATAAGAGGCGTGTAAATTAGACTATTTATTAATTAGACACTATTTCAAAATAATACTACTCAAGTAGAAGTACAAAGTAGTGATCCATGAAATTACTGAAGTAAGAGTAAAGAAGTAAGAAAACTATTCCTCAATCGAGTCTAATTGTCTCAACGTAACATCTGGATTAATCAACGGATTAATCGTAAGGACAAAACATATGCAAAAAATCTGTAACCTATTTTGAAAACATGACAGGAGGAAAAGGACCAAAATTACATAATTCATTGTCAAATAAAACATTTTTGTCACTTGAAATTGTAGACTTCACAAGGGAAGAGGAGCCACAACAAGACCAGAAAACAAACTGAAAAGAGCACAAGTCGCACATAACAACTGGAGAAACAAAATACCTGGACATTTAAATCAAAGTAAGAGTCTCATTTAGTCCACAGTCTGTCAAAAAGATCAATATTCAAATTAAGTCCAGCATTTTTCAATTGTCAGTATTAATTTTGGGCCAGTCCTTGACGATTTTTGCTGCGTCATCATTTTTTTTTCCATATTGGGCTTTTTCCCCATCGCCAAAAGTATTCCCCAATTATATCCTTGTATTGTGTCCATCACGGCAGGAGTTTTGAGGCCCAAATACACATAGTTTTGAAACTGAGTGGGATGATGATGTCAAAATAGTCCGCAGTGTCTTGTTAATTTCAGGCCAATAGTTTTAAGCTGCAGGACGTGGTAGTGGGCGGTGGGTGTAACCATAGTTTCTCCAGCACTTTCATGTGAGCAGTGAGCACTTTGACATGGTGTTAAGAAAAAACTGGATTCATTCTACCAACAGAATTCTTACCAGATGTGACTTTGTGGTCCTCCCGTGCGAGGTATTATGTTACAGGCTAAGTTGATAATCAGGCATTCTATAGTGGTTTTCAATCTGGGCGCTGGGACTCCCATCAGGATCGCAAAATGATATCAGGGGTCCTCAGGGCAAGTTTATTTGTGGAGCACACATCGTACAGAAGGCAATTCAAAGTGCTTTACACAACAGATCACAAACAGAAAAAGACTAAATTATTACAAAAAAGAGAAGATTGCAAATGAAATCTTTCAGTTGCATTTTTTAGATATCTTGTACTTTACTGAAGTACATTTACAGTAGATACTTTTACTTTTACGTTAATTTCACTGCATTTTAGAGCATGTATCTGTACTTTCTACTCCACTACATTTTGAACTGGTCTGAAAAGTAAAAGTACATTTTTCTTAAGGTTTTAGACCTGTAGAAAAGGCTGAGGGGCTTATTTATTCATGTATTTATTAGGCCCGAGCGCCACAAGCTGGCGAGAGGCCTATTAGTTTCGCAGAGTGCCGCATAAGCACGCGCGAAAGTGGGGCAGCGCACGGCGCGCATCAAATCGAAGGCCAAGCGCCGCCCGCTTCCAAACACTCGCTAGCACACTCCCCAACTCATGCATGACCCGTGAATACCAGTTAGTAGTGGGAAAATTTAACATTATCGTTGTAAACGGGCGAAGCCCGTGCGAAAAGCAAACGGCAGTCGTGGGGATGACGGCCGCGGCGGTCGTCATCCCCACGCAAAGCGCCGTGGTGCGCTGAGTCGCCCACTAATGCGTTCCCAACTCATGCACGTTCCGTGCATATAACAATGTAATGTAAAACTGAACATTACTATTGTAAATAGGGCAATAACAGAAAGTGGGCGGAGCCCACTAAAAATCTCAAAGTGTCTCCCAGTGACCAGGGACCCATACCAAAACGTAGGAAAGCGCGCTTTCAAAATGTATAGTTTATGAACTAAAAAAGGGGAAACATTGTTTTCGCATCGAATATTATTAGGCCCGAGCGCCACAAGCTGGCGAGAGGCCTATTAGTTTCGCAGTGCCGCATGGCGGCACGGTTAAAGTGCGCACGGCGCGCACGAAATCGACGCCAAGCGCCGCCCGCTTCCAAACACTCACTAACGCATTCCCAACTCATGCACGCCCGCATACCAATTAGTAGTGGGAAAATTGAACATTATCGCTGTAAACGGGCAAAGCCGTGCGCGAAAGTGCGCACAAAGTCGCGCACTAAACGAACCCGCGTCAGTCATCCCCACGTGCAAAGCGCCGTGCGCTGAGTCGCCCAGTAATGCGTTCCCAACTCATGCACGCCGTGCATATAACAATGTAATGTAAAAAATGAACATTACTATTGTAAATAGGGCAAATAACAGAAAGTGGGCGGAGCCCACTGAAAAATCTCGAAAGTGTCCGCCAGTGACCAGGGACCCATACCAAAACGTAGGAAAGCGCGTGCGCTTTCCGAAAATGTATAGTTTGCTAAATAAAAAAAAGGGGAAACATTGTTTTCGCATCGGAATATTCTTCTTCTTCTTCTTCTTCTTCTTGGGACCAACCCCCCTATTTTTCACCCAGTGAACATTGACGAAGTCTCAGGAAAATTTGCACACCTCTAAAAATCGTGCCTCTGTACATTCTGGCTATTTCCGATTTACAAAATTCAAAAATATGCCGCGTCAGCGCCCCCAAGTGGACAAAAAATGCATTGCGGGATAGGAAAGTGCCAAAAAAATTTTTTATCGTAGAATCATGAAACTTGGCAGAGAGGTAGATAGTGACAAGAGAAGCAAAAAATATTATTACGGCAATGCCGTCCGCCCAACCAATTGTCGGCCATATTGGATGCAAATTCGCTAAACCTGACTCAGCGTTTTTTTAAAACTTCGTACTTTTACGAACTCCTCCCAGGGCGTTTAACCGAACAAGCTGACATTTGGTGAAAATGAAGTTGAGGAGTGTGGCATCAAAAGTTATCCAAATCATGAACCTAACTTTTACGGTCTCTGTGCGGCGAAGCCGCAAAATTTGCCCAGAATTCCTGAAATTTTCAAATTTTAAATTTTGCTCCCATTTGCACATATAAAGTCCGAATTGCATCAAATTTGAATTAGTTGTTAAACTCACTGTCTGAAACCTATTAGAGGTGAAAAAATTTAATTTGGCGCGTTAGAGTCCCCTACAGATCAAAGCAAACTTTTATATGGGGAGCAAAAAATTTAGTTTTTTAGAATTTTTTGAAATTTTGCACAAAATTCCATTTTGGCCTACCGATCAAAAAAGCCAATGAGACCCATGTAATATTTTGTACGGCAAAGCCGTACCAATGACCAAAACAACTCATGTTATTCCTATGGGAAAATCGACAAATGTCTCAAATTTGCATATTTTTTCCTATGCATTTTAACGAACTCCTCCTTGGGCGTAAGTCCGACTAACCTCAAATTTGGTGAACATCTTTCTGAGGAGTGGGGCACTAAAAGTTATCCAAATCGTTGGGATAAGTATTACGGTCTCTGTGCGCGGCCGCTAATCTTGCCAATATTTTAGAAAAGACAGAAAAACCCCATGTTATTCCTATGGGAAGATCTCTAAATCTCTCAAATTAAACTTTGTACTTTAACGCACTCCTCCTCGGGCGTAAGCCCGATCAACCTGAAACTTGGTGATAATCATCCTGAGAAGTGGGACATAAAAAGTTATCCACATTTTTTGGATATTTATTATGGTCTCCGTGAGGCGAAGCCGCAAATATTGCCCAAACTTGTACAAATGACGGAAAAATCCCATGTTATTCCTACGGGAAAATCACTCAAATGAAAACTTGTACTTTAACGAACTCCTCCTCGGCGTAAGCCCGACCAACCTGAAATTTGGTGAAGATCTTCCTGAGGAGTGGGGCATTAAAAGTTATCCAAATTGTTGGGATAAATATTATGGTCTCCGTGTGGCGAAGCCCCAAATTTCGGCAACATTTTTGAATAGACAGAAAAAAACCCATGTTATTCCTATGGGAAAATCTCAAAGTCGCTCAAATTAAACTTTGTACTTTAACGCACTCCTCCTTGGGCGTAAGCCCGACCATCTTGAAATTTGGTGAAAATGATCTTGAGGAGTGGGCCATCTGAAGTTATCCAGGATTTTAGCACAAGTATTACAGTCTTTGTGCGGCGAAGCCGCAAACTTTGACCAATTTTTACACATTTTCAATGAAATATGAGCAGTAGGAGGCGCGGTAGCGCCACGGATTCGGCAGCAAGTATTTTATGAGGAGGGAAATTGGGGCGCGTAAGCGCCTTTGGCGCTATGGGCGGCGGTGTGGCGCGGGCGAGGGTTTATCATTGCCGCTATGGCTATATTTAGGCCCGAGCGCCACAAGCTGGCGAGAGGCCTATTAGTTTCGCAGTGCCGCAGCGGCACGGTTGCGAAAGTGCGCACGGCGCGACGAAATCGAGCGCGAAGCGCCGCCCGCTTCCAAACACTCACTAACGCATTCCCCAACTCATGCACGCCCGTGCATACCAATTAGTAGTGGGAAAATTGAACATTATCGCTGTAAACGGCGAAGCCCCCGAAAAGTGCACACGGCGCAATAAGCGCGCTGCGTGGGGATGGACGGCCGCCGTCGTCATCCCCACGTAAAGCGCTCGTGTGCGCTGAGTCGCCCAGTAATGCGTTCCCCAACTCATGCACGTTCCGTGCATATAACAATGTAATGTAAAAATGGAACATTACTATTGTAAATAGGGCCAATAACAGAAAGTGGGCGGAGCCCACTAAAAAATCTCGAAAGTGTCTCCCAGTGACCAGGGACCCATACCAAAACGTAGGAAAGCGCGTGCGCTTTCCGAAAATGTATAGTTTGTGAACTAAAAAAAAGCGGAAACATTGTTTTTGTATCGGAATATTATTCTTTCTTCTTCTTCTTTCTTCTTCTTCTTGGGACCAACCCCCCTATTTTTCACCCAGTGAACATTGACGAAAAGTCAGGAAAATTTGCACACCTCTAAAAATCGTGCCTCTCCACATTCTGGCTATTTCCGATTTCCAAAATTCAAAAATATGGCGCGTCAGCGCCCCCAAGTGTACAAAAAATGCATTGCGGGATAGGAAAGTGCCAAAAAAATTTTTTATCGTAGAATCATGAAACTTGGCAGAGAGGTAGATAGTGACAAGAGAAGCAAAAAATATTATTACGGCAACGCCGTCCGCCCAACCAATTGTCGGCCATATTGGATCTAAATTCGCTAAACATGACTCAGCAGTTTTTAAAAACTTCGTACTTTTACGAACTCCTCCCAAGGCGTTTGCCCGAACAAGCTGAAATTTGGTGAAAATGAAGTTGAGGAGTGTGGCATTAAAAGTTATCCAAATCAGGAAGCTACGTATTACGGTCTCTGTGCGGCGAAGCCACAAAATTTGGCCAGAATTCCTGAAATTTTCAAATTTTTAATTTTGCTCCCATTTGCACATATAAAGTCCGAATTGCATCAAATTTGAATCAGTGGTTAAACTCCCTGCCTGAAACCTACTAGAGGTGAAAGAATTAAATTCGGCGTGTTAGCGCCCCCTACAGATTAAAGCAAACTTTTATATGGGGAGCAAAAAATTTAGTTTTTTAGAATTTTTTGAAATTTTGCACAAAATTCCATTTTGGCCTACCGATCAAAAAAGCCAATGAGACCCATGTCATATTTTGTACGGCGAAGCCGTACCAATGACCAAAACACCCCATGTTATTCCTATGGGAAAATCGACAAATGTCTCAAATTTGCATATTTTTTTCCTATGCATTTTAACGAACTCCTCCTTGGGTGTAAGCCCGACCAAGATGAAATTTGGTGGACATCCTCCTGAGAAGTGGGGCACTAAAAGTTATCCAAATTGTTGGGATAAGTATTACGGTCTCCGTGTGGCGAAGCCCCAAATTTCGGGAACATTTTTGAATACACAGAAAAAGCCCATGTTATTCCTATGGGAAAAACTCAAAATCGCTCAAATTAAACTTTGTACTTTAACGCACTCCTCCTCGGGCGTAAGCCCGATCAACCTGAAACTTGGTTATAATCATCCTGAGGAGTGGGACATCAAAAGTTATCCACATTTTTTGGATAGGTATTATGGTCTCCGTGCGGCGAAGCCGCAAATATTGCCCAAACTTGTACAAATGTTATTCCAATGGGGAAATGCAAAATCACTCCAATGAAACTTTGTACTTTAACAAACTCCTCCTCGGGCGTAAGCCCGACCATCCTGAAATTTGGTGAAAATGATCTTGAGGAGTGGGCCATCTAAAGTTATCCAGGATTTTAGCACAAGTGTTACAGTCTTTGTGCGGCGCAGCCGCAAACTTTGACCAATTTTTACACATTTTCAGTGAAATATGAGCAGTAGGAGGCGCGGTAGCGCCACGGATTCGGCAGCAGGTATTTTATGAGGAGGGAAATTTGGGCGCGTAAGCGCCCCCCTCTGGCGTTGCGGGGCGGCGGCGTGGCGCGGGCGAGGGCCGATCATTGCCGCTTGCGGCTATATTTCTTCTTCTTATTCTTCTTACCGGGACCAACCCCCCTATTTTTCACCCAGTGAACATTGACGAAGTCTCAGGAAAATTTGCACACCTCTAAAAATCGTGCCTCTGTACATTCTGGCTATTTCCGATTTTCAAAATTCAAAAATGTGGCGCGTCAGCGCCCCCAAGTGTACAAAAAATGCATTACGGGATAGGAAAGTGCCGAAAAAAAATTTGATCGTAGAGTCATAAAATTTGGCAGAGAGGTAGATAGTGACAAGACAAGCAAAAAATATTATTACGGCAACGCCGTCCGCCCAACCAATTGTCGGCCATATTGGATCAAAATGAGCTAAACATGACTCAGCAGTTTTTATAAACTTCGTACTTTTACGAACTCCTCCTAGGGCGTTTGCCCGAACGAGCTGAAATTTGGTGAAAATGAAGTTGAGGAATGTGGCTTCAAAAGTTATCCAAATCAGGAACCTACGTTTTACGGTCTCTGTGTGGCAAAGCCACAAAATTTGCCCAGAATTCTTGAAATTTTCAAATTTTTAATTTTGCTCCCATTTCCACATATAAAGTCCGAATTGCATCAAATTTTAATAAGTTGTTAAACTCCCTGCCTGAAACCTACTAGAGGTGAAAGAATTCAATTTCGCGCGTTAGCGCCCCCTACAGATTAAAGCAAACTTTTATATGGGGGGCAAAAAATTTAGTTTTTTAGAATTTTTTGAAATTTTGCACAAAATTCCATTTTGGCCTCATGATCAAAAGCCAGTCAGACCCATGTCATATTTTGTACGGCGATGCCGTACCAATGACCAAAACATCCATTGTTATTCCTATGGGAAAATTGAAAAATGTCTCAAATTTGCATATTTTTTTACTACGCATTTTAACGAACTCCTCCTCGGGCGTAAGCCCGACCAACCTGAAATTTGGTGAACATCTTCCTGAGGAGTGGGGCACTAAAAGTTATCCAAATTGTTGGGATAAGTATTATGGTCTCCGTGTGGTGAAGCCCCAAATTTCGGCAACGTTTTCGAATACACAGAAAAAACCCATGTTATTCCTATGGGAAAATCTCAAAATCTCTCAAATTAAATTTTGTACTTTAATGTACTCCTCCTCAGGCGTAAGCCCGATCAACCTGAAACTTGGTGACAATCATCCTGAGGAGTGGGGCACCAAAAGTTATCCAGGATTTTAGCACAAGTATTACAGTCTTTGTGCGGCGCAGCCGCAAACTTTGACCAAATTTGAATAATTTTCAGTCAAATATGAGCAGTAGGAGGCGCGGTAGCGCCACGGATTCGGCAGCAGGTATTTTATGAGGAGGGAAATTGGGGCGCGTAAGCGCCCCCCTCTTGCGTTGCGGGGCGGCGGCATGGCGCGGGCGAGGGCCGATCATTGCCGCTTGCGGCTATATTTCTTCTTCTTCTTCTTATTC
Organism: Rhinogobius similis; assembly: GCA_019453435.1. Lineage (NCBI taxonomy): Eukaryota > Metazoa > Chordata > Actinopteri > Gobiiformes > Gobiidae > Rhinogobius > Rhinogobius similis. The sequence continues at coordinate 18,174,106 of CM033633.1, read as the reverse complement.
TTCTTGGGACCAACCCCCCTATTTTTCACCCAGTGAACATTGACGAAGTCTCAGGAAAATTTGCACACCTCTCAAAATCGTGCCTCTGTACATTCTGGCTATTTCCGATTTTCAAAATTCAAAAATGTGGCGCGTCAGCGCCCCCAAGTGTACAAAAAATGCATTACGGGATAGGAAAGTGCCGAAAAAAAATTTGATCGTAGAATCATAAAATTTGGCAGAGAGGTAGATCGTGACAAGACAAGCAAAAAATATTATTACAGCAACGCTGTCCGCCCAACCAATTGTCGGCCATATTGGATCTAAATTCGCTAAACATGACTCAGCAGTTTTTAAAAACTTCGTACTTTTACGAACTCCTCCTAGGGCGTTTGCCCGAACAAGCTGAAATTTGGTAAAAATTAAGTTGAGGAGTGTGGCATCAAAAGTTATCCAAATCATGAACCTAACTTTTACAGTCTCTGTCTTGTGGCTTACAAATTTGGCCAGAATTCCTGAAATTTTCAAATTTTTAATTTTGCTCCCATTTCCACATATAAAGTCCGAATTGCATCAAATTTGAATCAGTTATTAAACTCCCTGCCTGAAACCTACTAGAGGTGAAAGAATTAAATTCCGCGCGTTAGCGCCCCCTACAGATTAAAGCAAACTTTTATATGGGGAGCAAAAAATTTAGTTTTTTATAATTTTTTGAAATTTTGCACAAAATTCCATTTTGGCCCATCGATCAAAAAAGCCAATCAGACCCATGTCATATTTTGTACGGCGAAGCCGTACCAATGACCAAAACATCCCATGTTATTCCTATGGGAAAATTGAAAAATGTCTCAAATTTGCATATTTTTTTACTACGCATTTTAACGAACTCCTCCTCGGGCGTAAGCCCGACCAACCTGAAATTTGGTGAACATCTTCCGGAGGAGTGGGGCACTAAAAGTTATCCAAATTGTTGGGATAAGTATTACGGTCTCCGTGTGGCGAAGCCCCAAATTTCGGCGACATTTTTGAATAGACAGAAAAAACCCATGTTATTCCTATGGGAAAATCTCAAAATCGCTCAAATTAAACTTTGTACTTTAACACACTCCTCCTCGGGCGTAAGCCCGACCAACCTGAAATTTGGTGAAAATTATCTTGAGGAGTGGGACATCAAAAGTTATCCAGGATTTTAGCACAAGTAGCACAGTCTTTGTGCGGCGCAGCCGCAAACTCTGACCACATTTTAGACATTTTCAGTGAAATATGAGCAGTAGGAGGCGCGGTAGCGCCACGGATTCGGCAGCAGATATTTTATGAGGAGGGAAATTGGGGCGCGTAAGCGCCCCCCTCTGGCGTTGCGGGGCGGCGGCGTGGCGAGGGCCGATCATTGCCGCTTGCGGCTATATTTTATATTATTATTATTTCCCTTTTGACCAAACAAAATAGATTCTTTCGAGAAAAATAACCAGGAACGTTGCCTACAATGACCAAAACCCAACAGAACAAATCAATCAAGATTAGATGCTTTAATAGTTCTCCAAACCAAAATATGATACTTTTACTTTTTACTCTTAAAGTATATTATTTTAATCAGTACTTTATTACTTTTACTTGACTAGATTTAAAATGTGATACTTTTACTTGAGTTTTTTTTGTTTTTTTTTTTTTTTTGCTGGTGTATCTATACTTTTACTTGAGTAACAAAATGCAATACTTTATCCACCTCTGTTCACAAGTAGAAGTAAAAGGATGCAGTCATAAAAAGTTACTCAGGTAAAAGTAATTAAACTACACGCTACCGTCTGATAAATATAAGGCATGACATTTCACAACAGCAAGACCCCTAAATGTATAAGCAAATTCTGCCTCGTTAATTCAATTTACAAACTTCAGATTATGCATTAACTCTTGTCTCTTTTGAAACCTCCTCGTGCTTTTATTGCACAGGTCTCAGCGGAAGTCGGTGTTGTTTTGCTGCTCGTTTCAGGAAGTGAACAGTGAAACTAACAACATTTGCAGTTTTCGCTTGAGACTCCGACAAAAACTCGCCGCAAATATGGACAACGTGGACAGTCTGATCCTGAAGCTGCACGATGTAAACGCGGTGAAATTTGGGGAATATAAACTCAAAAGTGGAATGATGACTCCCATTTACATCGATTTAAGAGTTTTGGTGTCGCATCCAGCGCTCATGAACCAGGTACAAGCCACGTGCTCTGTCCACGCTGCAAAAGTGCAACAACTGGTCAAAACGGGCAGGGATCTTAATAAATGACTAAATGTGCTGAACGAATAGACCCCTTAAAAGTTTGTAAATAAAAGCATTCAAAATTTGGAATGGAGGCAAAAGTGAATTTAATGTGATTTCACTGGAGAAACTGGGATTAACCTCAGATATCACAAAATATGAAACATTAAGATGATTTTGGAAAAGTAGAAGCCCTCAGACACTTGTGAGTGACACCAGAGCTGCTTTAAACACATTTATTATTGTATTTTACATTGTGTTTTAGGAAATTATGATAAACTCGCATTTTTGACGAAAGAACAATCCAGATATATGGGTTTTACTGGAAAAGTACTTACAGAAAAGTTGAGCCCACAATAATTTTTCACTATCTAGAGATATATTAGATACTATGCCATACATTACATTATTTTGACGCTAAAATACAATTTTAAGGCTAGAAAATTTTATTTTACAGATAAGTAAACTAACTGAACTTTCAATTTAATTCAAATGTGTTGTTTCCCAACACAAACACTTAAAACCAGTAGAATTCAGATATAATGTGAGATAATCATTGAAAAGTCAAAGTTACAGTCAACTTCATTTTGCCTCCAGTCGTCTCCACTCCAGAATCTTGATGATCACATTTTAAAGGGTCTACAGGATCTAAAGTGGTCAGATTATCCATCAGAAACATTAGGAAAGTCAAAATGCTCTCTCTAAAACGTCATCCACAACAATCATACATTCTCTTCTTTTAAAATCAACTCTGCACTGACATAAACTTTGACCCAACATTGTCAGATAAGTTAATTTGAGGACAAAGCTGTGGAAGGAACTTGTGCAACAATGTGCAAAAATAAAATGCAACGAGCAGCAAATACTTAAGATGGAAAACACTTTTTGAGGGTATAATTAATTTTGCACACAATTCATTTTGATATAAAAACAAAAACAAATCAGATTCATGCTTCTGCAATATGCAGTTCTATGTCAGGAAAGATCTAGGTTATTGTTACAAGTGTTTAGCTCGGCATATCATTCATTAAAGTTATGATGTTAAAAGTAGGCCTTCATGTTTACACCGGCAAATAAGGACCACAGGAAATTGGAAAAATATTTATTGAGTTTTTTTCTGACTTGGGTTAGATTTTCAATATATATTTTTTAAAGTCTGATTCTGTTCAGTGCAAATTCTTGAGCCCTGTTGACTTCTGGAGCATTAACATTTGAGAAACATCTTCAGTGCTAAACTGAAACAAGAATCCTATGCATTTGATAACATCTTTGCAGAGGTTTAAACTGGAAACTAATACTAACTTCAAACTAAAACGGGTACAATAACATTTTCCTATTAAGACTATTATTATTAACTTTTTATGGCAACTAAAATTTCAATTGCAGTATATTGTATAATGTATTTTAACAGGTTTGTTGTCCACTGCTGGTTAGACATTGTCTTTTTGCAGGTTGCCTCTCTCATTTACCAGAAAGTGCAGGAGGAGGGTCTGCAGTTTGCCTCTGTGTGTGGCGTCCCGTACACAGCTCTGCCTTTGGCCACGATCATCTGCTCCAGACACGAGCTGCCAATGCTCATCAGGAGAAAGGAGGCCAAGGACTACGGTGAGTGTCCAACGAGAATGTGGAACTGCAACATTTTGTAAGAGATTTCACTGGGAATGACCCAGAACAGGTGTCGACAAACTGCGGCTGAAGGACTTGATTGTGAACAAAAGAGTTGATTATGTGTTATCGATTATTTTTGTATTTTAATCATGCAGTCATTGATGTAACTTATCCTATGTGCATGTGCACGTGACGGTCCTCCTCTTGTACCGTTATTAACATACATTGTGGTAATTGTTTGATAATACATGCGTTCAAACGTCCTCACAAAGCACGTGCTCCTTGTGTTCATGGCACAGGATTAACTAAATTAAAGACACGTGACACAGGGGCAGAAAAGAGCAACTCAGGGTCTGGGGCCTCCTAACGATGAAACCATGTTGGCTGCACTAAGTGAAGATGGCCTAATGCTCCAGTCTGGGCCAAACTCCTCGTGTTTCAAAAGCACGTACTGTATATATATTTTGGAGGCTGCTGAGTGAATACTATTTATTATATTTTATTGCACTAGAATGCAGGATGTGAGAGATCATTTGCTCTAAATTCTCCTACCTACCTACCTGTCCTTCCTCAGCAATAAAATAGTTCAATAAAAATATTAACAAATTTAACAAAAACAAAACTAATAGTGTGACTAATTATGAAAAACAAAGAGTAGGCCTATACTTAAATTAACTATACTTAAAAAAAAAAAAACATTGTGTAAACTACTTAAAAAGCTCTCCAGTATTCGTTAAATTGTTGATTTGTACGATACTTAAAAAGCATATTAAACGATGTTTATAGTTCATAATGATGAACAAATAACAAAAAATAAGGAGCTTCTGCTTCAAATAACACATTTTGTTTTTATTTTAAGTATGCCACCAAAACACTTGTACGTTTTTAAAAGTTTTGTTTTTTTTGTCTTTTTATGCTAAAAATGTAGGCTTATGTATAAAAGTATTCCTTTATTTATTACTGTGAACATTTTATTTATTAGGCCCGAGCCCCTACAGGGCGTAGGGCCTATTGTGCGCAACGATGCCGAGGCATCGCAGAACTGTCTCGCCAAACTTTTGGCAGCGAAAGTTTGGCAGCCTAGTCGATTCTATGGTCGGACAGTGAAATAGCCCTTAGCCGGGCGCATGGGACCTGCATATTTACTTCTGCTATGCAAAAGAACCCTATCAACTGTCTTGGCGAACTTTGCGCCAAAGTTCGGCCCCCTCCAACGCCCCAAACATTGACAGTGAACTGTCCCACACCCTGGCATCAAGCCCTACTCACCAGCCATACTTGTTCCTGCTAAAATACATGAAAACCAATGGGGAGCCCATGCGCTGGGCCCGACTGAGGTGAATGACGAGCGCCAGTTAATCCAAATTTGACCCCATGGCGACGTGGGGAATGGTCAGACCTTTCAAAAACGTATAATATGTTGTTCCCAGTAAAACGGATATATTGTTTTTGCTAAAAATATTATTATTTTTTTTATTTTTATTTTTCTTCTGCTCTTGAGCTCTAATTTGACCCCTGAACATGCTCAAAATCCTCACCAAATTTTGCCCAAAATTCAGAATCGGTGAAAAATTTTGTTTTTATAGGTGTCATGTTAGGGGAAAATAATGGCGCGACAGCCACCTACAAAACTCAAAATACATTGCGCCTATGGGAGGCGCCCGACAGTAAACTTTGTCGTAGACAGCCAATGCAATTGAACACGCATTCCTCTCCTGAGGACGAAAAACATATTATTATGGCCACGCCCTGACTCACCGTATAGCCGCCATATTGATTTAAAGTTCGAAACGCTGAGTCAGCTGCTACCACGTCGAACTTGAACGAACTTGTCCTAGGCGTTTGCTGGGCCCGCAGGCCAAAATCGCTGCACAGGCTCTAGACAAGTGGGGCATCTAAAGTTATCCAATTCGTTAAAATAACTTTTACCGTCTCTGCACGGCGCAGCCCCAAAGTTGACTGACGATTTTTGGATATTCAAAATTTAAAAATGCTCCCTGTTTTGGCAAAACGAGTCCGATTATGCCCAAATTTTAATAGGTTGTTTAACTTTTCTTGCCTGGACCTACTTTAGGTGGAATTTTTTCATTTGGCGCGATAGCGCCTACAGAGTGAAAAAACTTTTTTGTATGGGGAGCAAAAATTTACTTTTTACAATTTTTTGAAATTTTGCACAAAATTCCATTTTGGCCTACCGATCAAAAAGCCACTCAGACACATGTCATATTTTGTACGGGCTAAGCCGTACTAATGACCGGAAAACATCCCATGTTATTCCTATGGGAAAATCGAAAATTGTCTCAAATTTGGATATTTTTTACTACGCATTTTAACGAACTCCCTCCTCGGCGCAAGCCCGATCAACCTGGAAAGTTGGTGGATATCTTCCTGAGGAGGCACCAAAAGTTATCCAAATTATCAGGATAGGTATTACGGTCTCCGTCGGCGGCAAGCACACATTTCGCAAACATTTTAGAAAAAGACAGAAAACCCCATGTTATTCCTATGGGAAAATCGCAAAATCTCTCAAATTTAACTTTGTAACTTTAACGAGTCCCTCGGCGTAAGCCCGATCAATCTGAAACTTGGTGACAATCATCCTGAGGAGTGGGGCACCAAAACTTATCCAAATTATTAAGATAGGTATTACGGTCTCTGCGCAGCGAAGCCGCGAATTTTGCCTACATTTTAAAAAAGACAGAAAAACCCCATGTTATTCCTATGGGGAAATCTCAAAGTCGCTCAAATTAAACTTTGTACTTTAACGCACTCCTCTCAGGCGAAGTCTGATTAACCTGAAATTTGGTGAACATTTTCCTGAGGAGTGGGGCACCAAAAGTTATCCAAATTATTGGGATGGGTATTACGGTCTCTGTGCGGCGAAGCCGCCAAAATTGCCCAAACTTGAACAAATGACAGAAACATCCCATGTTATTCCTATGGGAAAATCGCAAAATCTCTCAAATTTAACTTTGTACTTTAACGAACTCGTCCTCGGGCGTAAGCCCGATCAACCTGAAATTTGGTGAATATCATCTTGAGGAGTGTGACACCAAAAGTTATCCAAATCTTCCAAACAAGTGTTACAGTATCCATGCGGCGGAGCCGCAACTATTGGCAACATTTTTCCTCATTCATAACAACAGCAGTTTTGGGACACAGCTTTGTTCCACCACAAAGCCCCAGTAAAGGAAAGGATGACGGCGCGTCAGCGCCCTCCCTTGACTGTTCTAGAGCGAGTACGATTTGGCCCAGCGGCCCGCGAGGCCGTTGCCGATGCCGCTATGGCTTTAATTTTTAATTGTATTTATCCCTGCATATATTTATTCTTTCGTACATTTATACTTATATTTATTTATAGTTAAGTCATTTTCAGCCCTCCATAGTTTACATGAGGGATTGGTATGGTCTATGCGGGCTGTAGGTGCAGAATGGCAGGCACACTTCCATTAATGTACCCCAGGGCAGGTGTGGCTACAGATGTATCAGATCATGAAGTGTGAATAAATACTGTATGAAATGATAAAGGTACTGAGTGTTAATAATACTGGGCCGTTTGTGCAGGCACTAAACGCATGGTTGAGGGAACCTGTAAAGAAGGTGATGTTTGTTTGATCATTGAAGACACAGTGACCAGTGGGACCAGTATTTTGGAGACTGCGGAAGTGCTCTACAAAGAGGGACTCAAGGTATAAACTATATCAATCCACTGCATTCATAAATCTCCTTTTACTTTTGGATGCCTGAGTTCTGCAGGTCTAATCTAACCAAATATTCAAAATCACTTCTTTGTGTCAAGGTCTATCACAATTTTGGAAGGCTGATATATTGTTAGAAATATCACAATAAACAATACTATTGAAGTTCACTAATATCTCAACCCTGCAGCATGAAAATCCATAAAACATGAGTTGCAGTAAATAAATGGTACAAACCCTTTACAAAGTGTTAAAGCTTGTTGGTATTTATGATTTAACAAAAGCATAATCATAAAATACAGTAGAAAATAACTAGTATATAAGTTTTTACACAAATATTCTCTATCTAGAAGCCTTCAGTCTCCTTATATTAACCTTTATTTGGCTGACAATGTAAAATTTAAATATACAAAGAGAAATAATCGTTTGTCTAGTCGACAAAACACAAAATATAATCATTGACTTGCCGACTACTAAAATACTATGCACTTATAGTTAGTGACAGCCCGAGATGGAGTCATATATTTTATTGCACTAAAATATATTAGGCTTTTGTAAACATTGCTGAGTAAATTGTGATGGGCTCTTTTCACGATGACCCCCGGCTTGTTTCGGTTGCCGTAAAAGTGTGGACCTCCACTTACAGTTCCATTCATTCTCTGCGGGGATTAGCTGAGTCTTGCCAAAAATAAATCTAATTATATCTCACGGCGGAGAACGAGTCATCACTGGCAGCAGGTTAAAACCGTTACATGCGCTCAACATATGTCACTGGAGAGACGTGTGTTTTTGTCTCTAAAACCTAACATAAATTAATTTAAATATATACAAACTTGAAGAATGCCATGTCAATTGTTTTACAGGTTAGTTCAATTTGTGGTGTTATTTTAACATTATTTATTACATTTAATTTAGGTTAGCATTAGCTTCAAGACAGAAACATTGCCATTTATAAAACATTGTTTTCCCCCCATGAAGTATTTATACTGTGCATACAGGTGTTAAAGGACTCATTATGCTATAGTGACTTTTTTTGAGCTTTTAATCATGTTCTAACAGTGTTCCATCATCAAAAACCTACCTGGAGTTGCATTTACCTTCATTCACACTAGTTAGAGGTATCCTGGCTAGAAAATCCTCCGAATCCTCCTGAATTCCCTCGATGAGTGATGTTTTTTGCTAAGTGATGTGGCTTAGAGAATTTTCTGCTGTTTTTTAGGTCCATAAATCATAAAATTGCACCAAAACTCAGTTAGTGTTGTGGGAAGGTGCATTTTTAGTTTTAAAACTTAAGGTACTCAAGAACACGTTAAAAGGCCAATAACGATACACAAAATGCATAATGTTTTTCCTTTAACATGCTGCCAGCTGTTACTCGCCCTTCGCCTTGTATTAATTGATTATTGATTTATTTTGGCGGTACTCAGCTAATTGTCCATAAGAAAAGAATGAAGCAGGAAGTGAAGCTCCGCATGTTTACGGTCACCGGAACTAGCCACTCGGTTTCCTGAGAAGGGTTATTGTGTTTCAAATAGCATGTATCTGTTTTTTTTATTTTTATTTTTTTTATTAAACTATGAGTCACAGTAGTTATTATCAAGAAATCTAAATCTAGACACATCTGAGTTTATCTTTATCTAAACTGTCTCTTTGAAGTACTTTCTCGTCTCAATCCGCTCCATCCTGGTTATAAACAAAGACTACTCCAATATCTCCAATATCTCCAAACACTTTTACTTAGTGCAGATTTTCTGTCATTTTCAGCTCATATATTAATGTACCTTATAAAAATGTCTTTCAGGTGACGGACTCCATAGTTTTGATGGACAGAGAACAGGGAGGAGTTGAGATGTTGGCGTCAAAGGGAATCCGTCTTCACCCGATAATCTCCATGTTTAAACTGCTCAACGTGCTGCAGGCGGCCGAGCGAATAGACGCACAAATGGCTCAAAGCGTCCGCAAGTTCATCATGGAAAACAACACATTTAGGTACAAAATTGCTCTTAAAAAAAAAAAATCTCTATTTATTTCAATTCATTTTAATATTTAATTATAAATAGTATTAATCTAATCTCTAATCTCGTCTCTTGTCTCTTGCAAATATTCATGGCTTTCAGTTTTTCGTTTTCGTTGCTATTGAAGAATGAATATTTATTTTGTTATGAGCCGTTAAAAATGCTAAAGTTTAGCCTCTCATGTTTTAGAAATAAAAAACAAAAATGAACCTCTGTATCTGGTTTAGGTGCCATCTATAACATAGCATAACGCTTACACAAGCTGAACGTGCGTTTGTGAACAAACGCGAGTTAAGCTAGTAGTTACAATGATTGTGTTTAGACGGTAGAAATGCCCGGAACGAGTCTGGCGATGATTTAAGGACTTACAACAGCACAAGATTCTCAGATAAATGACGTGTAAAATTGGAAAAACGTCATTGATCGAGGGAACTAGCATGAATGAAGCTAAATGCAACTACAGATTTGTTTTTGATGACAGAACATTGTTAGATCATGGTTAATAGCTCAAAAAGTCACTATGTGTTCTTTAATATATATTGTTACTTGCTGGACTAAAACTACACTTGTTGAAATTTACCAATAATAAATGATTGGACTTGAAATTGCCATTGCAAATTATTAATGTAAAACTTGAATTGTTATGGACTGTTTTCTCATAAAGGCCCAAAAAGGAGGAGAATGGCAATGGCGCGTCTGTTCCCAAGAAGCCATGTATGGCGCACATGAGATATGCAGCAAGAGCCAAACTACCAAGTATGTACTTTGATTATGATCGTTATGGAAACAGTTTCCAGTGGTATTCACACATTCACATTGTCTGTGCTAAAGATCTCTAAAGGTTAGCAATAAGAGAATAAAATCTCTTTTCATTATTGTTATTTTATAAACGGAGAAATAATAATGACATAACGATTAACTGGAATTCCTGTGACTAATCGTTGATTATTTAATACTCGTTAGTTGTTATCTGGACTACATGTACACACGACTAGCTGCATTATTATATAAAATAAAAAAGATCAATTACAAATTAGAAGTAGATTTTAAATATTGTATCTCATTTGCAGAAATTCACCCACTTGCGTCCCAGTTACTGAACATCATGGAGGAGAAGCAGTCAAACCTGTGTGTGTCGGCCGATGTAACCAGCAGTGAAGAGTTATTAGAGCTCGCAGATTCACTTGGCTCCAAAATCTGCCTGCTGAAAACACACATAGACATACTCAAGGTAGCACTGACAAATAAAATAGCAACTTGTAAAAGAATGTGAAAAGAACTGTTATCCTTATTTATTGTTTTAGGACTACACAAGTGAAATTGGTCAGAAACTTCAAGCAGTGGCTAAAAAACACAACTTCCTGATCTTTGAAGATCGTAAGTTTGCAGACATTGGGAACACGGTCAAGCATCAATATGAAGGTAAAGCATCTTTTTTAAAAAATATATTTTACATTTCATATTTTTACATTTCCCATGCTGTGTTGACACTGTGTTGATCCGCCCTATTGTGCCAACTGCTGGTCCAAAAAAGGAACTGCTACTTGATGCATTAAGACACTATTGTATATTGTACAATATTGTAGGCTGCCACATAAATGATCCGGTGATTTGGAGTGAATGTGTAAATAATAGTAAGATAGATTCGATAGACGCTGCTTGCTGTAGAGCATTTTGTGACAGAATGATCTCTCAAAGAGGAATAGGGCATTTGTTGTTTTCTTTGTGGTTCATTGGTGACAAACTGAGACAGATTTGATCGAACAAGCAGCTTCTGACTCGAGTGACACCAAATGACATGGATGTGACTTTTCTTAAAGTTATACACAGTGACACACCTTGACACACTCTGGACTCAATGCATGTGTCGACTCATTTGGACCATCACTAGTATGCAGTGGGCTGCAGTGATTAATCAACTAATCATGACTATTTGATAGTTTAGATGGGGCCTGTAAAATCCAGCCTGAACCGGCCTAAGCCGCCACACATACCGAACCCAACCTGGGCCCCGAGTCATTCCCTGCATGTCTTGGACCGGCTGCACACGAGCCAGCGCACTCATAAATCCAGTTTTTATGCATTCCACATCAGTGTTATTGGCAGAATAAGCACGCCTGGGGCTCCTCGTGTTCATGTTGTACCTGTGTCTCTGGTACCAGAAGCGCTTGTCCCCTTCACATCCGCGGCTCCCTCTCTCTCCTCCGCTCCTCACTTCTCTTCTCTCTCTGTTTATCCGTACATGTTCTTTCACTCCGCTTCTTCTGTCATGTTTGTCCACTGTATTGACATTTGACATTTTATCTTGAGAGGAAAAGTGCAAACACACGTGTTCAGCGTGACTTTGTGCCCCGGACCCCGGCCTGACAACAGAGGGGGAAATGTGGACTTAGGCCAAGAATGTAAACTATTCGACTATAAATGATTGTCGTAGTTTCCTTATCATAATTGTCTGTATTTTACAGACCTTAAATCCTTTGTTATAACAAAGACGGGGACATTAAAAATATGAAATTGATTTTATTTAATAATGAATATTATGCTTTATTTGGAAATATTCTCTGTCTAGAAACTGTCAGTGATCATATTTCAACCTTTATTTGGTTGATAATGTATCTAAAACGTGTCAATGTAAAATAGACACGTAAATGTTTGACTAATCTTAACAAATCACCACAGAGTAGTTATTAGTTGCTGCCCTAGTATGGAGTGAATAGAAAGAAAAAATGCATAATTTAAAAAAAATATGATACCAGGGTTCTCGCTTTTTTGATTTTCTAATATTATCCATTTCATTACTTGTTATTGTTTAAATCTATTTAAAAAATGTGATGATCTGATGATTTAACACTGTCCATATTCTCACTGTGTATATTAATATACAGTGATGTGTATATTGATCTACTATATCTTGTATACTATATGTTGTTTTTTTTTTTGTTTTTTTTTTTTTTTTTTTTTAGAATTTTTGTTGTCATATAGCAAAGGATCATGGTCTATGCAGTTGACAGCTTTTAACAATATGTAACTTGTTATATTTTTTAAAATTTGTTGTTATGTCTCTTTTTGCTCATGTACTGTTTCTCCGCTGTGTCCAGGTGGGCTGTACCAGATCTCGTCTTGGTCCCACATAGTGAACGCTCACGCAGTTCCAGGTGCAGGGGTTGTGAAGGGCCTCGGTGCTGTGGGCAAAGCTTTGGGTCGCGGCTGTCTGCTCATAGCACAGATGAGTTCACAAGGCTCTCTGGCCACTGGAGAATACACACAGGCTACAGTTAGTTTATCGTTATTTTTCCATTTTATTTTTCCTCTACACATTTTTGGATTCCCTGGTTCATATTTGAGGTTTTCTTTTGCAGCTGAAAATTGCAGAGGAGCATTCTGATTTTGTGATGGGTTTCATCTCCGGTGGGAAGATTACCGAGAGGCCAGAGTTCATCCACATGACTCCAGGAGTGCAACTGCAGAGCGGAGGTAACATTTATAGACATTTCATTGCAGTGGATCTCAAATGTTTAACACAATGTACCGCCAAAGAAATTATTTGGCTTTTGAAGTATCACCAGTTCTTAACCTGGTCTAAAACTAGACTACTCTAGCTTTCAAATTGGCTCTAAACTAGGTCTAAAATTTGAGTACACACTAATGATCGAAGAGCTTTATGCAAGGACTAACCCAAAGGAGGACAAAAATATGCATTCAAATTGTTGGTGGTAGCACAAACAAAAAAATGTATTCTGTGACTTTCATAATTGTACTTTTTAATTTTGGTTAGGGTTTGTAGCTTTTTACCTCATATCCTACCTCTATAGTCAACAAAAAGACATTCATATACAATAAAAGTTCAACGTAGAGATGGCCGATATTGACAAAAACAAATATCTCAATATGTTTTAGAATTATCTCGATTACAATATTCGGACAATATTTTCACACTGCATTAGCAATGTGCTAAAATGTCTCCTTTTTAATGTCTTGGTTGAAGTTATGGTATTGCACAAAACACGAGTGCGATTGCGATATTATAAATGTTTTGGTCCTAACTTCAACTTTAAGTATTTTCATAACCTGCTAAAATAATAACTCAAAGTAACAGTCCTTTTCTTCTTTGAGAGCGCTGCAAACCTTTGGTCTTATCTCAGAGAGCTTCATGACCGAGTCACTAATGTGCCTTGTCAGTGCTACAAAGTGGAGATCATAAAGCCGTGATCAGAACAGAGATGGTGATTTTTGAAGAATCTAAAATATAAAACATATTTTGAGTTATTGCTCACTTAAAGTCTATATGACGGTTCTCCTGTTTTTCTCTTTATAACTTAGTTTGGTGGACAGCATCTCTGGTGAATATTTGTCATTGTGTTATATCCATTTAGTTGGTTTGTAATGAAATTGGAATATAAAAGTTTGAACTTATAGGCTGAGTTTTATCTAATCAAAAGGTGACGTACCATTGAAAAAACATGGACAATTACAACAACTGACACATTTTTCTGACACTTTAAACGATCATTCAACAAAATAAAGGTGTTATAAGGTATTATTTATTGTCAAATCATACCTATTGTATAATTTATTTGGATTTTGGTCCTTGTGTACAGTGTGGTTGCCAGGTAACAGTTACATTTGCTGCTCATGTTCAATCAGGAAGTAAAATTATAAACTTTACAAAAAACTGGGGACAAAATATTTAGTAAAGTCTTAAATATAATTATGTTCACTGCGTTTTGGTGAAATGTGTAGTTTAATCTGTCATATAGACTTTAAACTACATCATTTAATGTGTGTGATGATAGTGTCAGCAGTAATCTGCAATGTACACAATTTAAAACAGAGAAAACATGAATTTAAAAATCTCCAAAGTGTGTCCATACTTTTGACTGCTGTTTTGATTTAGTGTATAAAGGCAAATGTGTTTCATGTCTACTAGAGAAGACTTGCTGTGGCGATCCATCAACACCAGGTGGAGCCAAAGCACAAAGGATGTTTCCAGGTCTCCCTAAAGGCAATGCCATTTTCCTAACCCGCCTTACTCTTTTTGTTTGTGACTCTTTCAGGAGATGGTTTGGGGCAGCAATACTCCACCCCAGAGGAGGTGATCAAGAACAAAGGCTCTGATGTCATCATTGTTGGACGCGGGATCCTGGAGGCCCCTGATAGGCTGAAAGCTGCCGAGGCGTACAGGAAGTCGGGCTGGGACGGCTACACACAGCGACTGGCCTTGAGTCAACAATAGATTTGCATTTTTGTGTCTCAATTTCAAATTAAAATATACAACTGAACCTCCAATTAAACACCAATCTATGAGATCTATGAGTTAGTATTACAAGTGCAGGTAAAAGCACACTTTTGTACCTTTGAATCTTGGTACAGTTTGCTTTTTTAACAGTATAGTCATTGATTTTTGTCGTTTATATGAGCTGTTCCACTTATGTTCTCAATTGTTTGTCCTGAACTAAGCAGCAAAAACTGTATATCTAGTCAAGCCTAAAATTACCTGAATTTATATTTTTCTATCTATTTTGAGTGGTTTTGACTCAATGAGATTTAATCACTTGTATGATACAGAATATGTAACTGGTTTCAAGGTATTTCTGACTAATCATGCGATAATTTAGCTAAAAACAAGAAAATAAATTTGCCTAAGGAGTAAGTCAAATTATCTCAAACCAGTGTCAGATAATCTGGCTCGAAGTAAGAAGTAATGTTGAAAAAAGTCAGAAATGGTTCGATAAATATAAAAAAGAAATAAATAGTCTTGCCTAATCTTAACTAATCAAAACGTCTGAAAGAAAGACATTTTAACTAAATTCCTTTTTTGCAGTGTAGCAGCAGCTAAATGTTTTGTGATTCCTCAGTGTAATGATGTAATTTTCTCAGTGGACCATTTATAAGCACCGGAGACTGACACGGTATTATTTATCAACTTGAATGCACAACAAAATATGAGATTAATATGGAGTATCATTAGTATTGGTTGGGTTTTTCACAGATATTGCGTCCAATACTGAACATTAAATTGCTACCAATATTTTTTCTTAGCTGCTCTGAGTACTCATGTGTCATGCCCAGTTTGTCCTGCAATAGATTTGTCTTTTTGAACTGATAAATGAGTAAAAATAGAAGGAAATAGAGGCGCAATAATGCTTTTTTTTTTTTTGTAACACAATCATGCAACAAATTATTTTACATTGCAGCTAAATACATTTTGTTATTACTTTTACATTAGTAGAAAATTCATTTTTGAACTTTGCTATACATTTGTGGACCTTGCTATGAATTAAAATGTTACTTTTTATAATTGCAAAGATAAATCTCGTACATCTACTTAAAAAAAACCATATAGAACAATTCCTACTTAAGGTATAGTAAATAATGAAACATATTTTTTATTTTAAACTTGTAAAGGGTTGCCAAGTTTGAATACAAATATTGCTGATAAATACTGTGAAACCATAAATCTTTCATACTTCAAAGGTAATCTTAATGTCCTCCGAGCAGCATTAAGTTGTGAAGGGTTGAGCTAAACCCACCTGTCTTCATGTCTCGCTAATTTACCATTAATACACAGATGGTGCTTTTGTTTTAGGTTGTTTTATTCAGGGATTTGAAAGAACAAATGTAATTGTTGTGTTTGTTTAGCACCATTTTAACTCCTTTGTTTGTATCCTTGTGTCCTGGGGCTGTTAAATTTTACAGTTGCTGCTAAACAAAGTGATACAAGTTCATCGATTGGCGAGGAGTGACTTTTCTTTGTGTTAAATGGTAAAATGCAATACTTTTTATCGTCCTACTCTGTGCTGTTAAATGTATTGTTTTAGTTACATGACTCTGGGACCATCAACAATTAAATAAAAAGCACAAATGTTTATTGTTTGAACTTGTCCTCTCAATACAAGTAAATGGTTTTGTTAAAGGAACTGTTCTGTTTCGGTTTGTAGGATGACTGTCTCAAATCGTAGAAAATTAAATTAAAGTTGAATAATAACCATAATAATACTAAATTAATATAAGTCTCTATCAGTCATAATGAGAGAGAGACTGAAATAGCAATAAGTGCCAACATGTTACAACCCAGAAAGCTGTTGCAGTCAAAAGTGGTATTGATTATTTTTGCTAATTATTCTATTTTTTAATGTAAATCTCACTTTTTGTACTTTTCATGTGACGTCAATGAAAAAGGGGGGTATAATTCAGTAGGACGGGGGTGTAAATGGCTGTGCAGGACAAAGAGATGGACAGTTTGCATATTGTGATATAAACTGTAAAAAAAAAGATGTATCATTTATTGGAAGATAATAATGCTATAGCTATAACAGTTGCTCTTTGTAAAATGTAAACTAGCCTAAACAAATACTCAAGAATCCAAACTCGATGAATCTATGAATTTTCAATGCAGTTCCCAGCACTGCTACGGTCCATTATCGGACTCAGATAGTTTTACTCAGAAAGTCATTTGCAAGGCACATTTATGTAAAAGAGGATGCATCAAGTCAAGGCCTGCGGTCCTTACAATGATCCTTTTACACATCAGCGCGGGCACAAAGGTCACGCACGTTGCCTGGTGATTGGAGAAGAGGCGGAGGATAGACACACACAGACACACACACACACACACACACACACACACACACACACACACACACACACACACACACACACACACACACACACACACACACACACACACACACACAAATACACACACGCAAACACAAATACGCGCGCACACACAGGCTATAACCGCATCCAGAGCGCGCACACACCTCGCGCTTTATGTCAATATTGGATCAGAGCAACGCAACGTGCGACAGGTGTCTGCGCACAGGAGCGCACCGGGGGGGAGGGAGGGGCGAGAGGCGGGGGAGGGCTGTCCGCGGAGGGGCAGAGACGAGACACACACAGGTATAAAAGGTGTGTATCTGTCTCTGGCACGACACATCCAGTGCGCGTACGGATGCGTCACGCCAGACTCGTTGCGCGCGACTTTTGCAGGTAACTTTTGTAAGCTTTGTCTTGAGTGCATTTTTTTAACCCCAAATGTGTTGCTTTAACTGCTTCACTAACATTTCCAAACTTTTCAGGCAACAGGCGAATGCCATGAAATTCCCGGAGCGCCGTTATGCTGATTTTTGACGTCCGTATTTGCTTCACGTTGAGCCTCACGTACAATACCTGAAGGTGATGTTTTGTTCGTTCGGCTCGCGTTACGCAGGTACGGATTGGCATCTGTCAAGAAAACAACAGCAAAGTTTTGTTTTTGTACTTTTTTTTTCCAACGAGGAGCATCGTTCCCATAAAGGTTCCTAGCTATGCAAATGATGGACGTAATACAGTCTTCTTGACGCATGCGTAATAATGAAAGACGCCAAATGGTTTGAATTGATGGATGTACTGCCACTTCTGTTATGTTATGGGGACTTGTAATAAGGGAAATGCGTTTGGATTTATGTATGCACAATGAATTTCAATAAAAGACTGTGTTTAACTGAAGCTCCAGGTGTGTAGGACGTTTCACTGAATAGGTAGAGCTGCTAATTTGCATACAGCTGGTGAGAGATAAGGCTTTGGAAAACTGACTTTTATCAAGAACTACAAGGCCTAGTTATTGCAGTATAGAATATAACGACAACTGAGCTGCTACACAATCAATTTTAGACATATAAACATCTAAAGATCCTCACAAATGTCATGCAACTTCAGCAGAAAACAATAGATTGAACTGTTCCATTGTGTCATTCACTGTAGTGTGCTGTGTTTCATGACCAAATGTCTTCGCCCATTACAGTTTTCTTTGACATTTACAACTTGAGCGATGATATCAATGTGTTTTTTCCATCGACACACTGGTGATGACAGCGCTGCTTTTTCCATTGGGCCCTGTATATATTCATCACTGTCCGCCTTTTGCGTCACTGCGCGGGGACAGACCGGGGTTTAATGGGACGTTGTGGTAATCATTAACTAAACATTAACCTCACACACATGCGCCTGATAGAGCCATCTGCTTTTTGGATGCACAATTCATCATGTTAAGCAGTGGTTGGCAGCATATGGCAAGATTGGAGAGTTTGGAAAGGCCTCATGGTCAATGAATAGTAACTGTCAGAGTCATTTTGGTGATGTTGGCTTGGAAAATCACAACTATTATCTTTGAATTTTGCTTCAATGTGACTTTTCTGTTAACGTTTTAGATATTCTTGCATGGATCCATTTAATATAACCACTCTTTAAATATTTTAGAACAAACATGACTGCTTTGTTTGGTCATATTTAACAATTACGGCGAGACACAACAGGCTAAACTAATTTTTTTTAGTTTTTTGGTCAGTTTGCTTTCTCAACAAATCTGCTTTAATGTGGAAACAACAAACTTGTCCAGTCTCTTCCTAAAGATGTTTTACTATTTCATTGAATCCACTTCTTCCATAGATTTCTCTGGGACATTGTAACTTCAAAGGCTGCATTCGCTAAATGCATTTTTGTCCCTCAGAGACATAAACATCCGCCTTAAAGTAGCTCCTACACACCCCAGACTTTACAATCTTGTGCTAAACAAGATTTTGACGGAATGTACTGATGGATTTGTTGATAACTAATTCTCAGTCTGATTTATTAAAGTTTTAAGCCTAAAAAAGGTGGCGAAGTTTGACATTTTATGCCAATTTTCAGCCAGATCACTTCACTCAAAAACTAGACAAAGACTCTATTTTTTTGTAACTAATATGTACAAAATGAACCAAGAAATTCTAACCATTCTGTCAATTTTTCTGCTTTAGATGTCCCAAATATGCGCAATTTTGGCCTCTTTTTCCACACAAAATGCCTTATTTCTGCATGAAAACATGACATGATGATTTGTTTTCTTACACTTATGTGAGCAGACTACAGGAGACGTTTCAAATGGCTATCTTTACAGTTAAATTTGAGAGAGTCTCACCTTAAGTTCCTGCGTGCTCGTTTGAACTAAATGCTGTCTGTTAAACATATGGTTATGATGATATCTTCTCAAACGCATCCTCGACAGCTACATTCTCGTGTTTTATGATTATGCACACAACCTGACATTAAAACGACTGCACCAATTCCTCTTTTGTGTTTGTTGTGAGATTAAATGTTGGGGTTAATTCCAAATCAAACAAGTGTCCTGTGATAATCGTTGTATTGTTGTCAAGGTATAAATGTCATTCCCAGTATGAGCTGCTCTAGCTTCATAATCAGAGGTAACGTGAGTAATCTAATGTGAAAACTGAGAGCATTTATAATAACAACTGCACATCATTTCACCAACTGTCTTATTTTCTTTTGGAATCGCATTGAATGTTTGATTCTTTATGAAGCTCACCAGTCCGTCCCGCCCACATGCATGCAAATTTCTCATTCATTTTTGCCATAGGGATTTAGAAAAATAGAATTACTTTAATGGCATGACAGAGGCAAACCAGCTCTGTGGTAACTAATGTCCATAACGCGGTTGTTGTCAGCCAAAAAAAAAAAAAGATGTCAAACTGAAAATTCGGCAAAATGTTTTTCTAACTAACGGTTTATAAAGTTTCAGAAACATATTTTGAATTAAATTATAGGTCTTACATTCATTACTCACCATATAGCTCATTAACTTTGAGCAAGCTTTCAAACATTTTATATCATTTTTTTCAGAATCCCAATGGGAAAAAATTATGGAAAGTTAAATTCCGGAACCAAGGGGTGGGCGGTCCCTGCTGAGTGAGTGTCTGTGAGTACGCACTAATTTGACTAAAACACAGTTCTATAAATATATTTAAGATTTTGCTTAAAAAAAATTACAATTTGTGCCTCAGTTTAGCAATATTTAGGTATACATTTTTACTTCCTGGTTATAAATCCTGACATCACAGTAGGACGTTCTGTTTCTGTTACCTAGCAACCATGCCAAAACTCTTATGTCACAGAAATTATTATTGGACAAATTTAAATATAAGATAACCATTTTATTTAGTTGAATCAATGTTCAAAGAATCAAAAAACGTGTTTGTTGGGTGTGAATTTCCCCAAACGTTTGAATGGTCTCCCCAGTGTGATGTCATCATGTTTTGGATCTCTGCTCTACTTCCTGTTACATTCAACATATTATTCAACTTTTCTCCACAAACTGACATTTGATTGGTGTAAAACTATCATTTGTGTTTACAACTGGCTTTATTCCACCAAATAAAGTCAAAACTAAATCATACACACTTTAAGTAAGAAATGACGTTAGTTCAAAATCATTTTAATCATGTAGAAGTAAAAAGTGGCCAACAAAATTTCTCAAGGAAGAGTAAAAAAGTATTTGTAGAAACTAATACTTAAGTTCTGAACAACAGTTTGGACGTACAATGCATTTAAAATATGATTTATGATTTGATTGACAACAACATTAAACGATGCACAGATTCTGTTTTTTTTTTTTCCAAAGAAAAGAAAGACACAAGAGCAAATCTATTCTCCCTGTACAATTAATCACAGGGGGAAAAGAACTAAAACTTTGACTTCAAACTAAATGTTTTTCAAGGGGAGTAAATGTATGGTGTAAGAAAACTCTAAAAAGTGCAATTTCTTCAAAACGTTACTGAAGTAAATGTATTTGATTAAATTTACCTTAAAAAGTACACATTTTCACATTATAAACACAAATAGAACACACAACAGGATCAGAGTGGACAAAAAATGAAAATAAAACCAAACAGCACAGAGTGTTCAGAGTGAAATAAAAAGAAATAAAATTGCGTCAAACTAACATAAAAGTTCCATTCAGTCCAAAGTCTATCGATTTGGTCCATTTTCAAATTAAAGTGCCTCTGACAGGTTGGACAACTCATTTAAAATGGAGTAAAGATATATATATTGCAGATTTTGCTTCTTTACAAATTGTATCCAAGTTTAGCAATTTTTTTGTTTGTTAGTTTGTTTTTAATTTCACTTCCTGGTTGTAAATGATGACATCACACTGGGAAATTACCAAAAACTTGACAAAACTAATGTCAATATTTTTTGACAATCAATAATGTATGTGGACATCTTTTTTTTATTCATGTTTGAAGGGTCAAAAAAAGTAATTTCTTTTGTGTCAATTATATATTATATTAGTGTTATGTCTATGTGTTTACTTCTTATCATTTTCAAAAGATTTTTCACATTTTCTCCAAAAACAGCTCTCTAATTGGTGTAAAACTGTTATTTATATTTACATTAGTTATTATTAATACATCAAAAAGTCAAAATTAGAAAACGGAAAAAAAACAAAAAAATGTCATATGCTCTTTAAGTCTAAATGAAGCCCTTTTGTTGGGTTTTTAGTTTCACTTCCTGGTTGTAAATAATGATGTCAGACTGGGAAATTACATGTCATTCTATACACTGGGTCAAAACTCATGTCACAGATTTTTTAAAATTTGAAACTCTAAAATATATGTGAACATCTTATTTTGTTGAATTCATGTTTAAAAGGTAAAAGAAAAAAAGTTAAAAAAATATATATATATTATGCATAATCTCCCCATTGTGATGTCACCAATTTGTTTACTTCTTGTCATTTTCAAAGGATTTTGAACATTTTCACCACAGCTACTAATTGGTGTAAAACTATAGTTCATATTTACATCAGGTATTAATACACAAAATAAGATCAAAATTAGAAAATTGTAAAAAACAAACAAACAAACAAACAAACTATCAGTCACACTCTAAATCCAAATGTAAAGTACTACACATTTCAAAGTAATATGAGTAAACATAACTAACTACCAACTTCTGCTTTTAGGTTAACCTTTCGTGGAGCTTCCTAGTACACGACTGAGGCTGTGAGACAAGCCATTTGTCTGTCCATAGATCCTAGTCAATATTTGTTTAAAAGCCAGAGGGAGCAGAGCACACACTCCTGGGTATCCTGGTTACCTGTCCAATGTCACAGCTTAAGCCGACTGTCCCGACTGGTACTGCCGCGGCTACACCCTTTATCCTCAGACGGGATACAATTTGTTCAGGAGACAATAAGACATAATGCAGCCTCTGTCCTTCCAATACAAGCTGGGATTCATTCATTTACACAGACTGTGGAGGGAGTCTGCATCTGTAATACTCACTCACCAGTGCAATGATGTACTTCAAGTTGAAAAACTACAGACACAACTCTTTTTCTTTTCCTTCAATTGTTTGTTTTTGGTCAGTTTGCTCTCTCAACATAGGCTTTTATGTGAAAACAACAAACTTGTCCAACAGCTCCTTAAGATCCACTTAATCCGTGGATTTTTCTGGGATATAACTTCAAAGGCCATTTTCTTAAAATCTTTTTGACAGAAAGATCAGCCCTTTAAGTAGCACCACACACACCAAACTGTACAATCTTGAACTTAAGATCTTGATGAAACGTATCAAAGGATTTGTTGATATCTAATTCTATGCCTGAACTAAATGACATCTAAAATCCATTGTCCATTTTTCAGATTAAAATGTCCCAAATATGTGTAATTTTGCCTTTACACATAAAATGTCTTATGAATATGAAAACATTACATAATGAAAAACTTGTAATTTTCTTACATTTATGTGAGTAAACTACTGGAGAAGTTTACAATTGATATCTTTAGATTTAAGATTTAGTCCCATTCACCTGCAGTGCCTCACCTTAATAAACTATATGTTCAGTATGAATTAAGTCTTTGTTCATGCTTTATTAAGGCAGGAATAAGTGTTACCATTACTTCTACTACACGACTCAAACAAAACATTTTATTTTCCATGTGCTCCTAAATATGAATCTGCTTTACTGAAATGTTGGTAAATTGATCTGTAGCTCTTGTTTTCTATTGAGTCGACATTGACCTCTAAACGACCCCAAATCTCCCTCTGTCCTAATCTGAGCTGAATGATTGAATCTGCATTGCCGAAATAAGATTATATTTAGTGTCCTGTTTTGCTAAAGTGTTCTCCTAGTTGTAAATGGTTTGGAGAGCGAGTGCCTGGGGCTGTGTGCTGCTCCTCTGACAGTTACTGATAATAAGACACATGCAAATGCCCCAGGGCCAGACCCACTTCAGCTTCTCTCTGCTGTCACTAACATGGCTGTGGCAGTTTTGGGTTTTGGGGCGAACTAGAGGCAAAAACAAACAAATGAAATATAATATGTAATACAGAAGCTATGAGATCCACCTCTCTAGTGCTTTGAAAGAAAATAACAGTCTTGCTGCAGTTAAATCTGGTTTATTAATCCCGCTGCCCCATTCTGTGCATTTGGGGCAATGGTTACACAGAGCTGCACCAAGGGCCCATCTCCGGATCTTGAGCTTGGTCTGGACCTTTATCAATCACATTTGTTTAGAGTTAGTTTAAGATAAGATTTACATTACTACTACGATTTATATTTGAGTCATAAGATAAGAAATAATTATAGCCAAGTTTATTTTTAGAATAAAGTAATTCAAAGTGCTTTACATGGATGCATTCAAATCAAACAACAGATAGATAAATAGATAAATAATTGTAAAAGGGAACAGTGCAGATAAAATCTTTCAGTCGTATGCACAGCTAAACAACAAACATTGTCAGAGTGGAAGACTGTTCAAGTTTTTAGCTCAATCAAACTAAAACGCTGATTCCCCATGTTTAGTCCTGACTCTGGCACCAGCGGGAGGCCGGTCCATGTTTAGTCCTGACTCTGGCACCAGCGGGAGGCCAGTCCATGTTCAGCCCTGACTCTGGCACCAGCGGGAGGCCGGTCCATGTTCAGTCCTGACTCTGGCACCAGCGGGAGGCCGGTTCATGTTTAGTCCTGACTCTGGCACCAGCGGGAGGCCGGTCCATGTTTAGTCCTGGCTCTGGCACCAGCACCAGCGGGAGGCCTGTTCATGTTTAGTCCTGGCTCTGGCACCAGCGGGAGGCCGGTTCATGTTTAGTCTGACCCTGGCACCAGCGGAGGCCGGTCCATGTTTAGTCCTTTCTCTGGCACCAGCGGGAGGCCGGTCCATGTTCAGTCCTGACTCTGGCACCAGCGGGAGGCCGGTCCATGTTTAGTCCTGGCTCTGGCACCAGCACCAGCGGGAGGCCTGTTCATGTTCAGTCCTGGCTCTGGCACCAGCGGGAGGGCGGTCCATGTTTAGTCCTGACACTGGCACCAGCGGGAGGCCGGTCCATGTTTAGTCCTGTCTCTGGCACCAGCAGGAGGCCGGTCCATGTTTAGTCCTGACTCTGGCACCAGCGGGAGGCCGGTTCATGTTTAGTCCTGACTCTGGCACCAGCGGGAGGCCGGTCCATGTTTAGTCCTGGCTCTGGCACCAGCACCAGCGGGAGGCCTGTTCATGTTTAGTCCTGGCTCTGGCACCAGCGGGAGGCCGGTCCGTGTTTAGTCCTGACTCTGGCACCAGCAGGAGGCCGGTCCATGTTTAGTCCTGACTCTGGCACCAGCAGGAGGCCGGTCCATGTTTAGTCCTGGCTCTGGCACCAGCAGGAGGCCGGTCCATGTTTAGTCCTGACTCTGGCACCAGCAGGAGCCCGGTCCATGTTTAGTCCTGACCCTGGCACCAGCAGGAGGCCGGTCCATGTTTAGTCCTGACTCTGGCACCAGCAGGAGGCCGGTCCATGTTTAGTCCTGACTCTGGCACCAGCAGGAGGCCGGTCCATGTTTAGTCCTGGCTCTGGCACCAGCAGGAGGCCGGTCCATGTTTAGTCCTGGCTCTGGCACCAGCAGGAGGCCGGTCCATGTTTAGTCCTGACTCTAGCACCAGCAGGAGGCCGGTCCATGTTTAGTCCTGACTCTGGCACCAGCAGGAGGCCGGTCCATGTTTAGTCCTGACTCTGGCACCAGCAGGAGCCCGGTCCATGTTTAGTCCTGACCCTGGCACCAGCAGGAGGCCGGTACATGTTTAGTCCTGACTCTGGCACCAGCAGGAGGCCGGTCCATGTTTAGTCTTTACTCTGGCACCAGCAGGAGGCCGGTCCATGTTTAGTCCTGACTCTGGCACCAGCAGGAGGCCGGTCCATGTTTAGTCCTGACTCTGGCACCAGCAGGAGGCCGGTCCATGTTTAGTCCTGACTCTGGCACCAGCAGGAGGCCGGTCCATGTTTAGTCTTTACTCTGGCACCAGCAGGAGGCCGGTCCATGTTTAGTCCTGACTCTGGCACCAGCAGGAGGCCGGTCCATGTTTCATGGACATGTTTCATCAAGCATGTGGTCGTTTTTGTTGTTGTTGTTTTTTTCTGTTTTTTTTTTCTCAACAATTGTATCTGTTTTCATTGTAATAAAATGCAATGTGTTGTGGGACTAAATACTATTAGAAATACATGATTTCTGAGGGCCCCATTTAAAAACAGGACATTACTCACAATAATGTGTAACAACAACAACAAATAAAACTAGTGATTAGAATTTGCAGTTAGTGTTTTGTTTTCAATTTCAAGATCTTTGTGAAATTAATCTGTAGCTATTGTTTAGTGTCTTTAGAAATCATATGGCATAACTTGTTGTTACTCCCCTGTCAGGATGCCCCCCCCAAAAACTGAGATATACATTTTTGTCACCATCGCCCAGCACCACCTAGAACTACTTTTATCACTGATACTATGCCATTTGCTTGGCTACTTCTATTGAAAGAACTTGGCCTATTCCTGACACTTCTATCGAGGTCAACACGGATCTCGTTGGAAAGCTAACATTATCCACACTACGTTTTTTTTCGAGCGAGCGGGATTTGTTGCCCCGGCGCCGAATAGACTTTCATTGAGAAAAATAAGATGCATGGAACCTTACACTAGGCCCATGCCACATGAGACACAAACATGATTGGCTTGTTTGGCGCGGCTGCCATTGAGAGCTCGGTGCGGAGTGAGGAGGTCGGCAGATGTTCGTTCGGCAGCACCTTCACCTGGATTAGTCGCCATAGAAACCTTCCACCTGGAGAAGGGCATTTATTCAGTGGACCAGTGCTCTGTGAGGGTCATTTGTGTGCGTGTGTGTTTGTGTGTGTGGTTGTATGCAAACGTGTGTACAGGTGCTGTTACTGACTATTCAAATATCTGAGGCTCAGTCTGACCCAGAAAAAAGATGCACTTCCTCCCTGACAACCAGCTCTGTATGGTCACGACATATATACTTTTAGCACTTTCATTTAGGATAATTTTTAGTTCAATTGTGACTGCATCCAGGGGCGTCAGACTGGGAGGGTAAAGGGTACTGATCTCCCGGGGCCCAGGGAAGAGGGGGACCCTCAAAAGCATGTGATGGTTCTTTTTCTCAGTTGCATTTTTCTGCGCTTTAATCGTTTTGTTGTAATAAAATGCGTTGTGTTTGAGTAAAGAGCATTCAATATCATGCTCGACATCTGAGGGTCCCATCAGCCATTAAAAAAAGAAGAAAATCATTGTTCACATATTAGCCAAGTTGTTCACAAATAAAACTAGTGATTATAATTAATTTAGTGTATTTACTTATTATAATAATATTTTTCAAGATGTTTGTGAAATTGTTCTGGTAGTGATACAAAACAAGCAAAGTGCTGCAGCCTGTAAGGTGTTTATAAATTAGAGAGTTAGATGTATGCAGAAAACATAGGGTGTATATTCAAGCAAAAGTTAATGAAACTATGATAATATGAACCAATGTTGCTGGGATAAATGAATCATATAGACAAATAATGTATCATGGACCCTCCAAGAAGGTTTGGACCTGGGCTCCAGCAGCGACATTTGGGAGCATGCACTGTCAGCATTCTTTTTTTTCTTGATTTAAAACAATAGCTCTAAACAATAACCTAAGACCCCATGGAGACAGGGCAGTTTGCTGAGAATCAAATAACCTAAATAAATAAATAAATAAATAAATGAATAAAAAATAAAGTAAATACATGTCAGAATATTCTATTCATGACTGAATTGTGAGATTTGAGATTGCGTACGAAAAAAGTCTTGTCATTAAAATAAAAGCATTAAAGAATGTTTGTGGTTTCTGGGTAAAATGCCAGGTGCATTCACTGACCACATTAAGAGGTGATTATCTAAGGCTGCTCAGCACTGTTTAAAATTCATGATCACAATGGAGAGGACCTAAGTTAGTGTGTCTGAACTGAATACAGACATGTATTGTCTGTGAAGCAGCTTCTAGAACCAGTCGAGTCACATGCAAATCCCCTCTGGCTTTATTTCCCAGTGAAATCAGCTGAACGACTGAAGCCAGGCACAAAATGGCTGCTCATCTGTTCCATCTTATCAGACCTGAGAGACACTGCTCATTTGTCTGAGCAAAACACAGGGATGAGTGTCAGACAATGTGTAATATTTGTGTTATATCAAGAGGAAGTATATGATTAAATCTATAACTATACTATACGGATGAAAATTAGCTTTGTAGCTATAATCCGGCATATTTACATCTGTTTTATACTGATGTTCATTAATGTGCATTGTCTCTATCAAATAAATAAATAAAAAAATAAAAAATAAAAAAATAACTAACAAAATAGTTAATGCTCAATAACATCATTCAATTTGGTGATGAAAATCAAAATAGGATTTTGCAATGATAAAATTACCCTATTTCTAATAAAAAAAAAAATGCTTTTTTTAAAGGTTAATAATTGTGGTAGTAAACATTTTTGTTTGTTTTTTAGTTTGTTTTAGAAAAGTCAAGTTTGCACTTGTCTTCATACATTTTTAATTCATAATGAACAAATAGTTTAAGAATGATTCGGGTTTCATTACAATTTAAGGTGAGACACTACAGGTGATTTTACTACAGGCATTTTATGTGTAAAAAATGCCAAAATTTCACATACAATATTTGGGACATTTAAATCTGAAAAATCAACAGACTCAGACTCAGGATCTTTACTAAATCATGCTTAGAATTAGACATCAACAAATCCCTCTGTACGTTCTCTCAAAATCTTGTTCAGTCCAAGAGTCCAAGTCATGTGTGTGTGTGTTACTGCTACTTAAAGGGCCGATCTTTATGTCTCTGTGGGAGGAAAAATGAATTTTAAGAAAACAACCTTTGAAATTACAATGTCCCAAAAACAAAAATGAGTTTTAGGGTGTCACTCCTGAATGAGGTAGTTTCTTAAGTGTTTGTTCATGCTTTATTAACTGCAGATATTATAATGTGCTACCCATTACACACATGTTCTTTATAATTGATCATGGCTTAATATTAACCAGCTTTTTGTGCACCTTTTCACCCACAGAGCTCTGTCATCTGCCTGTGTGAGCCTGCGCTCTCACCTGCACATCACCTGGCTCTGCAGCAGGCTGCGACATGTGCACAGAGAAGACAATGGAGACACAGCACAATGAGCAGACTGCAGGTAAACACCGCTGCAGTCATACAGCCCAACGTGGCTTTATATCGCCTTCAATGAGTGTGATGAGTGAGGCTTTACTACTGACAGGAACCTATGTTTAAAATGGTACAATATATTTAGTAAGAGCAGGTTTATTACAGGGTGTGATGAGAGCTTTCACCACTAGATGTCACCAACGATGCAGGAAAACATTTGTGGTCATGACGATGAGGCGCCATAGATGGATTTTAACTCACTCTTGCAGGCATTTATTGAGTAGAATGCACAAAAATATTCCCTGAACTACGGTTTATTGAAAAAAGAGGTTTAAGTCACATGTGTAAAATATTACAGAATAAAATGAAAATACAGTTTTAAATACAGCATTAACTAAGATACAAAAAAATCTAAGGAAATAATATTAAGCACGGGTTTCAGAGTGATGACAAATTAGGACCGTTGCCATGACAAAGAACAATTTAGATCAAAATATTGTCTTTTGAATGAGGAGAATGTACACACAGGAAGCTGAAACATGAATACATAAGAAGAAATTATGTGGTACTTTTTTTTCCATTATCTAAGTTTTATGTTATTATGATTGCAGATGATAGTATGTTGCTTTAAATAATTTCAACACAAGTCATTTAGAAAATACACTTCATGAATATATGGTATTGTCATAAACGTCTGCAACAAAGCACTGGCACGGACAGCCACAGAACACAAAGCTTTCAGTCACATAACAGAATTTTCTGGAATTTTTTTGAGGAGGAGGCGACACATTGGGTCAGAGTTCACACAAGGAACAAGACCAGTATGAACATGGTATGAACAGCTGAAAGGTTCTTTTCAGTGAGAAGATAGCACAGAGTAAGACTAACAGCAATTTATCTAAACCAGGTGAAATAATGTATTATTGCAACGCCACAAGTGCAGTTGTATTGTAAAAAATGGAGACATCATGAAAAAAACAAACAAACAAAAAACAATACATCGTGGTTGAGCAGCCTAATTCAAAATTGTTGTCAAAAAGCAAATAAGATGGCAGAAAGTAGTCAAAACATAGTAAAATACACCACAAAAACACACCTGTCGATCCGAATAGGTTAATGCTAAATACTAGAGTGTCAAGTCAGTTCGCTGTGATTGGTTGTTCAAAGTTAGGAGAAAGAAAGAAAACCGATAAATTGTAAGTCCATATATGCAGCAATGACATTAAAAAAACAAATGTATCGCCTTTCAACCTTATGATGTAAAATAGAACATAAACCAGTCAAACACAGCAAGTTATAATATAGGCCAGAGAGAATGTCGTCATGGTAACCTGCAAAAACATCCAGCTCCATGTTGTGTTGGAAAAAGAACACAAACAAAGGACTTACATATAACATTAACATTGTAATAAAAGCAACAACATACAAATACGAACACACAAAATCTTGAAAAAAAACACATTTTTAATTCAGGTAATAAATTCTTCATTTATAGTAATGGTCAGGAAACAAGATAATGATATGTGGTTATGTCCATAAGGTGTATTGACACACAAACATTTAATTCTGCATAAAATACAGACCAGTGCTGTGTTTGTAAACTGAATATTTATTTTCATAATTCAGAAAAACAATAGTGTTCTCTCTGCTTTATAGGACCAGAAATATACCATTACATTTTCATTTAAACATTTGAATCTATGAATTTTATTGTCCTGTTTTTACATTATTTTCTATTAGAATTTTGCTCTTTCTCCACTTTCAAGATGGCTGCCGCAACTGCCACGGCAACAGAATCCTCGTTCTCTCTAGCCCTTATTATAACTCAGTGGTCGAACAGTTTAGGCCAGCACTAACCATCCAGAAACCTTCAACAGATCTAATTAACCTGTTTGTAACCCATTTTAGGAATATCATTGTCTATATGGCTTTGTTTTTCAACCTTTTTGGAGTCACAGCACACTTTCTTTGGTTGAAAATATTCCGCAGCACGCCACCAACTAAAATATATTATCAAATCACGACAATTACAGGGAAAACGTGTGGGAAATATAGTGCAGGTCAGTGCCACTGTGTTTAGCAAAGGTGATAGTTTTGGTGTCGTTTTTGATGAAGAAGTTACTCAAGACACTCCAAAATGGCAAACTATACAATTAAATCCATGACTGTGACACTTTTTCAAGGCAAACCAGTGTTTCCCGTCACCCTGGTTGAAAATCAAGGGTCTATGTCAGTGGTTCCCCACCTTGTCTTGCGTATCCCCTGAGCTTTGTTTCACACTCAGAGCAACTTGAGTTTCAGACAAATAAATGAGTTTACTAGTTGCATATTGTCAATTATTACTTTTATGTTACTTTTATTGTATTTATGGTCCAAGATAATCCAAAAACATGCTATAATTACAACTAATAACACTTTTTTATTCAATTACATTTCATCTTCTTTTAAAACTTGACACCGTTCAAAGTGCCCCCTGGTACTTGCTCACGTATTCCCTTGGGGTCCCTGTACCCCTGGTTGGGAAACACTGGTCTATGTTACTAAATGAAGATAAAACATGTAGAAACAAAGCCTCCGTGTTGACATCC
The DNA here is from genome assembly GCA_019453435.1 of Rhinogobius similis. Classification (NCBI taxonomy): domain Eukaryota; kingdom Metazoa; phylum Chordata; class Actinopteri; order Gobiiformes; family Gobiidae; genus Rhinogobius; species Rhinogobius similis. Next base: position 18,142,691 of record CM033633.1, on the reverse strand, counting down.
TTTTCTCAGCTGTCTCCTTGCTTCTTCTTCAGTCCAGCCTTGCACTCACTCATGTTCCTGTGGACCAGCAGGAGCAGCACCAGTTCATGGGCGTTTGTGGGGATCAGCTCCCAGAATGTGTCCATTATCCCCCGTCCCCAATCAAAGTGTTGTGTCAGTGCGTTGTCTTTGTGTGTCCCCGCGTCAGGCCGCCTCTCTCGGGCCCTGCCGTTACTGATGACTCAGGGCTTTGGGGGCTCTCGTGCACAAAGGCGTTTTGGAGGGTCCACAATGCACCCGCTTAATGCTTCTCTTTCAGCGGGACGCCCAGCTGCTGAGTGTGCAAGGCCACTGTCCCAAAGCAGCGCCCTATAAAAACGCACCCAAGGGACCCTGCGCTGACATTGATTATACTGGATCTGTCCCACCTCACTACGTCTGTGAGTATCTCCACACGCCTCGTTAACAACTGCAAATGTGTTTCAATAATAGACAAAATGGATGTACTGTGTGTAGTGGAAAATGCTAAAGATAATAATGAGTTTGCTGAAAATAAAAAATACATATCAAGCTATAATTTAGGTTACAGTTTCCACATTGAATAATTTTAATCCGAAAGATTTTGATAACCAATATTTGCTTTTGAAACTTGAAACAGAATTCACCTGCCTGGACGACTGAGGGATTACACAGACGTTTAACCAGTTTTGTTACAGCACCTTTAATATTTACAATGCAGGTATAAAAGGCAGCTTTTATTTGCGTCATTTGTAAAGTTAAAAAAGAAAAATCGTACATTAAATCATTATTTTTTGAGAAACATCTGAAATTTATTAAAAATTCAAAGTCATGAATAATGCAAATGGCTTTTTTGTCACGTGTGTACGTACATTACTGTTGACATTGGTGTATTTGAAGTATTAGTAATAGTAATGTTTGTGGCAATAGCAACAGAGTTAGATGGGCTTTCTTGTAGTGAAATTGCAATCAGGGCTCAGTAATTTAAGCTGTGAAGTTGTGAATTACTTTGAATTTTATGATTGTACTTTATGTACTTGAGTATTTCTTTCAGTCGGAGCACTACTTTCTGTTTGCTACTGTATACTCTGTCTCTAGAGAAGACAAAGCTGTGTTTGTGAAGCTCAGAGTTGTGCGCACGGATGTTATCTAAAGAAAAGGAGGCCATCTTGTGAGGTGCAGAAATTGAAAAATGATAAATGGGAGTTTTCCCCCTGTTAGCTTTAACAGATCCTGTTAGAAATGAAAAACTGTGTGTCTTTGCTTTACTAACATTTCTTTGGGCAAAACATTTGGTCATTGTGAAGTTTGTAGCACCTCCATCTCTGTCCTATCCACTAAACATTTGTTTTCTTTGCATTAGCCGTTCTTAATAGCATTTAAAACTAATGTAAATGAGATGACATGTATCCACCCAAGGCCCATAGTTGGTGCATCTGACAGGAGCAGTTATAATTGGTTGTATTAAGTTTGCAAAATAGGATGAGTTCATTCTCACAAAGGGGAAAGAGGCGTTTTTTTGCATTGATTGTATTGCAGTTCCATAATATTATTCAAAACTGTAAACTGTAAACTGATCATTTACAGTTTGTTTAGGGATATAATCTACACATAGCCTCCATCTTTACTAAACATCATGGTAGAATGTGCTGATGCAAAGTGAAAGCGGTGGGACGAATGAATGACAATTACATTACTTCCTTAACACTCGTAATTGATGCACTTTACCTTTTGTACAGCACAAAACAACACAAATATAACACGTAAACACTTTTTAGACCATCACAACAAACAGTTTGGTCTGCGTCTAAACATATTTCCCTCCATGTGGTGTTTGCAGAGAGTTACCCGTCAGGGAGCAGCCGCAGCCATGAACACTCAGCAGATGGAGCAGATGGGCCAGTTCAGGATCACAGTCTGGGAGGAGGAGAACTTCCAGGGAAAGAGATGCGAGTTTATGCTGGAGTGCCAGAACATCATGGAGAGGGGTTTCTGCAAGATCCGCTCCATCAAGGTCGAGAACGGACCGTAAGTGCACCAAGTTTTGGGTTTATGTCGGGTTTATGTAGATAGATAGATGCTTTATTGATCAGATATTCACAGTGGGGCATCAGCAAAACAAAAAAGAAAAGTTGACAGACCACGATGAAGTAACAATAAAATAAATCCAACTAATGTTGTCTCTGAAAGTCAGCTGACATGCAAAAATAGTATTTCTACAGTGAAAAGGAAATTGATTTCATCTTGACATTAACAGTTTAAAAGTTAAAAGTTTAATTTAGTTAGTCTGTGCAGATTTTGGACTTCCTTTTAAAGGCATTTCTGACCGATTTGAAAATGTTTTGTTCATGTACCAAACCAAATAATTGGTCCAGGAAATAAAGTTGACTCACAAATTGCAATTTATTGAACTGACCCATATTCCCTCAAATCTAAGACAAAGGAAAGCATTCAGGATCAACCTTGAAATAAGTCCAATAATCTCAACAAATTAAATAAACAAATCTAATTTTGTGCCTCGGTCAAAAATGCATTCCAATGTCAACATTACAGCTGTAAGTGTATAAATATGACATAATATAACAGTCAAAGCCTTTCTAAATACACTATATATTTGCCTAATTATGCATTATTCATATGCCACAAATAACCATAAATGAGCTGCACCAGGGACTTCTTTCATTTCTTGGCTGTTTGTAAAAGCGTTTGAGTGTGACCCTGCGGTGATATGAGTGATGTGGGGACAAAAAAATCAAAAAAATATGATGGTTTATGAGGACCAATAGTGTCATCATGGGGATCAGGGCTGTCAAAAAGTATTGAAAACCAGTTTGTAATCGATGATAAAACCAGTATCAAAACTAGATACTCATTTGAACATGTGTCGACACTGAAAAAAATCCGATAGCATTACAAAATTGGACCTTTCCTGAACAGTTTCAGATTGATTTTGAGTTTAAGACCACATGGTAACACAAAAAAGTGCTATTATTGTGAGTAGAAGAATTTGAGGTTAGAATCAATATCAGGTTTGAATTTTTTAATCGTAACAACACAAAAGAGGATGACCTGTCTATTAGTTAAAGACATGATTCTGTTTTAAGTTTAGTTTTGACAGTGTGTTCTGACTTTCACACTTTTAAAGGACACATAATGTTTATCTTTTGAGTTTTTAACATTGTCCCGTCATCAAAAACACACCTGGAGCTGTATTTCGTTTGATTCATGCTAGTTTCATTAATCCTGGTTTGAAAGTGTGATGTCAGTGTCCATAAATCAAGCATTTCTGCCTCAAATCACGATAATTACAATTGTTTATCTCACCAGTGTAATTCCCTCTGCTGCCAGTAGATGGAGCCAAAAGTGCAGTCCTGCTTTTTTTCCCTAAAACTTGAGATGTTAATCATAATAATAAAGGTATTAAAGAGCATGTTTAAAGGCCAATAACAATACAAGTAATTCATCCTATTTTTCCTTTATGTACTCCATCTTCTCTGTCATCGGGGTAAGAGTATTTCGCGTATTAAACATTCATTTTCATTAAATCACAGACAAAACTAGCATAATATAACAAAAAAAAAACTTTCTAGATTCACAAAACAATGCAGAGGAAAGATGATTCTGATTCCGCAGCTGCTTTAACTCATGCAGACATTAATGCTTTACATTGTCAGCTCCGTAAAATTAATGTAAATCTATGCAATGTCCACATGCCACACATGGACCTCCCTGTGTGCCTGTGCAGCTCTGAGTGACTGTGGATCAGATAAAGGCAGCAGCAGCAGTTTCTCCTGCAGCCGCAGCTGAGCCACTGTTTGCTTTGTCCACAGCGTTCACAATAGAACTGCATGTTTCCTCACTCTGGGCCTTTCGACGCCACAGTTAGTGACATTAGACTAAAGTCACAAATGGTTTAGGGACTGGTTTCACTTAAATGTGGGTGTTTTTTAAAGTATTAAATATGGTTGGCATTTGAGGTTACTCCAAATATATATTTAATTCATTCATTGTCTTGTTCAAAGTTGAGAATGGGTGAATCAATAGAAGAATTAGACACTGGAAATTCTGATAAACAAAAATGTAATACAAAGATAAATTACGTAATATATCTTTATGCCATCTTCTAGTTCGCAGTGATCCCAATTAATCTCCAAAGTTGCAAATTAAATCCAAATTAGAACCAGCCCCTGAAGTAATCATACAATTGTGGTTTATCTGAAGGAAAGCTTATTGGACAATGTTTTATTCAAAGTTTTCATAACATATTTTACAATAATGACAATTAAATATTACTCATTGACACTTGACACTTTTGCCATCAAGAAATATTTGTCTCTTTAACCTCTTTTTAATGAACACCAAACAATTATCAGTGATGTATCAATGACTATACGTTAAAGGCAGTTTTATTCAAAGTTTTCACAACACAATTATTTATGATAAAGACAATGCATACACTATTTTGATCAGAAGTAATTTGCCTCTTTAACCTCAATAACCTTTTATTGAACACAAAACAGTGACAAAAGTTGAAAATGCAGAGTTGAAATAATTGTCAAACAACAAAAATAAACAAGAAAACAAACCCAAATGAAGAAATACTTAAAGTCTATATGAATATTCTCATGTTTGTCTAATTATGACTTAGTTTGGTGGAATAGCACCTGTGGTAAATATTTATCACAGTTTTACATTCATGAAGTTGCAATTTATGAAGAAATTTAGAAAAATAAACATTTAAAATGATAGTAATTACTGTAAAGTGACACAACTGACACTTTTTTCTGACAGTTTAAACTAACGTTCAACAAAATAAAGGTGTTATCAGGTATTATTTATTGTCAGTTCCTAAATACTGTGCAATTTAAATAGATTTTGTCCCTTGTTTACAGTATGGTTGCTAGGTAACAGTTGTGGCATTACCTCTAGCTGCTCATGTGCAACCAGGAAGTAACATTACAAACTTACAAAAACTGGCGACAAAAAGGCAAAATGTTCAGCAAAATCTTAAATATAATCATGTTCACAACGTTTTAGTGAAATGTATGGTCCAACCTGTCACACAGACTTAAAACCAGACAGCGATAAAACAAATAAATCCAGTAAAATGACTAAAAAGAATTGCGTTTAACAGTGTGATGTTCTCTGGTGTTGTGTGCAGCTGGGTGGGTTATGAGTACCCCGAGTACCAGGGGCAGCAGTTCATCCTGGAGAAGGGAGACTATCCCTGCTACGAGGCCTGGAGCGGAAACAGCGGCTACAGAACCGAGCACCTCCTGTCCTTCAGACCCATCAAGTGCGCCGTGAGTCACACCCTTTAACCCTCAGCATCACCATCACAACTCGCCCTGACAAAACGATACATTTGGGGCTTGTTTATCGTGTGTGTTTTCTTTGCACAACCTTTTCTGTGTCTTTTCGATACGGTTTGAGCTGTAGAGAGTAAGATAAGCAACTTTTATGATTCATTATCGACACCAACTGACTAAAAGTGGTCAATTTTGCTATTTTTTTTAAATTGCAAGTCATGTTTTTCAATGATATTGGACAGTTTTTGAGTGGGATTTTTGCTGTCAGTGGCATAAAGTTGTTTCAGTATTATCGTTTATCATTGTATTTTCCATAACAATATATTGCACTTCATAATTTGCTATTGTGACAGGCTTTACCACAACTATTACTTAAGTATCCAATAGTACTGTGTGTATTTGTTGTATTCACTTTACAATTAAAACAAACAGAACATGGATTTACTTGTTTATCCATTAAAGTGCACAGTTTGTCTCTTTGGGGATGTTTTGCACTGCCTAAAATGTTCCACAGAATGGCTTAAACTTGTCTATCTCCATGGAGACAAGCAGGTATAGCACCAGGCCAAGTTACAGGTCAGGTCTGTGGAGAGGCGACACTGCTCATAAAATGTTTGCGCAAAAGGGGAAAAAAAAACCAACTGCACTGAATTGAATAAATGTAGTTTGATTGTATACTGTGGAACATTCCAGGCAAAACAAGAACATCTCCATAGAGACGAGCAGCAGGTGGACAAAGGTTAATTTTAGGCCTCCAAACCAACTCCATGAAACACAGATCGATTGAAACATTTTGCATTCTTTATTTGAGATTTTATGAAAACTGCAACTGTGATTTTATTTTATTCTGTCATTTTTAAAGGAACTACAAGACAAGTTCATTTGTTGGGCACAATTTGTAAAAAAAATAAAAATAAAAATAAAAAGCAGCTCAAATTGCTTTACAGAAGAGAAGATGCACACAATTAAAACAGATACAAACACAAACAACTATTATAAAATGTACTTTAAAAGAAAGCAAAAAGCAAAAAATCCTTGCAGTCATATGCAACAAGAAAGCAATAACATCGCCATGGAGACAAGCAGGTGTCCACCAGAAAAGTTACACAATGCACCTTTAATTTAGTCATACATACCAAGAAAACACTAATCTGTTAAAATATATCAGATGGCTTGGTTGGGATTGTGTGAAGATTGCAACTATAATTCAATTTTCAATTTTCTATTTTCTATTTTTGTCATTTCCAATATTATTGCCATTATTACAACCCTTTTATTTATTTATTTATTTATTCAGAATCAACAGCAACAATGATTTTAGTTCAATCTATACTCCAAAAAATGCAAAGTAAACTGGAAAATTACAGACTTCAACAAGATAATACTATTAATTGAATTAAGTGGTCTTTTTCTCTATTTGAGTATATTTTGTCTGTCGTAAAATAAGATTTGCCAATAGAACAAATAAGTTTTGTTCTTATTTCAAGTGCAATCACAGTTTCTTCTAATTTTAAGACATTTTATGCTTGATCCATTGTTACTTTAAATCAAAATACACTCAAAACTAAATTTATATTAGTATTACATTATTTCAAGCATTGTTATTCTTCCTTTTTCCTGGGTACTTTTTATAAATCTACTACTTATGTGACAATATCATTACTTTTTCATTCAGAAAGTTTGGATATAATGGCAACAAACGTGAATATTTGTGAAATCATGACATTTATTCTCACAATAATATCCACAGTAAATGAGCCTCCTGTACAGTAGATTTGTTTTTTTACTTTGTCTCTTTTCGCTCCTCAGAACCACAGCGACAGCAAGGTGACCATGTACGAGTGCGAGGACTTCCAGGGCCGCAAGTTTGAGATGTGCGACGACTACCCCTCTCTACAGGCCATGGGCTGGTGCAGCAAGGAAGTGCCCTCCATCAAAGTCAACTCCGGAGCGTAAGTCTCGCTTAGGAACCCAAGAGTGTCTGAGGGGCGTAGAAACGAGCTGAAAACATGAATACAATGTGTGTCTCTCATGTAGTTTTTATTAGTCTCTACGAATGGTTGAGCTTATTCTTTATTTGTCAGGAACCATGTAGTAATTCATTCATTTTACAAAAGAAAAGATGATCTGTACCATATTAACAGTACTACAAGGGTTGTTAAAAGTATCAAAAATAAGATACTAATCTTTCCTAAAACTAGTACTGAAACTAACTCATTTTAACATTAATTATAAGAAAGACAGTTTTTTTTTTTATGATATTGAGTGTTTGCAGAACTAGTCCACAAAGTACCATTACTTGTGTTGAAAAATCCATTGTTTTAAACTTTGACCTAAATAAGAGTATTTTCTGTCAGTAGAGTCAGTATTTTATTTAGAGTCAAAATCGATACTAAATAGATTTACAGCGAATACTGCAAGTACAATTAAACTTGACTGATGTTGACATAGTTCATTATCTATGTGCTTTTTCCAGTTTCAAGTGAAGGTATCAGTGGTGGAAAAATGAGTTTGTTTCTTGAGTAAAGACACAGATACAGGAGGAAAGTTCTTATGTTTTATTAATTATGACTTGGGTTGGTGGGAGGGCATCTTGAGTACATATTTAATATTTAATATTATATATTTATATTTAACATTTGTGAAGTTGCAGTTTGTGAAGAAAATTTGAAAAATAAAACTTTAGAAGTACAGGAAGTACTCTCTCTGTGATGTCATCAATAGGTGACGTACCATCGAAAATACAGGAACAATTTAATTTAATTCAATTCAGTTCAGTTTTGTAGAGAACCAAGTCACATCTGCAGCTGCCTCGAAGGGCGACAATGAAGCAGTCATTCGTAAAAAAAAAAAAAAGCAGTTTAAATAAACTATGTTAAAAGAAAATATAGCAAATATATACTGGTCCCTGTATCCCAATGTGCAGCAACTGACACATTTTTCTGACAGTTCAGTGCGATCATTTAACAAAAAGTGTTATGTGTTATCAGGTATTATTTGTCAAACATAACTATTGTGTTATTTTTTATAGATTTTGGCCCTTCTTTAGTGTCTGGTTGCTAGGTAACAGTTGTGGAATAACCTCTATGCCACATCTGCTGCTCATGTTCAACCAGGAAGTAACATTATAAACTTTACAAAAATGGTCAAATTGAGGACAAATAAGCTAAATGTGCAGTACTTTAAATTTTGTACTTTGTTGCTTTCCACCACTGGAAATTAAAATTATAAGATGGTCTGGAAAACAGTTTTGTTTAGTAATGTAAATGTAATGCAGGGGGGTGCAGGGGCGGTGCAGCATTATAGCGTTTGATGGTCATTTAATTGTGCTAATATATTCATCTCAATTGTAAGTACATTTGACATGCGTGGTCTTTTGTAGCTGGGTCTCTCATATAGTTGTTATTATTAGTCCTTATAGAGTTTGAAACATGGTATAAATGTGAAATATAAGTCAGACTGATGGCCCTTGTCCTCTTGCAGCTGGGTGGCCTACCAGTTCCCCGGTTACCGTGGTTACCAGTACATCCTGGAGAGGGACAGACGCCAAGGCGAGTACAGACACTACAACGAGTACAGCACCCAGGCCCACACCAACCAGGTGCAGTCCATCAGGAGGATCCAGCACTAGACCAGGACCGGTCCCAACTGAACCGCTCTGAACTGAACTGAACAGGACTCGATCTTCACAGACTCGCTCGCTCTCTGTGGCTCTACTTGTATGGATAACAAACTACTTCTAGCATGCTAAAGGAAATAAAGGTTTTTCTTCAAAACTAGAGACCATTTGTCCTTTTTTACATTAACAATCTCAAACTAAACTCATTGGCTTTAGTGACTGTTCTGACAGCCAATCAGAACTGACAAGTGCTTCCAATCAGAGCCCAGTTTTCCCCTTGCCCCGCTTTAGTTTTGGCTTTGTATTTATTTGCAGATTTTGAAGTAGTAGTGCAGAGTTTTGCTTCTGTTATAGGCAGCAGATGTGTAATTTTGTTCTTGTCAGATTGTAATACTATTTCCAATAAACAAGAGCACCACGCCACGTTGGTTTCTATTATTTGTTCTTCCACTGTTGAAGGAACAGCATAAATACATATTAAAATGAATAGTTTCACATGAAAAAGAAACAAACTTAAGTATTTGGAAGTACAGATGCAATAACTGAGACTTTTGTAAAAAAAATATTATTTTGATTAATACGATGATAATCTAAGCAAAACTCTATGGAAATATTTATATATATATTTTTAGCCTTATATGGTAAAAATTACCATATAAGGCCCTGCGACGAGTTGGCCACTGTCCAGGGTGTACCCCGCCTAAGGCCCAAAGTCACTGGGATAGGCTCCAGTCACCCGCGACCCCTAACGGGAATAAGCGGTAGAAAATGAATGAATGAATGGTAAAAATTAAACATAGAGCATGTGTAAAGTTGTTTTATTGTCCCATGGAATTTCGTGACCTGAAAGTAAACATTTTCATTGCTCTTATGGATCTGAAACTCTGTCCAAGGTCCTGACGCTACTCTCAAACAACAAACTTGTCCAATCTGCTCCCTAAACATGTTTTATTATTTCATTTAATCTACTTAATCCTTAGTTTTATCTGGGACATTGTAACTTCAAAGGACATTTTTTAAAAATACATTTACAATACAATACAAGACATAAAGATCAGCCTTAAAGTAGCTCCTACAAACACCAAACTTTACAATCTTGGACTTAACAAGATTTTGACGGAACGTACTGAAGAATTAGTTGATATCTAATTCTAAGGCTGATTTATTAAAGCTTTAATTCTAAAAAAATTATAATTTTTAGACCAATTTTCAGTTAAATCTAGTTCATCCTCTGTAAAGGTTTTTGTAACTAACATGTGTACAAATGAACCAAGAAATTAAAAATTGTTTCTGTCCATTTTTCAGATTCAAGTGTCTCAAATATGTATATTTCTTTATGAAAACATTACATAATGAAAAACTAGTAATACATTTTTCTTACATTTCTGTGAGTAAGTGTCTCGCCTTGAACACTTAAGTTGGTGCTTGGGCAGGTCACAAAAGTGGATCCGCCCATATTTATTCAGACTTGTGTTGTTTCAGCACAGCTCAGGATCATGTGACCAGTGTAGAGTCACCAGAGTAACCGAGACGTGTTCATCGAGAGCAAGTCAACAATAAACAAACAATTTCCCTGATAAAAAAGCACATGTACATCCAAGATATGCATACAAAAGGATAATATTTATGGTATTTTTTCTATTTTTAAATTAAAAACAGTCTATTGCTGTGAAATTAGGTTAAAAAACATACTAAACTAATCCAATAAACCATTTTAAGTGCATTTTAAAAGGTTCACTTGAAATTATCACTGCTGTCACTTCCTTGTGCAGCGGGGGCCAGAGTTGGTTGTTTGTTTTTTTCGAGTCTCGGCCTGAAAAGTTTGAGAATCTTGATTGTAACAGACACTGAATTTTCTTATAAAAGGGATGTATCCAAGCCAAGCAGTCTTTTTTTTCTTTTCTTAATCAGACGATTACCTGAGTGGAATACCATTGGCATTTTTAGTGCTATCACAATCACCAACTTAAATAAAACTTAACTTAACTTGTATTCAGATTAATTTTGCACATTTTAAAAACCTTTTAATCTATAAAGCTATTTTTCTGAAACGTCTGACTAAAATGAGCCCCAGTTCAAGTTGTTCTTCAACCCTTTGGAGCAAAACTAAATGTCTGGACTCTTTGTGAAGCTGAGACTGTTTGGTCCTCTGATGTCAGATTTACTCTAATTACACGTAGAATATATGAAAGAGTAAAGCTTTGTTGGGTTTTGACAATCCTTTTTTCAAAGATGAAGCTAATTTCACTAAAAAAATGTTAATGTGACTCTTAATAAAGATAAAAAGTCCAGGCAAAATCCATATGAAAATGTGTGGTTTGATTTGACTGGAAATAAGAGCGATATAGCTTTCTTTTCATGTATAGCATTCCCAGCAGCTTGTTCCTTTTTAACAAATGAACAATAAAGAATAAATTAAGAAAAAGACAGAGGGCCAGCACCTTTTATGAGGTTCATTAAGTTTCCAAAGTGCTAAACAGAATAAAACAACATCTAAAAAATCACATCAATTGCATGAAATAGTCTAAAGAAAATCAATAAACATAACGTCCATGAAACCAATAATAAAAAACATTAAAAGAAAGTCAGAGGACCGTAATTTTGCAGCAGAGATGATGTAACACACTATAAAAAGCTGCTTTGTTGTAATATTAGTAAACATACTTAGTTATTTTCCATACACAATTCTAGCAACTATATCAAAATCACCAAAAAAGGCTACTAGTCCCGGCCGCCGTTCTCCAGTGTCAGTGCATGATGTGAGTAACAGTCATCTTGTCGTGTTTGTTTACGCCAATGTGACAGTTGTGTGTTTGTCTTGCATCACATGTTGAGATCCTGGAGTCGTTTACCTGCAGGAGAGCCTCAGTCCCACACCCAAAATGAACAGGATCTGAGCATAAATGTGTAAGCGCACACACCTTTCTCAAATAGACATTCCTCCACGCAGGAATAAAGCAGCTGGACCCGGGCCACACAGACACACAGCGGCACGGCACTGGACTTTGGAAGAACTTTGGGAGGCGACAGGTAAGTGCAGGCTTCAAAATGCGACTTTTGCTTAACTATTTTACCATTTTTAACAATCAATGAAGCTAAAAGACTTTTTCCAGATGTATGTAATGTTGTTTCTCGTCACACATTTACCTTTCGCCTGCTACTTTTGACTTTGATCAGTTTAGCAATCAAATATTTGGACATTGCCATGATTTTGAGCCTTTAAATGCATCTGAATATATAGTAAAACACAAAATTATATTGTTCTACATACAACAAAAGTTAGATTGTCGATTCAAATCAATCTTTACCAGCTGCTGTCACATATTTCAGTCTATTCTTCCAACAAACTGAATAGCAATAGCTTGGAGCTTGTAGATAACACATAACAAACGGTTTTAATGATTTTTGTAGAAGAAGCATGCAATCTATGATATTGTACGTACTATAATTTTGCTTATTAAAGTGATAGAAAGACTTGCTACGCCAAAGTGTGCTATACATTGCGGACATTTTCAGATAACAGATGGTAAAATGCTTCAAGTGTGTGTTTTGTTTCATCAGTGAGCCTTGAACGGCACAGGTTTGGCGTCGCACTTCCTGGTCTGGTTTTCCGGGCTTGTTTTAAGTTGCCTGCGATTCTCACTCGGACTCAGGCAGCTAAAGCAAGTCTGGGACGCCCAAAGACACACCCTTCACCTCCTTCTGACCAAGCAGAAACAGCGGAACAGCAAACTTGAAGGAACTGGACACTTTTGCAAGAGATACGGTGGTTCCTCAGAGTGCTTTGCCATGTTGTGATGCAAAATAATATCAGATCAAGACGATTTTCTCCAATAAATGATGAATAAATATCAAGATAGGGTTGAGAAATTGCATCATTTGTTCTTGTCTGCTGCTGTTTGAGTATTTAACTGTCTAATTGTGCAAGTATCTTCACTGTTTTTGGTGATATTTTGTTCTGTTTCTGTATATTGTAAGGATTTTATAAATGTTTTAAGATTATTATGAGATAGATGACTCCTGCAGGCACGTTAGGATAAATGTTAATTGTAAATAGTGCAAAAGTGCTTTCAAAATGTTGTCCCCCAACTCCTGTGTGATATATGTTTTAGTCATTTGTATTATTACATTTTATTTTACACCATTAATCCTGTTTTATCAGGCTGTAAACCAAATAAGATAAGGCGCATTATTGTTCCCTGTTACTCATGGGAGTTTGCCAGATCACGTGGCTTTTTGATCACGATCTGCAGCTGCTCTTTATTCTAAGGGATATCATTGTAACTTCCACTGCGTTTTGAATTAAATTAACATACACGTGAGAGGTTAAACTAATCATTTCACAAAACCTATAGCATAAGGTTTAACTTAAAGCTTTTGGTGAAGTTTTTCTACAAAAGCAGCGGGTGTGAGGTGTTTCCTAGCAACCAAACTGTAAACAAGGGTCAAAGTTTGTCTAATTTACACAGCAGTTATTATTTCACGACTAAAAACATATAACAGCATCTTTATTTTCTCTAATGAGTGTTTAAACAGCCTGAATATCATGGAAAAATATAATGATTGAATGATTGGTTTCTTTTTAGAACTCAGAGCTACTTCCTGTCATTTATTCTTTGTCCATCTTTTCATCACTTGACTGACATTAAACGGAATATTAACCGTGATGGCACTGATATCAAACGCAGATTTAACCAATAAATCATGCAAAGCTGTCACAAACACTTTGACCCATGAGCTATGTATTTATTCAGGATAATAAGTTTGTTCTTCTGTCGTGAATTGTAAATACTCTTCGTTTATTGGTTCTTGTTCACCTCAAACAAGGACACACAAGTAAGTTCTATCTCACTCCTCCTCCATTTGTCAAAATATTGGCTTTTATTAGAATTGTTTGAGATAACTGGTGCGTGCAGTTCAGTTTGCAGGCTTGTTTTATGACATTGATTTCATTTATTCAGTCTTTACAGTAAATCAGAAAGAAAAAGTAAGAAAGAAAAATACTTTTACCAATACTTTCACATATACAATAAATTCCGCCTCTAAACTTGTGCACAGGCAGTACAAATGAAAGTATTAGGTCAAGTGGTTTGTTTGAGAGCGATTTTTGGTGCATTGTGTTCTTTGGTCACTTCAAAAACGTCATTACGCACGTCTGGTCCGCGCCACAGACCAAACGAAACACGCGCGCGTCTGTTACACGCGACGGCTCCAGAGTTACGAGCTCGTTTACGTTCACAATAAAGTCATATACCGCTAAAAGCCACGGACAGACCGTATGTTCTCTTTTGTTTTCCCGTGCCCAATGGAGCGTGCCGTTTTAAGGCAAATACGCTTTATCCAACGCACTGGAGGCCTGTGCTGTTTGCCCGCAGCTAAAGAGGCGGAAAAGTGCGCAGGATCTGAACTGGTTTCCATGTCAAACACTTCAATTCACCATAGAAACTCAGATCTTAACGCGAGAGGAAACTTTATTAAACCGTGATGGCGGATTGATAAGGGCCCAATTTCTCGGGGCCTCTTTTTATTGTGGGCAGGCGGCGCGCTGACAGAGGTAAATTGCTCTTTTAATTAAAGCAATGCACCAGGGGAAATTGCTGTCTGAATATTGTCTCAGAGATGGGGGCCTCTGACAGTTGCCTGGAAACTTCAATGTGTCGCGTTTATTCCAGATCGCAGTTATGAGATAAAGTTTAATAAAAATCTTTTGGCGGAGGCAGCAGCCGAATGAAAGGCGAGCCTTGGCGGAGCCTCGAGCACAATGAAGCAGGACAGCGGAGGACAGCTCGGGCTCAACATGTATCTCCCAGGTCTGCGGAGGATGGACGAGCGTGGCGGGGTGGCTGGGGGTCTGCGGTCGGGGCGCGCGGTGTGGGGCCAATGGGCAGTGCGCGTGGCTCTTTTAGGGGGAAATGAAAGAGTTGGTTCCGCAGCGCAGCGCTCGCAGACTGACTCCTTTGTCGGAAATCGGAAATCCTTTTTCCTGGACGCGTTTCCTGCTGGTTCTTTTGAGCGCAGCTGGCGACAGATGCGCGCCAAACGTCACTCGCACGGCGGACTGCGGGGCGCACGAGGGACCACTGCGGAACGTTTGATTTCAGACGATTTCGTTCATGTTTAATGATTTTCAGAACTTGAAGATTTGAAAAAAAAAAATAACTGCAACATAGACGCTGGGATATTTTATTGCACAATCAAATAGAGCTTCGTTTTTGAGGAAAATCGATGTTCTCTCAAGTTCCATTTTAAGGATCTCTTTTTTTACTATATGTGATTTTTTTTTGCTTCTATATAGATAATTTTTTACTAGGTTCAAATTCTGCGCGCAAAACTATTAATGTACATCTCTGCATTTAACAAGCTGATTTGATTATTTTTTATTGTTAGTAATGTGTGATTACTTCGGTGACAAACAAATTAAAGCTCGTGTGATTTTAAAAACAGTAAATTCAAGTGTGTGACGCGCATTAAGGAGGACTATAGGGGTGTCACCTGAGGCGGTGAAGAAGAGGAGGAGGAGGATGGTTTGAGCTGGACATAACGGTGTGTTTTGATTTCAGATCCGACAGACAACCTGTTGAAGGAAACTAAAGGCACATCATGGGCTCCGATCAACACCGGCGTGCAGAAAGGTAAGAACTTAAGCTTTACATTAAAAAGATTCAGCATAAAAAGTCTCACACATCAAGTATTTTCCTCTTTGATTTCCATACCATGAAAAAAAGCTAACATAATCGGGCCTAATATCCATGCGTAAAGTTGTGCGTAAAAGCGCATTTGGCACACTATTAAAAGCTGCAGTTTTCTAAAACAAAAAGCACACAAAAAAGGCAAATAAAGATGATAGATTATGTTTGTAATTGCCGCATTTTAATTCTCGACGCAAATCACAGAGTTTTAGGACCAGCAGCGCGCGGCCTGATCACATGACCACATCGTGCATCTTTTGTCCAATTGTCTTTTGCAAAAATAAAATAAAAAATACAAAAAAGGGATCTTGTTATGGTGGAATTAATTTTGATTGTCCCTTTTTTCTTCTAAATATCATTTATTCAATGTTAAAAAGAGAAGCCGTATTTTAATGACAAACATCAATTGCAAACGTGCACCTTTTTTGGATAAACGATTAAATGTATTAAAATTTCCACTTCGTGTTAAAATAAAAATGCAACGTACATTTAAACGCCTACAAAATAAAACGAAATATCAAACGCTCTTTTCCATTGAAGCCATATTCTCTTATTTATCACAATTCCAAACAGTTACAAAAGGTGTGTTAAACCTCTAAACAATAAAAACAAGAAAAGTCAAGCTCTTTTTCCAAGCATATTCCCTTATAGACCATCAATCCAAACTGTTGCGCGTGTGTCCCGGTGTGCGCAGGCAGCGGTCAGATCCAGCTGTGGCAGTTCCTCCTGGAGCTGCTCTCGGACAGCGCCAACATGTCGTGCATCGCTTGGGAGGGCACCAACGGCGAGTTCAAGCTCATCGACCCGGACGAGGTGGCGCGGCGGTGGGGCGAGCGCAAGAGCAAGCCCAACATGAACTACGACAAGCTGAGCCGCGCCCTACGCTACTACTACGACAAAAACATCATGACCAAGGTGCACGGCAAACGCTACGCTTACAAGTTCGACTTCCACGGGCTCGCGCAGGTCTGCCAGCCGTCCAGCACCGAACAGGCCTTGTACAAGTTCCAGGGCAACTTCTCGCCGCTGCCCTTCTCCGGGATCTCCAAGCTGAACCTGGTGGGGCCCGTGGGGGGCGTGGGTCCGTCCGGGTTCTCGTACTGGGCCGGGTCGCCCTCCCTTTACCACAGCCACAACCTGCAGCCTCCGTTCAGCACCGTGTCGCCGTCGCACATCGGCTGCGTCAACAACATCAACGGCCTGGCCAACATAAACGCGCACTACAACTGACCGAACGGCGCTAAAGAAACTGTTCACGTGAACTGGTTTGATTCTGCTAAAGAGATGGATGTAATATTGATGATTTTGCCAAGCTTTTCAACTGTAAAGACGTAAAATGGTCGGCTTTACGCACAGCCTTTCCACGAGCCTTTTCCTTCCAAAACATATTTTAAGAAGCACTATTTACATTATTATATGTTTATAATTTATTTTATTTTTAAAGGATTCGATTTTTTTTTTTAAAGAACAACATTTTTTTTAACTGTGAGTAATTTTGTTGTGACCCAAGAGCGCACCACTTAATTATTATGAAGCACTGGCGCCCTCTAGTGGCAAAACAACTGTACACTTTGTGTTTGCAGAGAGCAGTTGTTTCAACCTTTTTCTCCCAGCGATGAGTGACCCCTGTTTTACCAGTGGATGCCCTGTTGACCCCAGCATCCCTCTCTATCTGACAAATCATAAAAATACTTTTTATAAACACATTATTGAACAATAATCGTTATAAAATATGCCCTTCATTATAATGCAATCAGTTTAGTTCGGAATTTCGTCTGGAATTACAGAGATCATAATCTTCAAGCAAGGCTAAACGACCCTGTCTATTGTTAACCTGTAAATTAGGGCTGGGAGAATTTTTTTTTAACTTTATTTAGTTTTTTGTTGTTGTTTTTTTGTTTTTTTAATAAAATAAAAATGCCTTTTTTCCTGAACAATAAGACAAACTAAAAATGTACAAAAAAGAGAGGAAAATATCCTGCTGCTACTGACAGAGGAGAGATCCAAACCTTTTATTAAAAATATCCCAGTATATATCCTTGAACCTTAGACTGAATCCTCCACAGCCCAAGTGTAAATTGAACTTCATCAAACCAGTGCCAACCATAAAACCAGGGGAAAAACACAACAATAAAAACAACACGTTCCCAATAAGTCTGGAGGGCAGCAGCCATGTTTATGTGTAAAATATTTGATGTAAATACTTAATGTGAGAAATTCTGTCTGTTGCAACCAATAAACCAGAAATGGTAGGAGTAAATAAAAACACATGTAAGATTTCTTTGTTGGTCTTGTCTTAAGCACAATCCTGTATCCTGTATATTGTATCCTGTATATTGTTCCAGTGAATGAATGAAGAGCATGGACCCTTTTTTAAATTTTTTATTATGGATTAACATGAAACCAGTCACTATATTTCCATAAATCAGTGGTGGAAAAAGTACTGTCATTTTTAATTTATTTAAAGTTACATGGAAAAAAATATACTCAACTACAAGTATAAGTCAAAATCAAATCTAATTCAAAATACTCAAAGTACTAGTTGATTTTAATAGCACTTGAGATTTAAGAACTTGATTAATTGAACAGTTTTAAGCTGAATGAAGGTGTTTTAAACCACACTTTGTATATTCTCTGAACTCTGGCCAATCAGAGGAGGCAGTGCAGTGATATTAAGTGTTTTGTGTGTGTGTGTGTGTGTGTGTGTTTGTGTGTGTGTGTGTGTGTGTGTGTGTGTGTGTGTTTATAAAGGAGCAGAGCAAATTACAATGGAATTACACTCAATTACAAATACAAGTACACAGCGCTGTACAGGGGGGGTAAAAGGTACTGGTTTCCCAGGGCAGGTAAGGTACTCTTTTCAGTTACATTTTTCTTACAGTTTAATCTATTTTTGTTGCAGTAAAGTGCACAATGGTTGAGTAAAGTGCTTCTGAGACTAAATACAATTATAGTGTATATTGATAGCATATTTTCTTATTGTAATAATACATTTCGAGATGTTTGTGAAATTGGTAGTAATTGGAAAAACAAAGAAAAAAAAAGTACTGTCTTATAAAATAAGCCAGTAGCACAGGATGTCCATAAATTAGAGATTTATTGTTAGGTGTATGCAGAAAACATGGGGTGTATATTCTAGCAAAAGTGAATGAAAAAACAAACAAAAAATCATTTACAAAACAATGTATTTAGGGGAGAACGTTTGTACCTGGGGCAAACGTGGCGAATGTGGTGCTACGGCCCTGTGAGTACATGTGTAAAAATCTACTCAAGAAAGCACAATTACCCAAACAATGTACATTTTTCATCAGTAATTTTAAACCTATGCATGGAACAAATATGAAACTTGATAACTTTCAGTTAGAATTGTAAAAAGATGGTTCAGTTGTTGCTTATTAACTGTTTATAATAACATTATACAGCAGGGCCCGTACCAAGCTCAGAAAATGTTTAGACCAACATGCTCTGGTAAAAGACATAAACATAAATATAAACTAAAATGTAGAATAAATATCTATGCACAAAAATGTAAAACTCTGACGTATCTTCCTTATCTCTAACTGTAAAAAGAAAAATGTTAGGCTGACGAATATGGCCTGCTCCTGCAAATATCCCAAATATTTTTTCCCCTCAGTCCACTCCTGATTTCTTGTCTTTATTTTATATTCCAATCTTAAGTCTAATGTCTTTAAAGTCTTGTTTAGAGCCTCCAAATGCATAGAACCTATAAACAGGACTGGACTGTGATTTTGAGACACTTTGTAGCCGCCACAAGAGGGCGCCCTTACTCTGCTCACAGCGTGTCATCTTTTACATAACCAGGTGTTCCAGCGGAGAGAACATGAAAGCATCTGCATAATACGGATTAACCACGCATCTAACTCCTAACAATGCGTCCGTGGAGAGATTTGAGCCCGCAGAGCATTAAAGGACTCTGTGATAACGAGGTTTGTTAAGGATGCAGCAGGAGAAGGACGGACGAGGTCAAGAAGAAGTCATGTTTTTGCCAAAATCTCATCTAAAAAAAGAGCTTTTGTAAAATGAATGTGCTGAAATTACTCGACGAAATAATGATGCAATGCAAATAATAGAAACCAGGGGAGTTTTTGGAGAGAGTGAGAGCACCACTTAACCAAAACAACAGAGTGTGTGATGTGAATATCAAACAGGAACAGGGAGGTCGCTGTTGTTTCTATTGAAGGGAATCCACTCTTAAATGAACACTAACCGGAAATGAGAAACATACTGCTTGTAATGACATTTGTGTCAGAGCTTGTTATAGATGGGTGTTTTTCAACCTTTTTCGAGTCATGGCACACTTTTTTGGTTGAAAATATCCCTGCGGCTCTATTATATATGTGGCTATATTATATACTATTAAATATTATCAAATGACACACACAAAAGAGTCTGGCTCCTTTATATTTTGCAGTGCTGATGGCTTTTCTTGTTTTTTGGGTCAGAGCTCACCAGTGATTCATTTTTCTCACAGGGATTCCCAAAAAATAAAAAATAAATAAATAATAGTAATATAAAAGTATGAAGGCTTGCTCAAAGCTAATTAGCTGTGTGGTGTGTATTGAGGATAAGCCCTATAAATGTATTTAAAATTTATTTCTGAAACTTTATAAACCGCTAAGTTATTTAAACATTATGCCAAGGTTTTTTTGGGCTGAAAACAACTTTGTTATGGATTAGATTAGCACAGATAGCACAGAGCTGGTTTGCTTCTGTCATGTCGTTAAACTCGTAGTAGTTGGTTAGTCTGGTTCTTTAAATTTTGCAATGCATATGGTTTTGACATCTTTCTTTTTTGCATCAGAGATTTGAACTTGACACTACCAAATGGAAAGCGATTCAGTAAAATCCTTGTGTGAATTTGCTGACTTAAATTGGATGTTTTTTCATGGCACGCTGGCTGTAAATCAAGGTTGTAGATAGCACTGAAAAAACAGTTCTTTGCTATGTGCTTACAGTTTAACTACAGACTTTATATTGAAGAAGACGAGAAGGGTAATTGGTCTGGAAAAAACAAACAGTCAGTATCAATATATATATAAATGAGACGTGTACAACTGAGTTTGTTGAGTCTGTGGTTGGAGCCTTGTCGTTATTAATAATCAGATTCAACATTTGCATATTTTCTACTTGCCTTTTCCAGAGATGAGTAGAGAGTGGCCAAAAATAGTACTCAAGTAAGAATACCATGACTTATTTAAAAAAAAAAAATCAAAATCAAAATTTATTTGTATAGCACAATTCATACAAAAGTAACACAAAGTGCTTTACAGTCATAAAAACAAATTAAAACTCACAATACAATAACAATAAGAGCATAAATAAATACATTAAAATGTACATGACACAATAAAATACGGATCAAATTCCCTTAATCATAAGCACAGCTAAACAGAACAGTTTTAAGCCTAGATTTAAATACTGGCAGTGTGGGGGCCTGTCTTACATTTTCGGGGAGACTGTTCCAGATTTTAGCTCCATAAAACTGGAACGCCGATTCGCCATGTTTAGTTCTGACTCTGGGCACCACCAGGCGGCCAGTCCCTGAGGTCCTCAGAGTATGAGATGGTTCGTATGGTACTAACAGTTCAGAGATGTACTTTGGTGCTTGGCCATGGAAGGACTTAAATACAATCAGAGCTGCTTTAAAGTCAATTCTCTGAGCCACAGGAAGCTAGTGCAGAGACCTGAGCACAGGACTAATGTGATCATACTTCCTGGTTCTAGTCAGGACCCGAGCAGCAGCGTTCTGGATGTACTGCAGCTGTTTTACAGCTCGTTTGGAGAGGCCAGTGAACAGGCCGTTACAGTAGTCTAACCTACTGGAGACAAACGCATGGATAAGTCTCTCCAAGTCTGGGTTAGACACTATATTTTTTATTTTGGCAATGTTCTTCAGATGGTAAAAAGCTGCTGATATTATGGATTTGATGTGGCTGTCAAAATTCAAGTCTGAGTCCATCATTACACCTAAATTTCTCACTTGATTTGAAGGTTTTAAGGAGAGAGACTGGAGGTGACTGCTGACACTTTCTCTCTGTTTCTGCGGGCCAAACACAATTATTTCTGTTTTGTCTGAATTTAGCTGGAGGAAGTTGTTTTGCATCCACAAGCTGATTTGTTGGATGCAGTAGCAGAGTAAATCTACTGGTCCATTGTCACCAGCTGTCAGTGAGACGTAAATCTGAGTGTCATCTGCATAGTTGTGGTAGGACACTCCACTGTGGTGAATCAATGAACCTAACGGTAGCATATACAGGTTGAAGAGGAGGGGTCCCAGGACTGACCCTTGGGGCACCCCACAGGTCAAGGACATGAGGTCTGAGACACACTGACCAATCTCAACAAAATACTCTCTGTTTTCCAAATAGGACCTGAACCAATTTAGAGCATTGCCTGTAACGCCCACCCAGTCCTCAAGTCTCTGTAAGAGAATCTTGTGATCGACAGTGTCGGCAGCACTGAGGTCCAACAAGACCAAGATAGAGACTTTGCCTGCATCAGTGCTAAGACGGATGTCATTTGTTACTTTTATAAGAGCTGTTTCAGTGCTGTGGTGTGATCTGAAGCCTGACTGGAAAACATCAAAAATGTCATTCATTACAAGATAATTATTAAGCTGTTGGTAAACAACAGCTTTTTTTGTCCAAATCATTTCTCAAGAGTAAGAATAAAACAGTATTAACAGTAGCAAGTAATACTATTTTATTTTCAAACTACAGCTGATCTAAGGAAGATCCATTTCTGATCCAATTGTTTTCTATTAAATGTGGTCTTAGAGTGAGGCTTTGTCTCATTTTCTGTTTTCAAAGGATGGACCACAAAAATGAAAGAAACTGAATCATGTGTGAGAGCGGTGCAAGAAACACAAATGTTCAAACCATTTAATATTGTCAACATAAAACATTTGTCACTTGTGTTTACTTACACACAGCGGGAAGAGTAACCAAAGCTAAAAGTAGACTTTTTCTTCATTTATTCCTTATTGTCCACTATCTAAAAATAGGAAACTATCAGCCGCTGGACATAATACATAAAAAGAAAGCCATAACCCTCTTATTTCCAGTCAAATCAACTGTTCTGGGATGAATCAGGTCCAGCTTGTTCTCCAAATCTGCAAATATAGAAATGATCCTAAAATGAAAAAGAAAATTAACTGGACTTTTATATGATTCTTCCTGGACTTTTTTCACTTTATTACAAGTCCTATTAACACATTTTTGGTCAAAATAGCCTCAGCTTTGATAGAGGAATTGTCCAAACCCAACAAATACCCAAACAGTCCCCGCCTCCAGACCCCTGCTTAACTCTTTCCTATATTTAACAAAGATAATCAAGGCGGAATTGAATATCTGATACTCCTCTGAGCAGAGTTTGTTCACACTTATAACTAGAGTTAATCAGACACAAGAGACCAAAGCTACAGAGTCTCAGCTTCACAAAGAGTGCAGCAATTTGTTTATGCTCCAAGAACAGCCTCGGTTTAAATTGGGGCTCATTTTTGTTACGCGTTTTAGGAAAAACAGCCCCTCATGGTCAGGGGTTAAAAGCACAAACAGAACTAAAATGAACACAACATGGAGAACAAACAAAATGTCCCATCTTGTCCAAACTTTGTTAAAATAAGTCCGAATGCCATTTTTCTAAAGTCTACTAACACATTTGTCTCAGTCCGGTCTTTAATCGTTGTTTTGCTCTGTGTTTTTGCACTATTTTCATGTGCATATTCGAACAATCAGAAAGAATTACGATAACTCACATCAGACGTACATGATCTTTTGCTCCAGAAATCAGATAATTATCAGATTTATGTAAACATAGACACTGATTATATGTTCTTGTTTACAATAACATGTGAAAAAACAAACATTTGCAACGATTAATCGACAAATCGTGACTAGTCAACTTTGAAAAAATAATTGACTATAATAATTGACAATCATCTTTATTCATGAATACAGACTCTAAAACACATGTACATGACTTTATATAACATAGACAGTGACGTTATTACATCAAAATGTCAAAAAAGAATAGATTTTTCATCAATAATACACTTTATTCATAAATATTCTCTATCTAGAAATCTTCAGTTGCCATATTTCAACCTTTATTTTACTGATGATGTCTTTAAAAAGTTGAAACATACAGCAGTATATTTAATAGTACATGCGTTGAGTCATCTAAAAGCCCACAATCATCACCTCCTCCGTCCTCACACTTGTGTCTCATACGTTGTTTACCCGTGTGTGCAGACGTGCGTTTCCTCCTCACACAGTGGAAACTCTAGCCCTCCGAGGAACTGAATCACTTCCACAACACTCCAGGCGTCACCTGTCTCCTGGGACAAGTGCTGCTCTGCTTAATCGGACTGCGGCCCATTGTCACAGGGCTGTAAGCAGCTCTCATCCTCCAGCTCTTACGTAACACGAGCGGCGGGTGGTGGTTTCCCCGTCCGAGGATTAGGAGAAGTCTCAATGTACAAAACACAGAAAGAGGAAGCTAATTGGTTTGAGGGTTTGACCTGAAACTGTGATGAGATGGAGAAAGTTACTCAGAATTTTGTTGTAAAATTCAACATTTTGCTTGAATGTGGTCGAATTGCAGAACAATTTTTACCTTAAAAGTTTAGTAGTAGTAGGAGTAGTAGTAGTAGTAGTAGTAGTAGTAGTAGTAGTAGGAGTAGTAGTAGTAGTAGTAGTAGTAGTAGTAGTAGTAGTAGTAGGAGTAGTAGTAGTAGTAGTTGTGGTAGTAGAAGTAGTAGTAGTGGTAGTAGTGGTAGTAGTGGTGGTAGTGGTGGTAGTGGTAGTAGTGGTAGTGGTAGTGGTGGTGGTGGTGGTAGTGGTGGTAGTGGTAGTAGTAGTAGTAGTAGTAGTAGTAGTAGTGGTAGTGGTAGTAGTAGTAGTAGTAGTAGTAGTAGTAGTAGTAGCAGTAGCTGTAGGGCAGTGGCAGTAGTAGTAGTAGTAGTAGTAGTAGTAGTAGTAGTAGTAGTAGTAGTAGTAGTAGTAGTAGTAGTAGTAGTAGTAGTAGGAGGAGGAGGAGGAGGAGGAAGAGTTGTATCAGAAGTAATACTAGCATGCGCATTAGAACAATTACTAACAGTCTTCCGGCTCAGTTACTCTTTGGTTTGTACTTTTTTCCAAAAGATTTTTTGAAGTTTTTTCTCGCTGAGGAGAACTTTCAGAGACGAGGGATGCTCTGGAAGAGGTGTCCATTTGCTAAATTCCTATGAAAATTGTTTATTTAAACTGCTTTTCTGCTGTTTGTGGCCCATCAAGGCAACTGTTGTTGTAATTTTGGGTGCTACAAAATCACAATGAATTTAATTGAAATGGAATTGAATATATTATTTTGAAACTTCTTCTGTAGTTTTTCATCATGTAATGTTTTCATACAAAAATAAGGCATTTTATGTCTAAAAACAGCCACAGTTTCACATTTGTGGAACACTTAAATCTGAAAAATGAACAGAATCAGGCTTAAATTTCTTAGTTCATTTTATACACATATTAACTCCAATATGGATTTCTATTTAGTCTTTATAAACTTTGATAAATCAGGCCTAGAATCAGATATCAACAAATACTGTACTTTCCGTCAAAATCTTGTTAAGTACAAGACAAGTTTGGTGTTTGTCGATGTTACTTAGACTGATCTTTAATGTCTTTGCGGGAGAAAAGGGCAGTTTAAGAAAACAGTCTTTGAAGTTACAATATCCCGGAGAAATCTATGGATTAAGTGGATTAAATGAAAGAATAAAACATCTGTAGGAGCAGATTGGACAAGTTTGTTGTTTTCACATGAAAGTCTAAATGTTGAGCAAGAAAGCTGACCACATAACAAAAAAATTGTAAAAATAGGTTTTGCCCATTGTGTCTCGCTTCAGTGCTCAACAAACATCAGCAGCATAAGTTCAACATGTTGTACTGAAGTAGTTAAATGTATGGTGAATATTATTTTTATTTGCACTTTCAGTCCAGGATTAAAACATTACACTTTGAACATTTTGTGCCTGAAGTGTTGCAGCGTGAGTCATTTTTAGCGGATGATGAAGAATGATAATGCATTAAAATTAGATCTGCACACACCTCCAGAACACACGTCGAATACAGAGCGGTGGATGAAGGAGGAACTGAAAAATCACTGCATGGAAGATAAAAGCTAAAACTGTGGTCGAAATGGGTTTTAAAAATAGACGTACGAGTCTTTCATCAGAAACTCCTACACGTCTAGACAGGTGCCCTTTCTATGGCCACAGCGGCTTTTCACCCAACAAAACCAGAAGCCGAGTAGATTTGTATTTGTGCGTGATCAGTTTCAAAGACATTGAGTATAATCTGGTGAACGTGCAGCAGCAGAGATGGACGAAGCATCAAATATAATAATAATAATAATACATTTGATTTATTCAGTGGCTCTCTGGACACTCGCAGGTGGAACGTAACGAAGTACAAAAGTAAAAGTACTGTATTTAAAGTGCATATGACAGGTTTTAACAGTTTTCTGATTTTGATTTTACTTGGTGTGTTAATACGTACTGTACATAAAAAAATATTGTTTTACACCAATAAAGTCACGGTTTGTGGAGAAAAGTTGAAAAATCTGTTTAAAATGACAGAAAGTAATAAACTGATGACATCACACTGGGGAGACTGTTTCCATCCAAAGGTTATGCATAATTTTCCCAAAAGAAACAACTTATTTTACCCTTAAAACATGAATTCAACAAAATAAAGGCGTTCACATATATTTTGATTTGTCGGACAAAAAATCTCTGACATTAGTCAAGTTTTAGCCCAGTGTACAAAGTAATTTCCTAGTGTGATGTCATCATTCATAACCAGGAAGTGATATTACAGCATTATAAATTTCAGCAGAGAGTGGCAAAAATGCATGTGTGTCAATGGTAATTAAATGAGTAATGTTAAAATGTGAATAAGCTGCTAAAGTTTGATAACAAATACAAAAGTGTACAACTTTATAAAACATTCAGTATGTCTAGGTCTGGCTCTGTGTCAGCCCTGCAACAAGTGGGCCACTGTCCAGGGCGTATCCTACCTAAGGCCCAAAGTCACTGGCATAGGCTCAAGTCACCCATGACCCCTAATGGGAACAAGCAGAAGAAAATGAACGAATGAATGAATAACAGCAGAAGATTCTCGGATAAATGACATAGATGATCTGAACAAATGTCCCAGATTCAGGGGTTTAGCAGGAAGTGTGTTTGACGCTTAGAGGGGAGAGGATTTTTCAACTAGCATTCCTCAAAACAGCGTGAATGACAGAACATTGTTAGATCATGGTTAAAAGCCAGTGTTGTAGAATATGTGTCCTTTAATTAGGCTGAGAACGTCTGAACCACTAAAATGATTGATATCAGATTTGTAAAGTTTTCAAACTCTCGGTAAGGTCTGCTATTGTTAATTTGGGACAATTCACTCCAGGCAGCATGGGGGATAGGAAAGGTTTACCTGAGTGCAGCATTGGACCCCTGGGCATAGATTGGACAATGCCATTCAAGGGGAAATGGAGGAATGTTTAAATGTGTTCTTGGACGCTTCAAATTTGTCCAATACTTGAACTGGAACATTCCTCTATTTCTCCTTTGGTGTAGTTTTGTGGGAGAAAACACAAATTTGGAACTCCTCAAACTAGCATTTAAAATCCTGACAATTTTTATAAATATATATTCACTTATACATACATTTTCAGCACATGTGAAATCAAAGTGTCTAAACTGGCATTTAGAGGGTTCATTTGACATTTTTGATTAGAGTAGAGATAGATCTTTATTTATAGCCGTTCTTGTGAGTGGACCTTTCTTCCCTTGGGGTCCCAGTCAAGTTCTCAGGTATCCCAGTGCAGTCCCCTGTCACCACGACTAACTGCATTGACAAGTCCTTTCTTTGGTCTTCCTGGAGGCCTTTAACCTTAGCATCACTTTATGTCCAAACCATCTCCCAAAAAACTAAACTGGACCAGCCCAGAGTCAGCAGAAGTGAACAAGACTCAGAGTGAACCGTCTTTGTACGTGGCATTCAGAGTGTGTCCAAGATTTGAATATTTAGGCCCGAGCCCCAACAGGGCGTAGGGCCTATTGCTTTCGCAACAATGCCAGGAGTAACTGTCTCCGCCCCGCTTGTTAATTGGACAGTGAAAGAGCCCATGCCGAAGGCATGGGACCTGCATACTTACTCCTGCTATGCGAAAGAACCCTTTCAACTGTCTTGAACTTTCGCGCACAGTAACATGTGATGCACTGAAACAACTCAGAAACAGTTTGAAACAAATAAAATAATCTAGTTCCATCCAATAAATAGTCTTAATCTTAACTTTTTGCAGTGGACATTTATTGAATTAAAAAAAATATATATATTGTACTGACTGAATGACTGAATTGATGATGAGATGAACACAGCGACCAGACGGGCGAGATTTTGTGCATTATTTAAGGTTTTATTTTTCCAATTACATTAACTTTTATGCAAATATAAATCAAGTATTACGTCCTGACATTGAATTACTCTACTTGACACGTAATTCAACCCATTTATTCTTACTCTGAACCACTACATTGTACTTTTATTTGAGGAATATTATTTTAAAGTATTGCTACTCTTACTTCTGAGCTATTTTTGGCAATTATCGACTTCTGGATAACAAATACTTCGTAACTTCACCACGTTCTCTCCCGATAATGCTATACTTTGACAAATTCTGCTGATATTCTGAAAATGACGACTCTAACTTTAACTGTTTTAATTGCTTTTACTATAACAACAGGATTAACATACTACATTTTTTTGTTTCACGTCAAACCCACTAATATTGGGACTGAAAATGATGTATTTACCCACTGGTGCTGACTAATGTCTCGGTTTAGTCCTGGTTTGATCCCAATTTAGTCCTGATAGAGTTTTGTTTGTAAAGGCATTGTTTAGTCCAGATTTAGTTCCTGGTTTGAGGTGCTTTAAATCAGCAACAAACCTATTATTTCTGAGATTCAAGCACTTTAAGAAACGCCAACCTTCCTTAGCTTTTTCCAATTGCATTAGGCCCAATCAAACAGAGACACAAAAATGGCACTTTAAAACTCTCAAACCAGCAATTCAACACAAAAATGATTTTGAATGTAATAGCCTTCGCTTCAGATGCTCCAAGTGCTAATGTTTTAACATGTTAATGCGGGATAAAAGCTGTAGACGGGTCGTACTGAATAGCAGAGCTCCGATTCTGCAGGTTACGTAAAACAAATGGATGAATAACGCTGTAGATATGTTTTAGTGGGTGTAAATGAATCACACAAAAGTAAAGGAAAGACAACAAAAGACTGCGTTGGTGTTTGGAGAGTGGGGGAATTACAATAATGAGGATTTTTAACAATAAATACAAGATAAGATGCACTTTATTTTAAATTCAGTCACGGATTCGTCCAATTTGGTAACATTGGATAGGAACATTTACACAATTCTACATTCAAGATAAATTCAAATACTCCTTCAAGCCTCACTTTTGGAGAGAAACACTTGAGGTAAAAGCACATTAGATTAGTCACTTGTTTATACGCAGAGCTCTGGCTATAACTGAGGAATTATTCATCGATATTAAAGTGCTTAATCAGTGATGGTTCTGGAAGTGTTGTAATAGAACAGAATCAAAAAGAAATCCACACAGATAAATAAACATAATGCATTTGTATTTGCGCATGGATTTATATTTTCATTCCTTAAAGGTGCACTAAGTAACTTCTTGTTGAGGCAGGGCACGCCATCTGCTTGTATCCATGGAGATGTTATGAAATATGGCCAATATGGCACTGTCAACGTATCGTGTATTCATTATTTACAATTCAACCCATTGTTCTCGCCACATTTATCCTGCATTAGGATTTTAGTAGTCGACTAGTCACACAATTATTTCTATTGTATATTTACACTTTTCAACAACATTATTAGCCAAATAAAGGTTAAAATTAGGTTAGGAAAACTATGTTACCTGTTACTGAGCCATCTTTATGTATTTTCATTGAAATTATTCATAAAATGTTATTTATTGTTTCGTAATATGTTAGCTTTACATATATTCATGCAAAAACGCGACAATAAAACGTTCACATGATTTGCTGCAGTGTTAGACTGCTGTTCTCTGACCCTACTCGAAAAATATGGAGTCCCAAGAACATTGTTCCAGCTTTCCTTTACTGAACATTAAAGGACACATGTTCTGCTACAGTGACTTTTTTGAGCTTTTAACAATTTTCTAACAATGTTCCGTCATCACAAACATAATTGAAGTAGCGTTCAGTTGCATTCACGTTGTTTTGAGGAATGTTTATCAAAAAATCTTCCCTGTCCAAGCATCACACACTTCCTGTAAACGTCTTCTATCCGGGATCTATTTTCCGCTGTTTTAAGTCCTTAAGTCATCGCTTAACTTGTTCTGAGCATTTCTGCCTCTAAACACAATAACTGCTGCAGTAAATCCGCATCATAACTTATTTTCGGCACTACCTTCACTAGATTGAATATTGCGCTGGTGCCATTTGCTGGCTGGATGCACTCAGTAAGTGTAATTTCATAGTGACTGATAAAATTCTGATATAAATTTAAGGCACTCAAGAGCATGTTTAAAGGCTAATAACAATATAAAAAAATGCAGAATATTTTTCCTATACGTCGATATATAATTACTGGGACAGGGCTACTTCTAGGTTGAGAATATTTAGGAATAAACTGTAGATGACTCACGATTTGTCGATTAATCGTTGCAGCCCTACATCACACCGACCTATTTTATTGCATTGTATACTTTTCATTCAAACAGTGTATTTGACCATATTACTTGTGTTTGCAGTCTACTTGGCAACCTCCTGCGTCTTGACAGGAGTAATCTAGGTAAAAGGATTAGCCGCGCGGTTATGTAGCACGGCCATGTAGAGAAAATAGGCGTAATCCTTTGGGTGTCATCGTGCTTGGTCCACTTTGAGACTTTTTTTTCCACCTGGTGTTGTCACAGAAGCAGTGCTGGGCTAAATACAACATTAGAGGTCGCATGAATTAACTTTACCTTAATGTTAAGTGTGTTATAAGATTAAAAATTAAAGTAATAAACACTTATGAACCCAGTTTAGCCCATTTTGTTGACTTGGTTTTGTTCTGTTTCTAGTCCTCTTGGTCAAGTCTAGGTTTAGTCCTAGTTTAGACCTGATTTTGAGTTGTCTGTACACAAATTAATCCTATGAAAAAAAACAAAACATCAACAATGAGAACAAAAACAACCCTCTTTTCATGCTTAAAGCTGGAAAAGTTCCAAAGAAAATCAAATTCAGTGACATTTCTCCTTCCAAAATAAAGGAACAAAGAAATATTGTTGACATTTGAATGTATTTTACCGCAACAGCAACAACGTTTTGATGAAGGGTTTGACGTCAGACTCGGACGCCCCCTCAGTCTGGTTGAAGTGTCACCGCTTTGAGCCGCTGAAGTGATTATAATGGTTGCACTTTAAGGACAGGGATTTCCCTTTGACGCAATGGCACAACACAAGACCATTCACAGATTTTCCTGGAAATCTTTGGATCTTGTAACGGTTCATGGAGATGTTTTGTATTTTATTGATGCTGTTTTGTGCAGGGCCTTGGGGGAGTATTTGCAGTTTGTAAATATGACTTTTAATAATCATTTTGACCTTAACACAACTGAAATGACTACATGAATAATGAATGAATGTGTGCGTACTTTTGTAATAGTATGCACAATTTTCCTTCTGCATCAGCTTAATGTAACTGAGAATGAGCATATTTTATTATTTTCCAAGCAAATATTACATTCAGTTCGTCGATGTAAACCCTCATTCGTCCCGGTGTGGTCCATCGTAGAAAGGGGTTCAGAGGTGATCCGTTTAAAGATCGAGACGCTTCGACTTTTATCCAAAATTGATTGACAATGACTTTTGGATAAAAGTCGAAACGTCTCGATCTTTAAACGGCGTCCGGATGACAACCTCTGAACCCCTTTCTACGACATTACGTTCAGTTGTTCTCATTTTTGGAAACGTGTTGGTCTTTTCAACTTCAGAGATTTATTTACAGATTAAAAAGCAAGGGAAGGTCACTAAGTACAAATACATTTAATTTGGTCTCAACATAACATAAATACTAGAAGTCTGAAAAGGTGCGTTTATTGTGTAGGTGATTAAATTTTCCTTTGCATAAATACATTTTGTACAAAAAGGTGAATGTTACATCTGTCTTTAAGGGCTTTTTGAAAATGATTTGACTTTTCACAATTAAGTAGATTTTTAAAACCAACTGTCCTTTTGTTTTTCAAGTATTTGGACTGAATTGTTTGAGTGAATTGAAGTCCCAATGTGCGGCAGTCAGGTTTTTATTTTTTGCTTTATTTTATTATTATTATTTTATATACATAAAAATGTAAAAATGTAACTAAAAATGCATTTAAAAGTTTAAAAGTAATATTTTGATGCATAGTTTGTACTTCTACTTGGCTGAGCTAACCATTTCTCACTGCTAATGCTAACTTTTATCAAATTAAAAACTAACGACTTATCTGATTGTTTTTTGTTTAGGGCCTAAACATTACATTACTTTGCATTAGTTTTTAATTGTTTCATTTATTTATTTTTTTAATCTCAAGTAAAAGTACCGTCGTGGCTCAACTCTCTGTGCACAGAATTTCAAGAGGCTATTTATTTTTAAAGTGGCCAGCTCATCGTAATTTTAAATACTTCCCATCCAATTCTATCTCCATGGGTTTTTTGTCAAACTAAAACGAATAAATCCTTAAAGATCAGGCAGTGAACAGTGGGCTGCAGGTCCTGGCGACACTTCTGTTCAGATGAATGGAAGGTCAATGCTAACGCTAATGCTAATCGTGAGGCTTAAGCACAAGATCTGAGTACTCTTTCCACATTAACGAAAATGCATCATCCTTCACAGAGCCTTGTCGTGTCGTTTGCAAGGTTTCGTCTTCATACGTACCATTCGTTGACGTGTGACTGTGCTTTCTCGACACATCTTCTGTGCTTTTTCGTGACAAGGTTAGACGTGCATCGGTCCGTTCAGCCCCGTGTGGATATAGGCTTACCTCGTGTGTACGGCTTTGACCCGAGAGCACGACCGCCACATCAGTTTGTCCCTGACGCAGCAGCGACAAACACGACGCTCCTCCTGCATCACTCACATCGTTTATCGATCGTCTCCAGAGTCAGAGTCTGTCTTTGTTTGTCACAGAATGGTTCAGCGGAGTTTATTTATCTGTATAATGGAAGCAGGGCTGCGACTAACGATTATTTTACAAGTCCATTAGTCTTTCGATGGTTCTTTCGATTAATCGGTTAGTTGTTTGGATCATGAAAGGCCTCTTCTTTCAGCTCATGGCACGTTTTAGAATCCATAAAGTCCAGATAATGATTGTTCCATTACTAAATTAGTTGACGATATCTCAATAATTGTTTAGTTGCGATTATTCGATTAACCTGTTTCAGACCTAAATGGAAGGATATTTTGGTATTTTCTATTTTGTTTTAAAGTCATGGAAAAGCACAAGCACCAAATCTGGAAATGCAGTTCTTCAGATTTGTGGTTCAAGTGGTAATGATGTCATCTTTTAAGGCAAGTCACAAATTAATAGGAAAAAACCCTACATTTTTGTAATATCTTTATTTATTTTATTGATTTGAAACTGCAGGTTGCTGAAATAAATGTAAGACAAAATAACTATGTAATGAGTTAAGTGAGGGGGATTTTGAACATCTTAAATAGCTTTAGAGTAAACTATCTTGCAAAAACATGGTTGTAAAAATGTTTTGCCTCCCAGTCATTGGGCAAGACACTTTACCTGGCCTAAGTTATGAACACACCTAAGTTATGCCGTTAAACTTAAATCGTGTTATTTTAATTTGTCACGACTCTTATAGCTTGTCATTTTATCTCTAAATGCTTTTACTCTGTACCTCTGCGTGTCCATCTGTTTGATTCATGCAGTAGTTTCAGCCCCCACACTGAGCTCTCTGTGTCCTCTCATTCACTCACCCCGGCGTTACCATAGCAACGCTGCGGTGGTTAAATGCAGCGAGAGGAGGGAGGGGTGAGGAGAGAGAGAGAGAGAGGGAGGGAGGGAGAGACAAGAAAGAGAAGCGAGAGTTAAGAGAGAAAAGAAGAGAAGAGAGAAAGCAGGAGAGAGGTGAGGGCGATGGAGGGAGAGAAGGAGGGAAACAATGAGAGAAAAAGAGAGAAAGAAGAGAAAGTTGAAGAGCGAGCGAGAGAAGGGGGGAGGAAAAAGAGAGAGAGGGGTGAGAGAGACGAGAAGGACAAAAGAGAGTTGAGAGAGAAAAGAGGAGGAAAGGGAGAGACAAAGAGAGAGAGGCAGAAGGGGATAAAGAGGTGAGAAAGAGAGGGAGGAAAGGGAACAGAGAGCGAGAGAAGAGGAGAGAAGGGGGAGACAAAGAGAGAGAGAGAAACAGAGAGAGGGAGAGAAAGAAAGAAGAGAAGGGGAAAAAGAATGAAGGGGGGAGAGATGAGAAAGAGAAGAAAGACTTGGGAGAGAAAAGAAGAAAAGACAGAGAGACAAGGAAAGAGAGGGAGTGTGGGGAAACAGAGAAGGGGAGGGAAAGTGAGAAAGAGAAAAGAGAGTTGTAAGAGAAAAGAAGTGTAGACAGAAATAGAACAGAGAGAGAGAGAGAGAGAGAGTGGGAGGGAGAAAATGGAGGAGAGAGAATGAGAGAAAGAAAGAAAGAAAGAAAGAAAGAAAGAAAGAAAGAAAGAAAGAAAGAAAGAAAGAAAGAAAGAAAGCGAGAGAAGGTGCCACAAGCTCCACACACAGCAGTATCAGCCTACAAGAAAAAAAACCTGTCCTGAATCTTAATAATGGGGAGACAAGAACAAGAAGTGCTGCTCAGTGGAGGACACACTTCTCTCTCTCTGTCCCTCCCTCCTTCTCTCTCTCCCTCTCTCTCTCTGTCCCTCTCCCTCTCTCTCTCTCTAAAGCAGTGAGGTTGCATAACTCTGCACCACAAGGAGTTCACTGCTGCTGCTGCTGCTGCTGCTGCTGTTATGACTCAACTACACCAAAATAAAAAGAGCGTGTTTGTGCAAGGTTATCTGACATTTACGGGAGCATATTTTTGGCACAGGGTTGGATCAGGTTGACAGAAGAGGTAACTGAAAAGACAGATGGGAAACGGTGATTGAAAATATTGTACGTATTTAAAAAGATACTGGAACCTTTAAGTCCTTGTTCTGTTGGGTTTGTAGTTGCATCAGCCAGAAAGTTTACTTATGAATGATTTATGTAGTGATTTTATTTACTTTGTTTCATCAATCTTTATTTAATCAGGTGACATTAAAAGCCATAAAATAACTCTTACATGTATAGTCTATCTGTGTAAAGTGTTAAAGTTGCACTATGAAACTTTTCTGGTGGAGGGGTCCTGCGTATTATTGCTTTCCCTGGAGTTTTCCACAGTAGTTATTAAAAGTTATTATGACTGTTTTGATTGCTGAAGAAATGTCTCGAAAAACATGCATTCTTACTGTGAGTGGTCGCCTTTCCCCAGATCTGACCTGTAACTTGGCAGCTGGTGGCATCATCCTCTTGTCTCAATGATGAAGTTTAATGCCACGCTTCCTTTACAGTGAAAGCATCTCCATGGATCCCCAGAAAGGTTACACATCGATGTACGTTTGAACTAAAGTGTCACATCGACTGACTTGTTGTTAGGCCGTTTGATTCTCGTCTGAAGCTTTTGTGTCTCTGTTCAATCATTAATTCTGTGTGAACACTTGAGTTATTATACACTGATTTAGTCCAAGTAACAAACACATTTAAAGAACACACTCACAGATATGTCCTGCTCTGAAACACGTCTTCTCGTTGAGTTCAGTGCGGACTTCAGAGTTGAGTTCTAACTCTTTGCTTGTTTCGTAACATTTCAAGGGACTTATGGTTTTGTTCAAATGTTCTGTACTAGAACTCCAGAAATGGACTGCCGTTGAAGGTTATGTCGATGTAGAGCTCGGTGAAAAATATGAAAAGAGTTTAGTGTTGTGACCTTCCTTTTGTGTGGGCATTAATCAATTGGCATTATGTAATAAGACTGTGGAAACTTTATTACTGACAATCCACTCACTAACTATAATAATAGCTTATATAAGTATTTATGCAATATATTGTATTGTTTGTATTTTATAATACTTAAAGTGGCTGTCCCTGAGTTTTACTGTTGTGAAATGTGAAAAACAGAACGGGTTTGTTTTAACGTCTTTACAGCAGTCCCATGGTTCCCTCACTTTGCTAATGCAGTCCCAGCATCTTAAATATTCACCACAATGAGTTTATAAGCACTTTTCACAAATCCAGAGCAGGTTTTGCTGTCCTCGGTAAAGCTAACAAACATTAGAGTGAAACATTCCTGCTTCTCGTAGAATAAAATGCTCTATAAATAGATACAGAGAAAGAGCTGTGGTCTCATTTTCATCTGAATAGATGCTTTTATAACATATCTGTGCTGGAGTTTAACAACAGATTTTACTTTATTACATGCAAAAAATAGGATAGGCTACATGAATCAGTTCTGTTTTTCACATTTCAAAACAGTACAAATCAGGTACATGCCTTCACAAAATATTAAAACTTTTCGTTGGCGCCACCACAGAACATCATTGCATCAGACACATATTCTCTCAAATGTGAAACTCTCTTAATAATTGGCACACATTGGTGACCACCTCCACATTATGTATATCTGTCCATATTTTCTTTTTCGCGGCACTTTTGTCCTGACTCCCTGTTTTGGCCTCTTCACAGGGACATTTAAAGGCCTCTAAAGAATGCCTTATGTTTAGTTCCATTTGGAATAATCCTTTCCTTTAAATCATGAAGAATAAGGTCTATCAGTTATGTATAAACACTTAAGGGTGTGCTATGTCTTTTTTGGTGTAGTGCTTATGTCTAGCATTCATTTGTGCTTTGATCAATAATACCTTGAAAAACATGCATTCTTGCTGTGAGCACGGTCTCCTCATTCTCCTCCATCCTCCACAAAAGTTATATAGTGTTGAAGCGTTGAATTTATGTTGATAATATGAACATAAAAAGATCATCTTAAAAACACCTAAAAAGCTTCATTCACTGATCCGCAACGACCCAGAAAGCATTCAAGCAAATCCATCCTCTCCTCTCAATTCCTCTGTGTATTTTCCACTTTGTCCTAATTTCCCATCTTTGCCTTTTTTAAATCGCTCCACTTTTTGTGTTGGGGCGACCTATTTAGTGTTTTTTTTTTTTCTACCTTCTGCTTCATATCGCTTTAAATAGACCCAAGGTAAAGAGACTAAGACTGCAGCAGATTTCAACCAATCAGATTGCAGCAGCCTCTGGCCCACGTGTGTCTTATTCACAAATCCAAAAGGAAATTCTCATCAATGCAACCCCACTCTCCCATCCATTCCACAGTGCACAGCCATAAATAAATGCATGCATAAAGTGTTTGGAATGAGTTTCGCCCGTGAATTCAAACAGGTTCTGTTGCTGCAGCCCTTAATAATTCAACATCCTTATCGCCTCTGTTCCCTATTTTAAGATGTGTCCCAAATCGGAGGACCGAGAAGAGAGAGGAGCAGAAATATGTTTAATGTGTGTAACTTTGCACTATGTTTAGCAGCACATTGCCTGCTTAGTGCTTTGTATAAAAGATAGTTTACGGTGCATAGCTTTAAAACTAGGCCAGGCAGCTGCATAAACAAGATTTGAATGTTTGGCTCTGGCTTTGAAGATAGTACTTATGACGTTATGTAGAAATGATGGTGACACACATGTGCATTATTGGAAAGTAAATACGTGGACTAAAAATACCATGTTTTCATTTGATAATATTCAGAATACATTTACTTCCCTCAAATCGAAGGCGTACATTGCAGTGATTCATACAATTTAGGAGAAAAGAGAGAGAAAACTAGAAGATACAGCTCTTGTGGTGACTGTGTGTTTGTTTTTCCTTCTCATCTTTGAAAATAAATATATAACGAACAGCTCAACAAACAGAAAACTATTTTAATCCTGTGTCGTTATAGTAAGACTATAATGTAATACAACTCAACCAGAAAAGAATTCAGAAACAACATAATACTCTTACTGGAACAGAATACCAATACATTTTGATGCAGGTATTCAGTATTCTTCAACTAAATATTTTCAAAAAGAAATAATGCATTTACTCATGTCCCATTATTATAAAGTGTTATCTTTCAGTGTTCTTCCCGTCACGGCACAGGAATATTTTCGTGGAATACATTTTTTGCAACTTCCAATACTGATCCAGTAATTTTATTAGTTATTTTACCTTGTTATTATGGGAAGTTTTGTTCTAAATTATTGGTCGTTGAGTTGGAGCATGTTTGACGCTGTCATGACTTGATCCTGGTTCAATTCTGAATAGTGCAGATTTGTTTAATTCCTGTTGTATTTAGTAATATCCATATACAATCCCAGAAAGCACAACATTTTACAAAAGACGCATTTTTGACAAACTAAACTTGGAGTAGTTCTTTTCCAACATTTAGATCAGGTATAGGCAAACTTTTTGACTGAAGGGCCGTATTGGATTTTTACACTCACTCGGGGGCCGGACCATTTACAGTTTGGATGTTTTTAACTACAGTATATTACACACATACTATTATAAAATGACAAATGTATACTTAACCTGTACATTTTTTTAATTATATGCTTCGCGGGCTGGATCAAAATGCCAAAAGGGCCGCATGTGGTGGCTAGTTTGCCCCCCTCTGATTTATATTGATGCTGTAAAAGAAAAAGTACAAAACAGTACACTTGTCCATAGAGCTCCAGTTATTTAGGACAGTTTACGATGCAATGTTTTGCCAGACATTTTAAAAACGTAATGTCCTCGAAAGACTATACATTTTCCTCTTACATGCCTCCTACAGTGTGCACAACTGTCATTGCGTTTGAACTTTAAGTCTTTTATCATACATTCAAACCCACGTCCCCTGCTGCTCTGCTTTGTCTGACTATCTGCGACAATAAAACAGTTCCTTTTCCAACCGAGAATCCCTCTTGTTTCCGTCTGGCCACTTTTGACAGCTCAAATCTCTCTGTCCTCTCTCCCATTGTAACATCACAGTAAGCACATTCGTCATGGACTTATTTCTATTGCATAACGGTGTCTCCAGGGCTGCCTGCTCATAAAGGATTAGAGGCTGCAGTGAGTGGATAAGAAGCTATCTTAGTTAATTACAATAGCGCCAAATGGGAAAGTTTTGAAGTTCTATAACCAGAGACATCAAAGTAGTGTTACAGGGCCAGAAATATACTTGGTTTTTTGGCCATTTTTTTTGCTTTTTACGGTTTGTGTCAAGTTGAAGTGAAAGTAGTACATAAAATGATTTCTTGATTAAAACAAAGCATTAAAGCTAGTTTAAGTATACTAAGAATTTCTGGAAGTTGTTTACATTTGTGTGAAATGTTTTTTGACTAGCTTTACTCTTTTTCTTCCTAATAATTTCAATATTTATATCGGCTCTTCTACAACTATGGGAGAATTGTGACGCTTCTCCTCAAAAAATATAGTTTTCTCTTTCAGTTGATACTTAAATGTGACCAGGACCATTCACAAAAAACATATAAATTGCAAGAATATCAGTTTTTATTGGTAATTTGGTACAATGACTTGAAATGACTTGAAACTCAGAGAAGAGAATTTGAACTTTACTTGGGACTTGACTCGGACTTGACGCTAAAGACTTGAGACTTGCAAAACAAAGACTTCTCTGATAAGTCCAGAAAAACTAAGTACAAAATGTCTTTATTGGTCACTTTCAACATTGAGGTGTATGATATAAAAGAACGGATGGCGAAGACACATACATTTTTAATATTCCGGGTTTATTTGGTTGCAATGACCAGAAACAATGACCTTCAACACTAACAGAGAGTGAATCATGGATTGTGGTGGACGTTGAGCAAAATTAACCCTATTTTTGACGACACAGTTTTAACTTTACACATCTACGTACTGTTTATCACTTTCCGGAGTTTGACATAGAAAAAATAGCTGTACAAAAGGTCTCATAATTCACGTATTTTGTTACTACAGCAATGACATTATAGCTTAATGGCAAAACCAATCAATGCCTCGAAACAGCACTGTGATGTGACCATTTTTGTCATTCAACTGTGCAAAAAACACAGACGATTTGTTCATAGCTG
Organism: Rhinogobius similis; assembly: GCA_019453435.1. Lineage (NCBI taxonomy): Eukaryota > Metazoa > Chordata > Actinopteri > Gobiiformes > Gobiidae > Rhinogobius > Rhinogobius similis. The sequence goes on along the minus strand of CM033633.1, from coordinate 18,102,811 downwards.
TGCAAAAGTAGCAGCATTTCAAAGTCCACAGCACGTTACAATGGAGATCCATGATACTGACTATTACATTCTTCTTTCGGTTTTCACTTTTAGCTTATAAAATCTGCAATCAAATGTCACGCATGTGCAAATTATAAACTTTTAACATCCCTTGTCCCTGAAAAAACAAAGTTGAGCACATTCACAAAACAGGGCAATGATTGTTTATAGAACCAGGCTATCTTTTTGTTGTTGTTTGCTTGAATTAACATATACAACCACTTTGAAAAAATACAGGCAAATAAATAAATAATCCTTCAAATTGTAATTATATACATGTAAACCATATAGCAAGTCAGGCCATAGATATACAACAGTTGGCACATTTAGCATATATTACAAATTGTACATTCTTAACAGCCTCATTCACATCATCGCTGCATCGCATTATTAACATCACACCACACGTTTTACATCTGTTTCTAGTTATATTCACCTTTGCAACATTTCAGTGTCATTCTTAGGCATAAATTAACAAGTAAAATGTCTTTAACGCATTTGTTTTTGCAGATCGCATTCCTTGATGGTAGCCAGCATGCAGTTTTGTCGATATGCAGCGTCATCGAATAACCGCCTACTCCAACCCAGTCTTGATTACGTTCTTTATATTGGTGCAAAATATGACATTTGGAGGGAAAAAAGAAGGATATTTGCATTTGGGTTCACTACATTTGGTCCCCAATTGAGCCCATTTATTGTTAAATTTGTTGTTTCATCGTTTTCAAATCCTTGTTTTGTCCTGATCTAGTCCAGGTTTATAGTTTTAGGTTTAGAACTAGAACTAGAACAAGATGTCTGGGCAAGTAAAATGCATGTTTGAGTTCCTTACAGTTGTAAAAGAGTACATTTCTCTAGCTTAATCTTACAGCAATTTTAGCATAGCAACCTGTAATTTATTTATTTATTTATTTATTTATGTTTTGTCATTCTGCTTGAGAAGTGATTTACTGCATTAGTTAGCATTTGGCATGGTTTTATGTCATTCATATGAAAGAAAAGAAAGTATAAAAATCACTGTTACCCATCTCTGTCATTAAATAGGCCTAAACAACCAGCTTTATATCGGTTTAGTGTTCCTAAATTTAGGTATTCCCAAACTGACCTCTTTACCAGTTATAATGACATTTGACCTGAATTAAAGCCTCCACAGTCACTTGGACTATAATCTGGGGCATCCATTTATTCCTGCAATTTGTAACCAGTTCATTCTCTTTCAACGCCTACTCGTGACGTGAACTAACCATATATGCAAATAACCCACACGTTTCCACCGCGAATGTCGTGATTCCTTAGACACCACATGAAAACAACTGGGTCGAGACCGGGTTAGCCATTGAAACCGTATTTTTAGAGTCTCTCTTACAGCTCTACTTACGAAAGCTTAGGCTTACGACAGTGTAACGGGCTGGCTCTGAGCCACGCTTCACCGCTGCGTGGAAAAGTGACTCTTAATACAGCGACTGCACAGGTCAGCACCGCGGACAGCTCCTCCCTCTGTACACGGTCTACTCTGATTACTCCTAACGAGGCTATGAGAAGTGGAGCTAAGCTAGAGTAAAATAGGGATTTCTGTAGAAAGAAGCTGCATTTGTGAGGTTGGATCCCTGCGCCATTTCGATACAGCATGCGTAATGTGCGTAAAAGTCCGTATTAGCGTCAATATGTTCGATTTCCAGCCCACAAACACGCCCTTCAACATTCAAAAACCACTTGTGCGATTTTAAAACATGTTATAGGCTTATGATAAGAGATGAGAAACGCAGTCCGTGTCTTTTTTCCACTCAGCGGTCTAAGCTGGCCTCGTTAGTTTCACGCTGGTTTTTCAGCTCCTGGAAAACCTCGGTGAAAAAATGCGGGTCCGCGTTGAGCTGCAGCATTTTGGCACTCATCCTGTTGATTATGCGCAACGACGTCTCCCAGAAAACGTCCTTGTTGGCCTCGCTCATGAACGGCTTGAGTGGATAGGAGATCTCGTTGCCCATGTAGGAGTACGCCAGGTAGAGGCAAGTCTGAAACGTGCCCTGCAGAACGACCGGGCTGTCCACGCTGTCCTCGATCGCGTCTTCGCACAGTAGATACACGAAGACCACGTTCGCCGGCGTGATGAAGCCCTGGTCTTGCCAGCCCTGGAGCAACAGTGTCCGGTCGATGTTGCGAAACCACATTATCACCTCCCCTGTGTTCAACTCCTTCAGTTTGTAACATCTGCGGCATATGAAGTCCGCCAAGCACCGCAGTAGCTCCCCGGTGGACGCTTGGATAACAATGCGCCTCGGAGACAGCAAAGACAAAGTGCTGGGTTGCTTCTGGACGCAGCCGAGTCTTCCATTTTGCTCGCTGCTCACGGGGACGGTGGGCACTGGCACCGGGATGGGGGCTTTCGGTTTCTTCTCCTCCGTTTGGTGCGTTTTCCTGGCGTTTTCGCTGTTCAGATGCGCCACCTGACTGGACGGCACCACCACGGGATTCGGCGTCACCTTCTTGGCGCTCTTCTTAGCCGGGTTGGCCACCAGCTTTTTCCACGATAAAGAAACGAACATGGAGTGCTTCTTTAGGCTCTTGTCGTTGTTTTTGTGCGCGTCCCCCGACTCCACGTCCATGATCGACGCCTTCTTGGAGGCCGGGGATATGGACAAAACGGTGCCCATGTTGGCGCAGTTAGGTCCGCGTGTGGAGGCTGCTGGTGCCCGCTGGTTATGGACAGATAGAGTGAGAGGCGTTGGAGGAGGTTAGTCACGATGTAGGCTCCATTGATTGCACGCTATGCTCCGCGCCTTGACGACAGGACGAAGGCAAACGGACCAAACAGACGCAAGACGCTCCGCGGACAACGGCGAAAAGAGACGATGCGACAAAATCCTATGATCGCAAGGTCTAAACGGAGATTAGTGGTGCTGCGTAAGCCTTCGATTCGAACGAACCAGCAAGGGCAATGTGTTAGTGGCGGCGTGGGCAGCCAATCACAAGCCTAATCAATGAGCCAATCAGTGGAGGCGGTGTTTTTAGCGCTGCTGCCAATCATAGTCCACTCAGGTAGCGCTACTATTCCTGTCCCTGTTGTGTTGTTCTCATCCTTGAACATGTCCACGCCTCGTCCGTACAAGAATTGTTTTTTTTCTCGATTTATTCCGTCTACTGTGCAGTAATATGTAACCTAAACATTCAAGAACATTTACTTCGAGGTTAAAAAATGCCTTTTACTATTTTTTGTAATTCATAGGTATTTGACAACATTTACTGAACATCTACAAAGAAAATACCACACAATAATAAATACACTTATTCCTGCCTTAATAAAGCACAAACAAAGACACAATTAACAGTGAACAAAAACTTTATTAAATGATTCAGGATTAGTAACTACTTAACCCTAACCCTAATTTCTAACCCTAACCCTAACCTTAATGAAATAGTTAGTAAGCCTGAATCTGCCTTTGTTAATGCTTTGTCGTGGCAAAATAAGGTGTAGTTACGATAAAGTGGTACAGAATCATTTGTTTTACTTTTAATAGTATTTTTGAACAGGATACTTGTACTTGATACATTTTACAGTGTAACAGTAATCTTAATTGAGTAAAGGTTTTGGCTTCTGTGTGAGAAAAGACAGAGGTGACAATGTTAAATGATTTGACCATTTATGTTTTTTGCAATGTGCCTTCAGATACAATTTATTTTTTTCTCATTTTCTTTTTTTCTGAACAAAGAGATGCAGGCCCTTTTCCTTAGTTTATACAGACAAGCGTGTCCCCAACATTCAAGACAATTAGAGACTAAACAACCTATTATACCTATAAATAATGAATACATTATCTGAATCTACTGAACATCTACAATATAAATACCACAGACTGTACTTAAGTATCTAACAAAGTGTACCAATATCCACAAAGCCTACAAAATTATATAATATTAATATGACTTGAGTAACTTTTTGACTGAATTGTGCTTTTCAGAATACTTTTCTAGCAGCACATTTACTACTTGAGTTTTATACTTGGTTGCGCAGTTAACGTTTTGGTTCCTCTTTCCACTAAGCAAATCTACAAGTGACAAAAGCTTTATGTTGTATTAAATGTTTTGAACATTTGTGTTTCTTGCAACGCTCTTTTAGATGTTATTGATTGTTTTTTCTTTTTAATTGTTCAGCCTTTTTCAGATTTTATGCATTATTTATGATTTTGTACTCCCCATTACATTGATTTTGAATTCTAAATCAGTTAACGAGTCATGAGAACAGTTATAGTTGATCTTATTTGAGTAATTCCTTGTCCCACTACTGTGTACTTATGCTTCATTAATACTGTTTTGATGTAACTGCACGTTTACCTACCTCTTAGAATATACAACTAAATCATAAATAAATATTAATGACCTACAATGAAACTTAGTGGTCATTGCCCTTTGGAGAGCAAGAACAAACATTTTTAAAGCAACAGACGACCCTGGTACATATAAAACAACCTTGTATGGGACTAAAGCTTCAGTGTATTCCATCCAAAATAACTGAGGGAAAATATAAGAAATTGTAGATCATATGCAATAGTTTTAATTGCATTTTCTTCTGTTAAAATGACAAAAACAAAACAATAAAAAACAGTTGTTGCCTGAATTAAAGTTTCCATTGATCACGAGAACTTCACGTCCCGCTCTAATCGTGTGATCCCATTACCTTGGCCAGAGCTGACTGAATGTATAAAGGGTGAGCGCTTAGTGTCTGAGCTTTGATTTAGCCCGATGGAAATAGTACAAGTCGCACCAACCAAAACCAACTTTAGATCTGGCTCTGTCTTTCACTCGAACTGCAAAGATTAAAGTCTATAAAGGAATGGTTAGTGTTGAATGCAGCACTTCATTTAGACGTTTTAATCGCTCTTTTGATGTCTCTTAAGGAATGCTTTCTAAATAGCCTTTGATTTCCTGTTGTGAGTTTGTTTTTCTAAACCACACTTTTAATTCTCTCCTTTTTTCTTCATAAACGTAAGAGCTGTAGATCTTCATTCTATTGTCACATGCTCAAAAACAATGACATGCATTAAGTTCAGTTAGACTTCAAATAAATAAAAAATGAAATAAAAAAGTGACATAAGGAGCTATTTAAATCATGCCATGCCTCTGAACATCACACAAATCACCAATGAATTAATGTATGTAGCATCATTGTTTAAAAACGCAGGAAGAAGGAACACAGGAAGTCAAAAAAGGAAGTCAAAATATATGTAGTGCATTTACATTTGTTCTAACTAAATCAGTTACCAGATATAACGCATGCTATTTATACATCCATCACTGCCCCTGTCACTCCATTATCATCAGCCCCATGCCAGAAATTAATCAAACCTGATTGTTTCTCACTGTGACGACTGATTGGACACAAACACATTTTGATAATTAAACCCTGACAACCAGAACATTGGAGAGAGGCAGTTTTTCTTTTTTTTAACCAAACCATACAAAAGGTAAACTGCTGACTCTAAAAAGCCGTGGAGAATGAATGCGACGGTGAATAGACGTTTGTCAGTGTCTCCGTGACTGTCCTGCAGTTAAGTGGCCCATTACGAGGACCTCACGCTGAGAGTTTACCCCACACAAGGCTCTAGTTTTCAGGCTCCGGTCGACTGTTTGTCACATACAGGAGCATCACCAACTCAGGGCCTTTTTCGGTCTTGCCTTCTATTAAGTTAAAATACTGATAAGGTGCTATAATTTCAGCTTGGTTTATACTTATACATTTGTACAATCAACACATCAAAATTAGGACTAAACCCAGAACGGGACAAATCTAAATGAATACTCAAACTTGGCCCAAACCATATGAAGTTGATTTTTGTTTTCTTTTTTATGGTTCATCCTTTGAAAATGCCAGACTGTATGCATTATTTATGATTTTGTACTTCCCATTACATTGATTTTCGATTGTAAATCAGTTCATCGGTTATAAATACAGATATAGTTGCTCTTACTTGAGTGATTCCTTGGTCCACTACTTTGTACTTGAGCCTTTCGTGTGTGTGGACTCAGTTTTAGACAAACTTTACTGATCAAGGAAATTACTGGCTCATATGACAAGAAAGATCTGTTATTAGATCCAAGTTTGATAATTATTTTGACACTATTAGTCAAACCTACGTCCTGCTTTAGTCTTGGTCCAGTCCTGGTGGTGTGAAAAAGCCAAGAGGAAGTGTTTACCCCACACTGGGCTCTAGTTTACAGTAGCATCACCAGATCATACTTCTTGTGTCTATTCTTCTATTAAATTAAAATATAGGCAAGTGGATTTATGCTTTTGTTTTACTTTCCAGATGTGTTCTATAGTTTCAACCTGGTTTATACTTACACACTTGTACAATCACAACATCAAACTTAGAACTAAACTTGGACTAAATCCAGAACGGGACAGAACCAAATCTAAATGAATACTCAAACTTGGCCCAAACCAGGTCAAGGACACACCAAAGACTGAACCCAGCTTTAGACAAACTACATTTCTTGAACACAGTAGCTCATATGGCAAGAAAAAAACGTTATAGTTTCATGAAGTTTCAACCTGGTTCACTCACACACTTATATCACCACATCAAAAATACTGCTGCAAAAAGTAAGTAAGTTAAAATCACTTAAATCGTGCATATTTTGTCTTGATTTGAGTAGATTTAACTTAACAAGTAAAATTATCCATCAACAAAACAAGGCTTTTGTACTTTTACATACTTTTTGTACGTAAAATTTGAAAAAAAAAAAAAAAAAAGACTCATTCCATTGGTGGATAATTTTTCTTGACATGTTGAATAAACTCTTCAGTGATCAAGAGCAACATGCACAAGTATTTTTCCTGGTATAGCATTTTTAAACATACAGACTGTTCCACTTTTCGTATCCGATGACAATATAAGACACCGAGGCCATGGTCAGCAAAACAGCGGATTGCAAAACCTATATAAAAACATAGGTCAAATAGTTTTTTGACCTGATTCTGTCAGGGTTGGATGGAGATGTTTTTTGTTCTGCACAACCTTGACAGCATTTCTCTAACACAAACTCTATCGTGAGGTCGAGTGCGTATAGAACCTCATACAGAAACATTGTAAGGTGCATTGGGTGAAAAAGAACTGACGCTGAAAGCCACATGTTGATGTTCTGCTTTAGAATCCAGCAATGCGTCCTGCTATTTTAAACCTTCATATTTCCAAAGTTCTTCACAAACTGCAGCTAAATAGACACAGGTGCTATTCCACTAAACTAAGTTATAATTAGAAAAACAGGACATGTTATATAGTCTTTAATTTAGTTAAGAATTCATTTTGATTACTATGTCTTTATTTTGTATACTTATCATTCCTTGCTTATTTTTGTTTACATTATTTCTGCAAATTTAGTTACATATTATGTATTTTTTTTTTGTCACAGGGCTGACATCTGCATAAATAGATCAAGGTGGGCGGGAGCAGCAGGTATTGTGGGTATTTATTTATTTATTTTTTACTAGCAAAAAGGAGAGGCTGCAGGATGATAAAACCTGTATGTTTGCTGCTCAAGTGTAAATAAATCTTCTTAAAATGCATCTATTCGTTTGGACATTTGTTTAATTTGCTGCGTAAAGCCAAAACCTGGACAATGCCTCGGTTTGTCTTTGCCTTTTGGTTTGTTTAAGTTTAGGTTTGGTTTCTGGAAAAATCCCCACAGTTTCTTTTAACAAACGTTTAGCTTTGATCAATGTGTGTGTTAGTTCTGCCCCCTAGTGGAAAAATAGATGTAACTGTATAGGTCCATGTTATGTAAATTGGATTGAACCTTGTTTAGTGAATTGTAACGGTGTATTGCATTTTTATTACTGCGTCTGGGGTCCCCTTACATAAAGCAAAGAAGATGTTGGGGAGCACAAAACTGTCATAAAAGTAAATTATATGAACTGCTTGCAAATATTTTGTAAATGAAAATGGTAACTGTATGATACACTATACTTTACAGTGTAGATGTTTTTTTTTTTAAAGATGTTTATTGTTTATAAGTCTACCAAATGTAGTTTATAATATGAAAATGTGTTATTCATTGTTGAAATAGTTACCATTAATGGTATCACACTAAGCACATAACATATATTACCTTTATCATAAATTTGTTTATGAGAAAGCTGTTGCACAAAGCACAGTAGATCCACTAGAGGGCGCAGTCCCCGTGGAGCCCCTCTTATTGTGTGATTGTCAGAAGCTGGTGACGTTGACATTTTCCGTCAGCAGGAGTCTTCAGCGGCTTCTCACACTTTTAATGAGTTTTAGTGAAAGCAGAAGGATGCACGAGACAGGCCTGGGCTAAGTTTAGCTTCAGTGAGTCCTTGTCCAGGATCACAGCCGCTGAAGAGGGAGGGAAGAGCTGGAAATGTCCAGGAGTGCAATCTTAAGTGCACACATAACCAGTGCTCCAGAATTAGACTTAGCCGGTGCTTTATGTCAGTGGTTTACGACACATACACCTCCAAAGAGGGGGTCCCCAGATTACAAGGGGAAATGTTATCCAATAGTCGTAAACGAGGCTTGACACACTTTTAGGGCTGTCGCTAATGATTATTTTAGAAGTCGACTAGGCAAACGATTATTTCTATTATATATTTAAACTTTTAAAATATATTTTCAGCTAAATAAATGTTGAAATATGGTGACTAAAGGCTTCTAGATTGGTAATATTTTTGAAAAAGTGTATTATAGATGAAAATAACCAATAATATATTATTTTTTGACATTTGTATGTATTGATGTCATGATCTTTGTTATAAAAGGTCTTTTGACATGTTTTTAGAGTTTGTATAATTCAGCTAATGATTAGCCGATTATATGTTTTTTGGGTTTTTTTGTTTTTGTTTTTTTATAGTCGACTAGTCACGATTAATCGTTGCAGTCCTACTCCAAATTTTAAATATAGAGTATAGGTCTGTTGGCCAACCAAATTAATTTATCTAGACCTGTGTCCTGAAGATAAAATTAAACATGAGACAAAAGGCTCCTGTATAATTTTGCAAGTATCTAATGTAAATAAATGCAAATGTAAATAGTAAATGTAATGTATTAAATTGAAACAAGTGAAGACCCCTGCTTCATAATGGAGGTATAAAAGTCAGATTACAGTTGGATTTTATATTTAACAGCTATCTTTTGTAAAAATGCATATTGCACATAAAATAACAGTTCATTGTAAATGATCACAAGTATCAAAGATTACAGGATAAAACCAGTTTTGGCATCAAGTGGTGGCAGCTGAGATGTAGACCTTCTCCCTGCATGTGGGTGTTGTTGTGCATGTGTGTGTTGTTGTGTATGTGTGTATTGTTGAGCATGTGTGTGTTGTTGTGTTTGTGTTGTTGAGCATGTGGGTGTTGTTGTGCATGTGTGTGTTGTTGTGCTTGTGTGTGTTGTGCACGTGTGTGTCTGACGGCTGAACAAATGAAACAGGTCTGAAAGGCTCGAGTTACTGCTCTTATCACTGAAGTGTCTGTCAGAACTGGTGGGACGGATTAGAGCAGGCAGCTGCAGACTCAAAACTAAATACATCACCACAGAGAGAGAGCGAGAGAGAGAGACAGACAGACGGAGAGAGAGGGAGACAGAGAGAGTGAGAGAGACACAGAGAGAGAGAGACAGCGAGAGAGAGGGAGAGAGAGACAGAGAGAGAGACAGATAGAGAGAGAGAGAGAGAGAGAGGGAGACAGAGAGAGAGTGGAAGAGCGAGAGAGAGAGACAGAGAGAGCGAGAGAGAGACAGACAGGACGAGAGAGAGAGAAAGAGGGAGACAGAGAGAGACAGAGAGAGAGAGAAGAGTGATAAGAAGAAAGAGAGAGAAAGGAGAGAGAGGGGGAACATGAAGAAAGAGAGAGAGGAACGAGAAGAAAGAGAGGTAGGAATGGGAGGAAAGAGAGTGGGAAACAAGAAGAGAGACAGAGAGAGAGGAACAAGAAGAGAGACAGGTGAATGAGAAGAAAGAGAGTGAGAGAGAGGAAAGAGATATAGATGAAGGAAAAGAATGAGAGAGAGAGGAACAAGAAGAGAGACAGAGAGAGAGGAGTGAAAAGAAAGGGAGAGAGAGGGATAAGAAGAGAAGAGAGAGCGAGAGAGGGGATAACAATAAGTTAGAAAGAGAGAGAGAGGAACAAAATGAAAGAGAGAGAAAGGGCGAAAAGAGATGAGAGAGAAGAGAGAGGAAGGGAGGTGGGAGAGAGAGGAGAAATAAGAAATAGAACACAGAGAGTGAGAGAGAGGAGAGAAGAGAATGAATAGAAAGAAGAAAGAGGCAAATCAGAATGAGAAAAGGAGGGAGAGAGAGAGAGAAGAGAGAGAAAAGAGTGAAGAGCAGAGAGCTTTTAGAAAGAGAGAGGATGTTGGAAAAGACAAAAAAACTGATTGCTTCTGAAAACATGTTTGCATGAACCACAAATGAGCACAAATGAACCACAAATGAGCACATATTTTAGCTGAATATTACATTATGTCACTAAAGTTTCATTGTCCTCTGCTTTGAATGAAGTCTGGGGTTTTAGACAAAAGTTTTTATTTTAATGTGTGCTTTATGGTAATTACATGTACTGGTGGAAAGTGCAAAAGTAAAAGTACTGTACTTAATTAAATTGTTCAGGTATCTGTACTTTACTTAAGTTCATTTCACAGTAGATACTATTTCCTTTTACTTCACTACATTTCAGAGCATGTATCTATACTTTCTACTCTACATTTTTGAACTGGACTGAAAAGTAAAGGTGTTCGACCTGCTGAAAAGGCTGAGGGGTTTATCTGTGAGCACATTTATGGTGACAACTCGCCTGTTTTTGTTTTGTTTTGCCAAGTTCTCTTTGATCAAATTAACAGAGAAGAATAACCTGGAAAGTTGCCCATAATTACCAAAATCCAACAGAATAAATCAATCAAGATTACAATTTGATGCTTTAATAGTTCTACAAACCAAAAAGAACTACTTTTCCTTTTTAGTCTTAACATACTTTTTTTTTGCTGCTGTATCTGTACTTTTACTTGAGTAACAAAATTAAGTACTTCATCCACCACTGATTACATGCATTCAAAACGATTAAGCATTTGTTTTATTTTATTTTGTTAAACTACATTCATAGACCCTTATTTTACATTTTGTTAATTAAAAATAGCGGAATAATAGAAACAGATTCATTGAGTTCTTGATCAAAACTACCTGTGTCTTCATGGTGTCATTTCATTGAAAGCAGCAGGTTTTCAAAGTGTTTTTAAAGTTAAAAATGACATATACACGAAATATAAGCTCAGTTTTGCAATTCGTATACAGAGCTTTGTGCATTTAAAGTAAATACCACACATAGCCCTTGAAAGCGTGTTGCTAAAGAGATACAGAGACGTAACAGAGCCATGAACCCACTGCACCTGCTGCTTCCTCCCATTGAAATGTGAGACAAAGGACGAGGCTGTGGTATCAAACGAAGCTAATACCGAACCGATCCGATCAAACAGGCAGCTGATCAAAGACTCGGATGCACTCGGACTGGTGTCTCCTCTCATCTTAAACCTTCTTCTTCTGTTCATGCGGCTAAACTTAGAACAGGGATAAGCTGCGGAAATGCTTTCATGTTTTTAATCAGGTGAAAAAGGTTGAACTTGGGCATAACACGGACCGTTTCTGCTGTTCAGAGTTTAAAAATGGGCTTAATCCACACTGAAGACAGTATTTCACTTCTAAATATTATTCTCAGGTTAAAGTACAACGTAGTGGTTCAGCAAATTAATCAAAGTCAGAGTGAAAAAGTATTTGGGGAGTTTATTTAGAGAGCGTGATCAGTCATAGTCTAGACAGAACATCTGGTGTCTTCAAACAAATGTTCAAATCCTTTAACATTGTCAACATAAAGCTTTTGTCACTTGTGGACTCATTGTGGAAGAGTAAGCAAAACCTAAATCAAGGTGAGACACACGTGGGGGAATAGGAAAACATCTTAAATTTAAAGATATTTATCTTAAACTGCTCCTGTAGTTTACTGACATAAATGTAAGAAAATAATGTAGTACAACATTTTCATTATTGAATGTTTTCTTATAGGAATAAAGCATTTTATATGTAAAAATTGCCAAAATTGCACATATCTGGGACATTTAAATCTGAAAAATTGACAGAATGGTTTAAATTTCTTGGTTCATTTTGTACACATATTATATTACATACAATTACAGACGGGATCTGCCTGATAATTGACCTAAATTTAAAAAAAAAACTTTTTAGACTTAAAACTTTAATAAATCAGGCTTGGAATTAGGAACATCAACAAATCCTTCTGTACGATCCATCAGCATTTGTTAAGTACCAGATTGTAAAGTTTGGTGCGCTACTTTTAAGGGTGATCTCTGTGGGAGAAAAATGCATTTCAATTTGAAGTTACAATGTCCCAGAGGAATCTATAGAATTGGATGACATTAAATAATTAAACATCTTTAGGAGCTGATTGTTTCCACATGAAAGCCTATATTGAGAGAGCAAACTGACCAAAAAATGAGTGTTTCGGCTTAAAGGGGCTTTACCTGATTTTTACTGTTGTGAAACGGGAAAACAAAACTAGTCCATGTTCCCAGTTTTAGGCATGTATTAAAGTACAATCTATGTTTCTCCAGTACAGATATTTTGTAAAAGCATGTATTAGGGTGAATATTTTGAACTATATAAATTAGCGTTTTATTCTATGAGAAGCAGGAAGTGCATCGTTAGCATGCTAATGTTTGTTAGCTTTACCTGTGAGGGTCCATTACGCTCTGGGCTTAGAGACTTGCGAAATGTGCTTCTAAACTCATAGCAGTGAATATTAAGGATGGTGGGACTGCATTAGGAAAGTGAGCGACTTTAAAATGAACTAGTGCACGTTACAAAACTTTAAAAATGAGGTGTAGGGCCTTTAATTGAGGGTTTTGTCAATAAAAACTCAAGCAGTAGTAAAAGTACAGAAGAGACAGAAAAGTATCAACGAGAACACAGAGTAATACAACTTTACTTGAATAAATGTGACAGAGACACCTCCGATCATAAGTGTTTAGTGCAGGAGTCACTACAATAAATCACATAATCTCCCTCGACTGCAGCTCATATCACTTAGTATTAGAATCTCAGACATCCTCTTTCTCATATCTTCACAATTTCCAAACCTTCAGACGTTTTCACCCTGTAACACTATAACAAGTTCAGTGTTGTTAGTAATAATTGAAATATAATGCATTAGGGGTTTTTATAAATATATTTTTATTTGAAGATTCAGCTCTGTTTGGTGCATCACTTCTCAAAATAGTTACATTTTCTCAATGGTATAATTTATCACACATTTTCAGTGGATTCTTATTATATTTTCAATGATAGTTCAAACAAGTAGCATGTATTTCATAAAAATGACTGCAAATAAATGGAATTTCAAAACTACATTAAATCTCATTACAGCCCAATTTAAAACTCCATCCCACAACATTCTGCTTTTAAATATTTTTGATCCTATTCACATAACGCATTAAAAAGTCTTATCTGTTATCATCTTTCACTTGGAAACAGATTAAGGAAATCCCAAACAATGAATCCTGCTGCTCGTAACTCTGAGCGATCACCATTTTTATCTTATCTGATATTTAACTTAAAAAAAGATGCAACATTTGATCATATATCTTGATTGAATATCACGCAACACAGATAAAGATGACCTAATGTTTCCCACACCCAAAGTCTCCAGCCAGAGCAGAGGAGTTCACACGCAGGTTCAACTCAGTGGGACCAAACCAGGGCCCTGTTTGTTCAGCGGAGATTCCAGCTCCGTTGGAATAAAACACGAAAGCTTTGATGCTCAAGACGTACTACTGAAGCAAAGGGAGAGAAACGTAATGACGCGGCATCAGTGAACTTGGACTGGTCTGGTTGCGTTATTGGTAACAGATGTTTTGTGATATTTTATCCTTTGACCAGTGAAAACCCAAGTAGTTCCCTCAGTGAAGTGAATTGCTGCAATGTCCTTCGCTGTCTCATACGTATTTCATGCTACTGTACTGTATAATAAAGCCCAAGGGATCCTAGATATGAGCAGCATTATAATCTGAATAAATGAACATATACAGCACAGTTCTGCCCAGTGTTGAGTGGTCTAACCCCGGGCTCAGACCGCATGCAGTCCAGCTCCGGTGCAGTGACCGCAGCCTTTCCGTTACTGCAAAAGTGCGAGAGGAGCTACAGCAGCACACACTGTAGATGTCAAGATCGATTCAGATGCTCAAGATGCTCTTCTCCCCTGTTCACGATATACATTGGTCCAAGCAAAAACATCCATAAAATAATAAATAAAGAAATAAAAGAAAACATACAGCACAACACTGTCTGGATCAAGTCCTTTTTTGATATTGCCTAAACGATAATAGGATCTCTGCATGGAATATCTTTTTTTTTTTTTTTTTTTATGGTTGGCAGCCAATTCTGTCTCTATGGGTTTTTTGCAGAGCTCCATTAAAATGAATAAAGATCAGCAGTGAACAGTGAGCTGCAGGTGGATGTCACTGACATGTTACAGACTTTACACATGAAAAGATGAGATGACAACTTAAATAAATAATGGAGGTGTCTGTGGGTCAATGCTAATGCTAATGTTAATTTCGAAGCACAATAAAGATAAAATAAAACAAATTATAATAAAAGAAGTACTCTATAAAAACAATCAAGAAGTCTTTAATAAACATTCATATATTATTTCTTTATATTTTACGTTTTAATAAAATTGACATTTTATCGACACAATTAACATTAACATCATAGAACTGAAGGTGCCCTTTTTACCTTTTCTTACTTGTGCTTTTAAATGTAAATTTAGCTACATTTTTCACTCTGCCCCAGGTCACCCTTGAAAAAGTATTAATCTCAGTTGGTTCTTCCTGGTTAAATAAAGGGTAATAAATAAATACAAAAATATACATATATTTAAAAAATGACAGTGCATTAAAAGTTTTTGTGTTTAATTTACTTGTAGAGGTTTTCCTGTCTCTCTGTAGAGTAACTAAAGCTTCTTAAGAAGGTTCAAGGATGGACTCATAGCAAAAGATAAAGTTAAACTAAATAAAGCTTTGATCTGTGTATATGTATTGTAGAATTGTTAAATATCATTTGTAGTATTGTTTAATGGTAGAAGTATTAAGCTATTTTTAATTCCCTTGCACAAAATGTTATAAAGTATCCAAACAGCAGAGGGCAGCATTGCTTCCTTTTCCTTCTCCTCATGGAGCTCAAACTCTTCCTCCACTCCCATGTGAATTACCAAAGTCCTCGAAACCAGGACCGAAGACTCATCCAAGAAAAACAAACCAGACCAACCCAAAGTGTCTATTAGAGGGATGTGGCTTTGAAACGCCCGCAGTGACCCTCCAACTCCACAACAGGTGCTGCAAACATGTGAGCGCCTCTGCAATCGAGAGAGCAATCAGATGAAGTTGTTTTTGAGCAGTTTGAAGTTTTCATTTGCTCAGTGGTATGGTAGACATGGGTGTTGTCATAAATTTTGTGTCAGAAAAAGTTACAGTTATTGAGAAAGAATCGAGCAGGCAAAAATGCATAGCTCGGGGTCAAACAGGGAGACGATGAAAAGTTTCAGTGGTCAGCTTATTTGAGAGCTCGATATTGCTTTGTTTCAACTTAGACAGACAATGTGAGATGGACATATTAGTGAAGCATAATGCTGAACTGGTCACGGAGGTAAGAATGAAACCAAAAATGACACACACGCTTGACCGTAAAACTTGCACAAGTCGGAAAAACAGCCCAAGAACTCAAGTAAAAAGCTACTGCCTGACTTTACCTGACGTCACCTGCTGTGGAAATACACTTTTATGTTTTACTACACTTAGTAGCTTGCTGTCAATCGCTGATATCAAAAGATCAACAGATTTACCCAAGAGGAACCCGATACTTTTGTTTAAAGTGAGACATTACAGACAAAACTCATTCTTTTACATTTTTTGGTCACTTTACTCTCTCAACATTTAGACTTTCATGTGGAAACCACAAACTTGTCCAGTCTGTTTGATGTTTTATTATTTCAATTCATCCACTGAATTAAATGGGACATTGCAATTTCAAAGGGCGTTTTCTTATAATGAATTTATCTCTCGTAGAAACATACAGATCACCACTCAAAGTACCACCTACAAGATTTGGCAGAAAGGTTTGTTGATATTTAATTCTAGGCCGGAAGTTTTAAGGCCAAAAATTAGGCAAAAATGTGACGTCATGCCAGTTTCACGTCAGATTTATTCAAAAACCAAATTACAAATCCAAAATCCCCTCTGAAAATTATTTTTGTAACTAATATGTGTGAATAATTAAGTAATTTAAACCTGGTTCTGTCCATTTTTCAGATTTAAATGTCCCAAATATGTGAAATGTGAAATTTTGGCATTACATGAAAAACTTATACAAATAGTAATACAGTAATACATTTTATTCTCACATTTATTTTAGTAAACTCCAGGAGAATTGATCTTTAAATTTAAGATTTTTTCCTATTCACCTGCAGTGTCTCGCCTTAATTAATTATCTGTGAAATGTTAGCTAGCTTAAGTAACAATGATTGGAATGTTTTCCAAAACAAACAAGTCCAATGAGGTTTGTTTGGTCATCTGATAGTTTATCTGAAAGGCTCTTTTCAGACCTGAGTTTGTTTTGTTTACCTGACAGTTTCGACTGCTCACTCGCTGTCGCTGTGGCGTATCTCGTCTGTTGATTTTCACAAATTTTGGCGCCGTTTTTCGACTGGTCAAGGCAGCACGACAGCGCCATCTGCAGTGCAACTTCTTCTGGACAGTATCACTGGTGTTGGGCAGTAAAAAGGCAAAAACAAATAAACAAATAAAAAATAACAATAAAAAAACAACACAATGTTAAGCTTTTGAGGAAGCCAAACCAATCTTTCGGGTTAGCTCATAAACACTGTTAAAAAGCCGACTTGACAAATTCGTTATTGGTGACATCCAAATCCAGATTTTCAAGATTAAAAAAACGTCTCTTCTCGGACACACATGAACGCATCATCCCTCTGAACTATTGAACAACCCGCTATGACGCTGGGTTTCCTTGATTCTCAATGGAAAGTTTTGTTGTTTTTTCATTAGACGGCAACAGTAAACACACGTCAAAGAAAGACAATGTGGCTTTAAACTATTTTACATTTCTTCACTGCACTTCCTTTTTCCAACCAAATAAACCCTTAAATGTACAGAACAACTTAACAAACTCCACAACAAAGTCCATTTATTTCCCAGTTGGACTAATAGCTCTACTGTAAACGTTTTACTGCCTTGTTTTTTAGGTGTTGAGTGAGATTCTTCAGAAGTGTTTGGTGTCTGTAAGCGATTGTGGAGTATCTAGACACACACATCTGGATACAGCCTCGTGTTTCCCTCTCCCTCTTTAATTGTGGCTGAATGGGTTTCAGATGTCCCGGTTCATCTGATCACTCGGGTCCAGTCATGTCCGCAGAACCACATCAAGAGGAGCAGGGGTGATGTGGGACGATAGCAGCCCCAGAGAAGGAGGCCCAGGCTGGGGTAAAGAGCTCCTCCGCGCGGCCCTCGGATAAGCAGATCCACATCAGCAGGAGTCGTGCATGAAGACTGCACCACTGAGTGACGTGTGAGCGAGGCTACTGTGTGCTACTGCTGCGAGAGGAGAGGACAAAGCGCACTGAGGAGCGATGAACCGTTATAGCAAAAGATTTAATTGTAATCAAGTTTTTTTAAATTATTATTACTTTGTTTGGTGAGCTAGGACATCAGATTAAAAAAAAAAAAGTTCAGACATAAAGATCAACCCTTAAATTCTTGTACTTAACAAGATTTGGACAGAACGCACTGAAGGTTTTGTTGATATCTAATTTTATGCCTGATAAAATGCCCCAAAAGACTGGATCTAGTTTGCTCAAATTTCTAAATAAGAGATCCAAAATCCCAATCCTTGTTTTGTAACTAACATGTGTACGAAAGGAAATAAGACATTTAAACCTGATTCTGTCAATTTTCCAGATTTAAATGTTCCAAATATGTGCACTTTTGGCCGTTTTTAAACATCAAATACCTGTTTTTTCTAAATGAAAATATTACATGCACTGCAAAAAAGGAATTTCTAGATGAGTTAAAATGTCTTTATTTCAAAATATGTATCTGCATTTCAAAGGTTTTGACTGGTTAAGATTAGTTAAAGCAATATTTTTGGATTAAATAGATTATTTGATTTGTTTCAATACATCACTTCTTACTTCGAGCCAAATTATCTGCCAGTGGGTTAAGATAATTTTACTTACCCCAATGGCAAATTTATTGTTCTTATTATAAGCTGATTTGGCTTGAAGTAAGAAAGTAATGACTTGAAACAAATCAGAAACTGTTTGAAACATGTGAAATAATCTAGTTCCAGCAAAAAAATATCTTAACTAATCTTAATATGTCAAAAGGTCTGACATTAAGATGAATATACTGAAAACACGATATTTTAACTCATCTAGAAATTCATTTTTTGCAGTGTGATGAGAAACTTGTAATTTTTTCTTTAATTTCTATGAGTAAACTACAGGAGAAGTTTCTTTACATTCAATATTTTTTTTCTATTCAGCTGCAGTGTCTTGCCTTAATACACAAATCCCTGCACACTACATATATTCCAAAATAGTATAATCAAGAACCTCTCAGACGTACATATTTCCTGTTCATATTGTATTGATAATTTAACGTCTTTGAACAATACACCATGAAACATCCTTTTTAACTGTGATGTGACCTCTTGTTTTCTCTGCCTGCCGGTCGCTCTGCTCGCGCTGACACACTCCTCTGTCGCTGTGCGCTTCAGATCTCGGGGCAAAAACGAGAACGCCTCTTGTCCTTGGCCCGTGGTGCTCTGCCCAGAGAGAGGGCTTCATGTGGTCATAGTGGTCGGCCATTTCACAAACATCCTCAAGAAGAAGAAAAAACGACGAGCGGAGTTTCTGTCCAAGAGCTGCAGCTTCCCATGACCCTCCATGTTCTGCTCCTGAGCGAAAGTAAACTCCAAAATGACCTTTGTGTGGATAAAGAGGTGAGATGGATCTGTTTGGGAGCTCTGACTGAGTTTAATCCCAGCTCAAATGTCTGAGAGTCGCATTTGGTGCATGGGCCGACGTTGTACTCTTATGGATTTTTAGGTTGATAGAGTAAACCCGCTTCATTTTTCCCCGACTTATGCCAGTGATCGCTACTTTACATTGGTGGCCATGCTAATCGCAAAAGTTTAGTTTTTTCTTTTTTCACAGTTAGGGTAAGGTTAGGATTAGGGTTAGGTTTAGGTTCAGGAACAGAAAACTTGTTTGAAGGAAAAATATTCTGCATTTTTTGTATTCGTCATTAGCCTTTAAACATACTCTTGAGGTCCTTAAGTTTGCCATCTCATGTTTTGGAACTAAAAAAGAAAGCAAAATATAATAAACGAACATCTGTGTCTGGCACTCACTGAGTTTAAGCGCCATCTACTGGCTGCATAACACTTACGCAATTTAGTTATGTTATTGCTTAAGTAACTGCGTGAGATGCTAATCAGGCTAGCAGTTGCAGTGAAAAAAAAAAGGACACGGTAAAACCCACCCAAACCTGCGGAGAATTGGCCCCTTCTTAAATTGAAATTCTCTCCAATGAAATACCACTCTGTTGACTGAACACTGAATACAAATCACTCTACTTTATATCATATTGTAGCAGTGAAACTTTTCCCTCATTCTCAACTCAAAGCAGTGTTGGGCAAGTCTGAAATTGTAATAGATTATACATTACTAGTCACATTGCTAAAAAAAACAAATATATTTACCCTATCCCATCAAACTCATAAAGTCATAATAAGAATATCATGAGAACCTGTCATATAGTCTTTAAATATGTGTATTTTATGAGTTAATTTGTAGACACAATTTAGCGTGAGAGGGAAAGTAAAAGACAGGACCAAAACAAAACCAGGTCCAAATGTTTGATTCAAAACAAGCACGCTCGCCGTATGAAGCGGTGAGCGGTGCTTTCTCTGGCAGCTGAAACATGGACGCTGAGAGGAGAAACACGCTGTCACCTTTGACCTTTTGTAACTTGGCAACAGACTCCTATCAGCTCTTATTGGCTTCCTCCGAGACGAAAGAGGAGCTGACAGCCATGACATCAGATTGTGGACTGTGGGGTAATCTGATCATACGAAATACTGTGGTCAATTGAGCTTTAACAAGTTAGGAATATGAAATCTGAATTGGTTGCACATTCTAACTTTTCTTGTACAGGGTTAAGACAAAAGAAGAAAATATTAGACATGTGTTTGGACGTGTACTCCACCTGGATGTACTGGCTCGTGTTGTTTCATTGCTTTGGTACGCAATGCTAAAAGTGAAAGTAAAAGCTACTGAGCGTCAATGTGTTTATTTGTGCTATTATGTCTTGTGAGTTTAGGGACGGGATAAATAATATCGTTTAACATGATAAAAAGGGTAGATAATAATTGTTCATGGTACATTTTGTATAATTACAATAATTGCCAACAAAGATAACTGTATTATAAAAGATTATGTGGAAAAAAACAAAACAGAAATTATCCATCCAAGGCTAAACATGGAACTTATTGTAATATTAAAATTATAGTATAGTTATAACTGTCAAACAATTTTAAATAATTATTGTGATATTATTGTTGACTGCAATTATTGGCCATTATAATCGTGCTAGCAGTAGCAGATATCGTGTTCAGACGGCAGAAATGCTTAGAATGAGTCTGGTGAAGATTTAAGGACTTAAACAGCAGCTGATTCTTGGACAAGTGATGTATATGATATGAAAAAACATCAGGACGGAGAGAGTTCAGCTGACAGTGTTTTGGACGGTCGGAAAGGAGTGGATTTTCAAACGAACGTTCCTCAAAATGGCGTGAATGCCGCTAAATGCAACTCCAGGTGTGTTTTTGATGACAGAACATTGTTAAAACATGGTTAAAAGACACTATAGCCGAATATGCGTCCTTTAAGCTGAGCCTGCACCTGAAACTTAATGCTTGAGGATATTAACAATATACCAAAGAGTTTGTGAGAGAGAGGAACTATTTAGACACATCTAAATACCTACATGTACCCCGGCTTGGAACGGTCCAACCACAGCTGCAAATCTGTAGCACGTGTCTCTCAAGTGCGAAAGAAATCTCCTCCAATATTCTCGCATCGTTTAGAACACAAACATTTAAGAGTTTTGTGCTTCGCTTGTTAATTCTCCAGAAACCGTTTCTCAAAATCCTGTGTTCATTTGTTCAGTTCAGTAAATGGCCATGTTTGTTTTGACATAGAGTTACTTCGCCTGTCAATCACACGCATCTGAAATTGAGGAGACAAGATATGATTTCAGGCCAAAACATGTGTGAAAGAGTGGGGTCATGGCCGGTCACTGAAATAACCTGATTGCACAGCTTTGTCTGAGTTTGGCTTGAGCTGCAGTGGAGGAATCAGAGCCCAGTATAGTATTTTTCTGTCCTTCCCGAATTCCATGTTTAGTTGTAACCTCTGCACAGTCATATGAAAGAGATTTACCTTCTCAGATCTGGGAGCAGAGAACTTTGCAGTGAGACAAGACACAATCCAATTAACCAAAAACATGAGGGGAAGGCGATCCTCTGAGGGCAACACTCGCGGTTCATCTGTCCGCTCATTCTGAGTGGCAGCCCCGTCAGGATCAGATCACCATTCTCAGGTTCATCTTTGGGGCACGTCAAACTAAAGCTTATTATACACGATTTGGGACGTCCTGGAATGTGCAAAGACATGTATCCAAGGCATTTGAGCAACGAGAACAGCCTGTGCAACGATTCACACAGAGAGCACATTCACATACACTTGGTAACTGTCAGGGTTTTATGAAGAGTAAATTGTTAGTGACTTTGAGTCCGTTGTAAAGTGGATTAAGTGTAATTACTGCTAAGATCTCTTCATTGGGAGATTGTTGCTGTGATGTGAAATAAAAATGGCAGGGCTTTGTGGAGAAAAAAAACAGGCTACTATTAATATAAGAGTATTAAATATGGGCTTATACAGTTGTTATCCACTTGATTTTCTTTTTTTGGAACAGTACATTTTGTGATTTTTGCAAAAACATTAATGTAATATCATATTGCACTGCATCTTTACAGTAATTTTAAACAGAATCCATACTCCATCCATTTCCTCTCCACCATTCAATGCCACTCGTTTATTGTTCATGGTTAGGCGCAAGAAGAAAACGTAGGATATATATTCTAGTAAATGTGAATGAAAAAATAATAAGACCTGTTTTTGCTGGAATAAATAAATCTTATATAAAATTATTTATTAGGGGCCCACCGAGAAGGTTTGTACCTGGGGCTCAAAATTTGGTGCTACGCCCCTGAATCTTAACTAATCCTTCCAAACACAGAGAATCCATCGAGTTCACACAAAAACATCACATTACACCTGTGTCTACAATATGCTTTATATATCCAAATATTTGAAGACAAACAATTCCATTTCTAAAATTTGTTTTTCATTTACTTTCTTTTACAAATATTATTAATAACAGTATATTTGTGGAAATTTGCTTAAAATGGATGCAATAGTATTTGTATTAAGCAAAGCGGATTAAGCATTTGAAAACACTGCTAGACAAAGAGTAAATTGTAAGGCTTTGACTTTTTTATTTTTTTCAAATGGAACTTCTGTTTCTGTTCAGAGTGAAAATTTGACAAACAATTTCATACCATTTATGTAAAATTACTTATTCGTACATTTTGTATTCAGTAATATGCCAAAATCAATGTTAAATCAAATAAATGATAATACACAAACTAAAAAAGTGAAACACCTTTCATCCTCTTTCCTCTTTCCGTTGGGGACATTTTGTTTCACTTTTCTAATACGTGTCCTCTATTATTATCATTTGTCACGCCCAGTTTTTCTTTATTGACTCTTGAGATTTTAAAACAATCCAAAATACAAATCCCTCAATTTTGTAAGTACACCTTGTTTCTCTTTTTAGCCGTGACTGATCGGTTATTAGTGCAGCTTTTGCCCAGACATGTCTTAGGACACAAACCCCTCATTTCTCCCACATGTAATTCCACTTTCCGACCTGTAGAGAGTGCACTTTCCTTTCACTTCTGCCTGTATCTTCTCTCCCACATCTGTCTGAAACACCTGCTCCACAGATGTGTTCTTGAAAATGAACTATACCCTCACAAACCCGGTGCCACTCTGTTCTCTCTGTGTCCTAAACAAAACACTTAAAACATAACCTTCTTTCGGCACCTTTTTACTGTTTGTCCCGCTGCGGCCTGCTTTTCCATTGCTTAATCGTTTACATTTGTCTCTTCTTTGCCAATTGGAAGTAATGGTGGACAGAGTGAACTTAAACACTGCCTGATGTGAAGCTAAAGGAGAACTTCTTTACATGAATTCGTGCAAAAACAAAACGAAAAAAAGCCTAAATTGTTAAGCCAAATTTACATTATGGCACTTTTTCCTCTGTGTTTTTTTGTGTCTTTTTTTAACTTATCTATGTCTATTTTATGGTTTTGTGATTTTGTTTGGATTTGATTTTACAGGTTTTACTGTTTTTAGTAAGTAGTAATGTCAAATTGAGCAGTTATTATATATTTTGCTGATTTGGATAGGTTTCCGCAATCTGCTTTTCAACTGAAACGTTATCACTTTGCCTTGAACGTTCCACACTATTGCGTCAAACGGCTCCATGGAAACAAACAAGTGATGCCTGGAAAGGAAAGATACAGGTCAGATCTGTGGAGAAGGCGAGTCCGCACAGAGTAAGAATGCAGGTTTTTGAGTGATAAAAACACTAGCGCTGTGATCCTTTAGTCGTTTAGTCAATGGTGTCTTATCGACCAAGATTTTTATCGACTAATTATTTTATTTGCATTCAACAAATGTATGTAGCAAAAACAGCAAAAACGAGAAGATTTGGAACAAGTTAGCTGAAGATTTTGGAGTAAATCTGTATCTCTAACATATGCTTTTCTGTATAAATTGTTATTGTTATTGCATGAACTCAAATGGAAAAAAGTGACATACGTGTGTTTTAAACAAAGAAAATCCAGTCAAATAGCCCGTCTTGCAAAATGTCATGAATGGAAGGGCCATATTATGCCTCTGGGACTTAATACTGACGGATATAAACACACGACTGACTCCCACGAGGCAGTTTCACGCTCTGTCTCTCTCCTCTGACTGACTGACTCTGTATTTTCTGTAATGCTCCACACTTCAGCGCCTGAGCACGCCGTATAGAGCTGAGTAATTACTATATTATTGTTTGACACTGAAGCGAAACAAAAAGTTACCACCCACTACCAGTGTTTTCATGAGTCACATGTTCAGACCTCGAGTGAACAACGATGTGGAGGAAGCACTGCTAAAAATTCTGCAGAAAAGTACAAAGGTAGTCCTCTGGACAATAATAATAATAAAAGAGACAGTGTGTATGACTTTTACGATTTTCTAGTTTTGACTTTATTTGGTGGACAATACCTGTTGAAAATATAAATGGTTTTACATCAGTCAGATATCAGTTTGGGAAGAAAGGTAGAAATAAATACTGAAAATGACAGGAAGTAGAGCAGAGTACTTTAATGATGACATCACACTGGGGAGACTCATAATTCCAGACAAAAGTTTGGTGCAATTTACAAGAAAAAAACATTTAACTGTCCCTTTAAACATCAATTAAACAAAATAAAGGTGTTTTCAAATATGTATTTGTCAAATAATAATTTCTGTGACATTAGAAAAGTTTAGTCAAATGGTTTCTAGGTGACAGTTATGGAATTTCTTAGTGTGATGTAATAGTTTTCAACCAGGAAGTAAAATTATAAACCTAAAAAATTACCAGACTGGAATGAAACACCCAATAAAATGTGAAACTTTTTTTTTTTAAATATAATGATATGAGCTGTGTTTTAGTGGAAATTAGTTGTCCAACCTGTCCTAGGCATTTTAAATAAAATTCATTGTCCAGATGACTTTAAGGTGCGAATAAACACCACAACAAAACTGAGACTTAACTAGGACCAAACTTGACCTGGACTTTATTAAGACTTGATCAAGGACTAGAACAGAACCAAACAAGGTCTAAATCAGGACTTAACTGAACAAGCCAGGGCCAAAATGTGAACGTAAATAAGATGTTAAGTGGTTGACTAACTGACTGAAAATCTATGTAGCAGAAAGTGCAGCTTGTGGGACTCATCACACTGCTCTGCACCACTATGTACCACCATTTATCCCTGTTTCTTCTATGGCTTAGTACTGTTCAAAGGAAAAAACAACAACAATGGTACCGAAAAACTTAGAGGCACAGAAAGAAAAAAATGTCTACTGGTGCTGGAAGAGCAGTGACCACAATGAATGATGACTACAGTTTTTCCTCAAATAAATGGTATTCAATGAAATGACAAACTTATATATTAAATTAACTTATAATGAAATTCCGATTTGTTTTTCAGCCTTTTTTGAGTCATGTCACAATTTTATGGTTAAAAAGATTCCACGGATAATACCATATCAGGCTGTTTTGGTGCGAAAGTTGGTCAATTATAGTTAAATGTGTATGGGTGAATCTATTCACTCAATTCGAAGCACACCTGGTAATACCTTAAGGCACCCACGTGTTCCCCAGCTGAAAATCAATGTCCCAGATTATGATTAACACAGGAAAAAGTACCCAAAAAGTACCTACAGTTATTGTACCGACCTGAAAACATTTGAAAGATACCCAGCCCTGACCGCCTCTTTGTTAATGCTACTGTTACTATTACAATATACTTCAGTTAATGCTTTGAAGTTCCTTTGTTATTATTGTTGATTCTACCGTACTGTTCACATTATTATTTATAGTTTATTTTACTTTGAAGTCGACAATCCAATTACTAACCAACAGCTTCATCCACTTTATTGCCTTTATTACCATGTGGTATTTTAATTTAACCTCTAAAATGTAGGATTGAGTGCTGAAAAACGTGGGTAAAGGTAGTTCCTGCACTGGTCCTTATTATGAGTTAATAGAGACACAGAACAGGAGTCAGAGGTGTCCTGTATCTGCAGGTTGCCGGTGTAAATCCTGCTCCTCAGGTGTAATTACGGCCGGTGAGCTCGTAGTAAATCTGCACACATATGGTCAGGCCTTTGAAGCCGCGGCTACTAATCCTGTAACCTGTCACTACCAGACAGAGAGAGAAGGAAGAGGGAGAGGGGGAGAGCGAGGGAGATGGGGGTGTACGTGGGACACAGAGAGGTGACCAAAGACACTGACAATGCACGGTTAATGGTCACTATTGGATTTGTACGTTTCAAAAATACCAAACAGATAAGATGGACGAATGAGGGATTACACGACAAACATGATAAAACTTATTTTCAATTGATTTTACGTCAAAATATCTGTAGGCTGCCACAGGGCTGTCATGGCTCCATGTTGGTTCAAATGATCGTTTTAAGTATGTTTTTTTCAGCAGCCTCTCTAATGAAATAATACATGTTGTTATGTTATATTTGTGGTGTCCCCCTTTGCCAATGACAGGTGTTCCACTCTCAACTTCTCTTCTTTGTCTCATATAATCTATAGCTTTTCAAATCAAGACTGTCATATTTCATTTAGAACTAAACATGACAAAGAAGCTTGTCAAAAGTGTCTCACTCCACCCACATTCATCCAATGTATTTCATTTCATTTAGATTTAGCTCAGAGAGGCTTGTTGGTACTTACCAGTGATAATAGCCGTGACAAATAAATAACTATAGTCTTATAATATTTTAGTTGTTTTAAGTTTTAATTACAATAAGGAGCAATTTGATCACACACTTATTTTTCATTTGTAATTTACAAACAAAGACAGTACAATCACAGTACATAACATGTAAATAACTGACAACAGAAAAAAAGAAAAAAAAAACTACACAACAGTGTTTTGACGGTACAAAGGTTTCAAACTCGACAAAGAGGAAAAATACTTAATACTCGACTCCAATACCATAGATTGACAATAGAATAAATAGAACATTTTTCAACGTAATAAAATACATAAATATTTTACTTTCTTCAGTATAAGTATATGATGAGGACCATTTCCAACTTTTTCCTCTGATGCTTTCAGTTTTGATCCTGAAAGGAGAGCATCAGTTCCAATCAGAAAGGTTTAGTCCAAAAGTCTGACATGGTTTTGTCCCCAAATCTTCCAAAGCTTTACAATAACATTACAACATTCTTTCTGCTCGTTGCATCCTTATCTGCATTTTTTCTTGTGACACTGGACACAGATTTTGCTGCAGGAGGTTGAATCCACAAACTGGTGCGTAAATAAAGGAGCAGAGCAGTGAGTGAAGAGGAAGGCCCGCTCTTTCACATGTGGTGCAGGACCACAGGAGGGTGTTTCCTCTGGCCCCGGGCCCAGCTGTGGTGACCTGTTCGCGGCCGCCATCTTTGATCCCAGAGGCCCGAGCAGCGGAGCAGTGGAAACGTCCCGGGGCGGGCTAATTTCTGGAAGGGGAACGGTGGCTGTGAGCGAGTGGACTGGGGCCGGTCCGTGTGCAGCTGCAGAGCAAGGAGCACCCCAAAACCACGAGAACGGCCCTGGGACACCACACCGCGCACTCGACATGTGTCACTGCCGCAATTTACAGAGCCGTGTGCGGAGGAACTGATCTACGACACCGCAACACTCAGCGGAGTTATTTTGGAGATGGAATATAAGTACTCCAAACGACAAACTTGGCTGTGTTGACGGGTCCCTCATTAAAACACTCTCACGCTGTTGTGCACTTATACTGTAATAATGGAGAAAACATGTAGTGTGTGGGACTATGTTATGTTTTTGATTTCTAATTTTAAACTGTACAATAGTTGACACAAAAAAATAATTAAAATTTTAATCCACTGAACAGCAACAGTGGTTGGAACAAACGGTTCATAAATAATTATAAATATGAGTTGGAATACAAACCTTTCATGTTCAAAGCAGCACATTTATGAGTGAACAAGACCAAAGTTATTTCAGCGTCCCATGCTCTTCATTAAAAATGTCTAGTTCAATTACAAACATGTGAACTATAATTCAGTAAAAAATGTGACGTAATCGGTCACAATAACATTACTTTTTTATTTTACTGTTAAATTAATAAAAATGAAGTAAACACAAATTTTGAAAACTCAAAAACAAACAAATAAAAAAAAAAACTAACTTAATTTTTATAACACACTTTACAATCAAAATAGTTTTCAAAATGCTGTACAGACACAAATCCTTAAAAATCTTATTACTATTATTACCATCTACTTCTAAAACAATACATCAGTAAAATCAAGGCAAAACCATAAAACTACAAAATAGTACATGGGTAAAATAAACCCTCTCCAGGTGGTGGAGAAGTTCAAGTATCTCGGGGTCTTGTTCATGAGTGAGGGAAGGATGGAGTGTGAGACTGACAGATCGGTGCGGCGTCTGCAGTGATGAAGCCTCTGTATCGGACGGTTGTGGTGAAGAAGGAGCTGAGTTGAAAGACTTCCTACCCTCACCTATGATCATGAGCTTTGGGTAATGACCGAAGAGCTGGACAAGGTGTGTAAAGGGAAGGTCTGGGCCTCCCTCTGACTGCTGCCTCTGCGACCTGACTCTGGATAAACTGGAGGACAATGAATGGAAGTAAATTAAATAGGAATAAATAAAAACTCAGGGGAATAAATTGGACTGAAATGATTGGATGGAAGTAAAAGAGATAAATAAGGAATACCGTATTTTCCGCACTATAAGGTGCACCGGATTATAAGGCGCACCTTCAATGAATGGCCTATTTGAAAACTTTGTTCATATATAAGGCGCACCGCATTATAAGGCGCATAGAATAGAAGCTACAGTAGTGGCTGTGGTTGTGTAGTTGCGGCTCAGTATTGATCCATATATAAAGCGCACCGGATTATAAGGCGCACTGTCAGTTTTTTGAGAAAATTGAAAGCTTTTAGGTGCGCCTTATAGTGCGTCAAATACTGTAGATAAAAACACAGGGGACAACTTTTTCCCACCACAATCTTGCAATTAAAGCTACATTACAGCAGCAGAACCATCAGCCTCTCCGTCTGCTCCTCTTCACTTCCACCAGTATATCACAGTTTTTATTCACTTTTACTTTTTCTTTTCAACTTTTTCACCTGTCAGGTTTGAAGTGCTAGTTAATTGTGGTAAAATTCCTAACCCTTTTAAAATATATTGTCAAATTAATGAACCCAACCGAGCTGTAGATGGTTCAGAGTCACTCTACCAGTCGGGGCAGATTATGAGTTTGTTTTGTAAGCCGGTGCTGGCGGTGACTTGGGTGGGGCAGCGGACCCTGATGTGGTCTCCTCTCCGACACGACGACGGGGTACGGTGGCTCGGAGCTACCAAAAATGTCTGGGAACCCTCTTCGTGTGCAGACCAAGGGCTGTTTATCTGTGCCTAAATGTGTAAACAGCATGATTGTTAATGGGCTGATGTGGGATCGTTGTAATTATTATGTATTTGTGAGCGATGACGCAGCCCTGGAATCTTCTCAGCAGATACGAGCAGCTGCAGTTGAGTTAACCTCCAATGGTTCACTGCCTTCACTTTCCAAACCTCAAGAAATTTATGTCATGGTGTTTGTGTTTGCAATATGCTTAAAACAATCTCAAGTTTGCTTTCATATCCTTCCTATTTCCATCTAAATGAATTGTTTTATGCAGATATTACCTCTAATTTTGTCATTAGCGGTTACATTAATACTTGTGTTCTATCCTCAACTATAATTTTGTTGGTTGTGACTTTTATGGAAAAAACAAATGGCACAAACAGCCTAATTTAAGTGTGTGTAATTGCTGTTATGACCACACCGTATAAGTCACACATACTGTAGTGGAAGATGGAGGTTTGGTTGGACACATATGGAAGAAGGCAGGGGCCAAACCAATCATGTTTTTTCAGCTCCGAAATGCAGATGTCGCTTGAATGGTTGATGTCACTGTGGTTTCGGTTGGTTGTGCACATTTTTGGAAATCGGTGGGAATGGTATGCAGCTAGAATTTGACTCATCTTGAAAAGTCAGCCATCAAATACCAAATGAACCTCCAGTGGATTCTACTGCATCATGTATAAGGCTTTTTCTGTAACCTTCAACAGTCTTTATTCAGGCAAAGGTTTAATGACCCTTGGTACTCTTACGAGAGAAGAGGTCCACGTCCTGGTCTCTGGGGAATAGGAGGAGAAACCAACGTTCTAAATGGCAACACAGTTCATCAAGATGAGACACCGGCTCCCAGATCAGCCGGCACAGACCACAGAAAAGCAGACAACTGGGGTCGTCACAACAGGTACTTATTGCACCCCTAATGGGACCAAAGTATTGACTAAATGATCGCACTCAAAATCCAGTAATTACTGTCTCCTTCCATCAAACCCAAAGTGTTTGATACCAGCCAAAACCACCTTTACATAAGTTTAACACCACTGCATCAAGTTCCTTAAAAATATGATCATGATATAAAAAAAAAGATATCAGGTATGAATGGCATACCATGTGACAACTTGGGTAGTCACATGGTAACCAGCCCTGCTCCGCGCACAAGTGTCATATCTCAGAAAACACGTGTTCAGAGGGGTAAGCACTGGACTGGAGACGTGCCTGGCTCTAATAGAAAATGTGGAAGAAGAGGACAAATGTACTCTGTGTGGGACGATGTTGAGGTGAGTAAATGGGAAGAGTGAAGCAGTGACTGAGAAAATCGAAAAGTGAAAGTGAAAAGTAAATTTTGTATTGGTTGTTTTTAGCACTGGATGATCGTAGGGAATGACTGCAATACATGCATGCAGCTGTGTAAACGTTGAAGTGTTTGTATGTTATTTATGTAAATGTTCTCCTCACTGTTCTGTTTAAACATTTGGAAAAAGTAGTTACGGACACTAATAAAACTTGATCATCTTAAATAAAGATAAATACTTGCCATTAACAAAACCATGAGGGACCACTGTGTTCACTAGACTTCCTATAAATCTACACTTGTGTTTTTACAGTCTTCGGTGTGTCAGAGTCTGGTCTTATTTCTGACATGGCTGTGGTTTCTGTGGTGTTGACTACAATACTCACTCTTCAGAGGAAACGCTGACTTATTATCTGTACTACTACTGACCTCAGTTTAAATATAACTCAGCGCAGGTTGTGTTTGCTGTGATGGTATTGGCAGAATGAGCACATGGAGATTCAACAAGTGGTTAGCTTTGTTTGGTTACACTTAATAGATCTTGACCTCGGCTTGGTCAGGACTACAAGATTTAGCCAATTCGTGACAATTTTAGGATTTTTCTTTTCTTTTTGCTTAGTCACTCCTCACAGGCGAGGTTTAAACCAGATGAGTAAGCTAGTTATGAACAAACTTTAGACATGTTTGTACACCAACTATGATTCTATTATTCTTTTGGTAATGAGGGCGTTGTTAAGAGCCAGTACAGCATTTTTTTTTAAACCAAGAGCTTGGATCATTGGTCATGTACAAAACATCATACATAGAAATAAGGAGTAAGTTTAAGTTAAGTTTAAGTTTAAGTAAGTTTAGTCGATTTAAAACAAAAATGTATTGCAAAAAAGATAAATAAAACAAGCCGTCTTTGCAATAACCCAGCGTAACTCAACACCCTCTGTCCCACATCCATCCTTAATTTCTCAAACCTTGAACTAATTTGGTGCTACCTTAATTAGGTCGTTTATCCATTAAAAAACAAACCAAAACACAACATTAAATTAACCACCAATAAAATAAAATAACGGATTAACCCATCGTAATTTATTGAACATTTCATTTCACATCCTCTGTCCCGTGATCGTCCATCCATCCTCCGCAGTTTCCCAAGCCTTGAACTGATTTGGTGTGGAGTGATGGTGACCCCCCGTGACCCCTGCCCAGGACCTCCCGGGGTCAATCCCATTAGAGCTTTATAAACTCTGCCTCGGTCTGTAATTAAAGCTCTAAATCACCTGCTGATAGTGGCAGGGTGTTAATGCTGACTTTATGGGCCCAATAACAGAAGTGCTGCCTTTGGGCTGAACCAGATACACCCGGGTTTCCATTACATCCTTGCAAAGATATCTGTGGATTGTAGAGATATCTGTAGGCAAGTGAAATGAGACAGAGAAGCATGCGCTGATCATTAAAAATAACCTGAAATAACTTGTTATGAGTATTATATAAAAGTTAAACACTACTGTGCCATAAATTGAATAGTTGAAGTGGGTGAAGTTGTTTGTGGCAGTTCTGTTGATGCACGTCCAAACCATTTCACTTTTATTGATGGAGAATAGGGGGAAAACATGAAATCTTTGGATGTGTTTACTCCTGATTTGAGCCCACTTTAGTAGACTTTGTTTGGTCCAGTTTTAATCCTGGTGTAGTCGTGGTCTCTAGTCCAGCTTTAGGCCCAGTTTAGCCCCAATTTGATGAGGTTTGAAAATCAAATGTTTGGATTGTACAAAAATCTACTTAAAGTTACACATTGGAGTGCTTGGTCAATGGAGCCCAGCAACTATGGACAAAGTACCAGAAAAAGGAAAATGTACAGAAATATTGCACAAACATCTATTCGGGTGAAAATGAGACCGTTGCGCAATCTTTGAGTGCGGGAAGTGCACTGTTAGCATGCTGGTTGTAATTATCTTTATCATTACAGCAAAACTCGCTCTAGCCTAATGATCTAGTTCTGTTTTTAATGTTTTTAAGACAGAAAAAAAGAGGTATAGTGCCTTTAACTCAAAAAGGACACGCTGACACTCTTATTTTTTCTCACTGTATCTTTTTATTGTGTTATACAGTATTTTGCGAGCTGCTAGATGCATTGTTTGTATTATTGGCCTTTAAACATGTTCTTGAATAACTTTACTTTGGCATCTTGTATAATGATACCTATGCATAGATCATCCACATTAGGTTGCGCCAGTCTTTGCACCTTTGTCTGGATTTGGTGCCTCTACATGAAACAGCGGGATTTATTAAATTTAACTTAAAAAGCTGTCTATTTTAGTAATGTAGTGTGCATACTAATCAGCTATGAACACCATTTGTCGGCAGAAATGCACACAACATTAGTTTAGATGGTTTAAATTTGGATTTTCAACCTTTGCTGTCACCATCCAGGAAAATTCAACCTCAGAGGCTCAGAGGGAGAGGACCTCGTAAACAGAATTAACAAGCATAAATGAAGCTAAAAAAACCTTCAGGTCTGTTTTTGATGAGGGAACCCTGTTATAACATAATTAAAAGCTCAAAAAAGTCTATCTTGCGTAATACGTGTCTTTTAAGGCCAAAGCGAGGAGAACAACAGTTTGATAATGGAAAAATTGACCCACAACTCGTCTTCTTCTCACTTCTGTCTGGACCTGGTGCGCTCCATAAAGCCTCCCCATGATTCCATATGTTTCACACACAGCTACACATACATCAGTCTATATCCAGTCTGCCTGTCTAGTACTATGGTTGCTATGACTACGAATGTCCCAGAATTGAACCGTGACCATCTGAAACCAAAACAACAGTATATCTAGTGTTAACAGACTTGTGGCTTTGTTCTGTTGTCCACAAAAGTGATTTAAAATGAGGCTTTTAAACAGTAAAAAGCAGAAAGAGGGATATATCACTTGATGAGTGAATCTGGGTCAATGTTTTATGCAAAGTTAGACAGAGTGAATGAAACGTTATGGTTCCCCTAAATCTATAGTTTCAAAGTAAATTGTGTTTGAAATGTAATCAAGCCACAGGACTCAAACAGCACTTGGTTTTGTCTATGTAAGGTTTGTATTGAATGTCTGCGTGACATATGCGACAACCATTACATTTGCATGAATTGGGACATGCTTTTGTAATTTGGGATATGCATGCCAGACAGAAGTCAACTAGAACTACAAGGTTACATGAAGCTCAACAGTGACCAACACTTTCTTCAGTTCTGGAGGGAAATTTTCTATGAATTTTCCCTTTTGAAAGAAGAAGATTTAAAAAAAATGAATACAAATGAAAATTAAATGTTTGAATGTTTTCACGGGGCTAAACAGCTCTGTGGTAAGTAGCTTAATGAGCGATGATTTTATTTGAAATCTGTTCTGAATCTAAAACTTGTATGAAGTTATTTTTTAAAATTCGCCACATTTTTTGTTTTACATGTGTTTTTTGGGCTGAAAACAACCACGTTTCCGGTATAGCTATCACAGAGCTGCTTAGCCTC
Organism: Rhinogobius similis; assembly: GCA_019453435.1. Classification (NCBI taxonomy): domain Eukaryota; kingdom Metazoa; phylum Chordata; class Actinopteri; order Gobiiformes; family Gobiidae; genus Rhinogobius; species Rhinogobius similis. The sequence goes on along the minus strand of CM033633.1, from coordinate 18,068,479 downwards.
TGTTGCACCCTTAAACTTTTGATTCTTGATTTTTTATTTTTTCTAAACCTCTGTGGCAAATATTAATGATATGAGTTTAAGTAAATTACTTCCAGAACAACTGTGAACTTCGAAGTGGGCGAGACTATTGAGCTCCATTGTAGTAGTAGTAGTAATAATATACTGTTGTTTTTTTTGTTTTTTGTGGTCATTGTGTTGTTTAATTGTCTATAAGCACGGTGCACGGTGGCAGAGCGGCTCTCAATAAGGAGATCGTGGGTTCGAATCCCAGACCACCCCAACATCGTGGTTTCGAATTCCGAACCACCCTAACATCACACGATCTCTCTGGGTGGAGTCTGCATGTCCTCCCCGTGTTACCGTGGGTTCTCTCCGGGTTCTCCGGCTTCCTCCCACCGTCCAAAGACATGACTGTGTAGGTTAATTGAGAACTCTAAATTGTCCCTAGTGAATGAATGTGAGAGTGAATGGTTGTCTGTCCTTGTCTCTGTCTCTCTGTGTCAGCTGCGACGAGTTGGCCACTGTCCAGGGTGTACCCCGCCTAAGGCCCAAAGTCACTGGGATAGGCTCCAGTCACCCTAACGGGATTAAGCGGTAGAAAATGAATGAAAAATGAATGTCTATAAGCCTGAACACTTATGCTAGATTTGACATAGCTTTCATTTTGATATTACTCTATAATCAGCGTTACTATATTTAAAGGTGCACCTTAGGTAACTTATTTATTCAATTCCAGGTATTTTTCAATTGCAAAAAAAGGGTTGTCTCTTCACAGACCTGATCTTTAACTTGTGGTCTGATATTGTCACCGTGACATACCGTGGAACATTCCAGGTAAAGAAGTGACATCTCAATGGACCCTACAAGTGACAAAGTGCACCTGTAACACTTTTAATATGCAAATTCGTTTTTTCCTTTGTCAAATCACTCAACAGTCAACTGTATAGCTGTTGTGAAACTAAGTACAACAATTGGAGTTCTGCCATTACGGTTTTACAGTTACAGCCAAAGATTTGAACAGTTTGTGTAACATATGACAAGTAAGAATTCATATTTAATCCATTGACTATTGTACTTCTTTATATTGCATTTACCAACACGCTTCTTTCAAACACGGTCGTTTTTCTCTCTGTCCACTGCCTGTTTCTTCATCAAACCACAATTACGAGCCGCACAAGACGTTAGCGACAGGAAATAAGCTCGGCCCCTCTGAAGTGGACAGGACCTCACTTAACCTTTGACCCCACTTTGTGACTATAAAGCCGCGCATCGTGACTCAACGCAGACGGCGCACAAACATTTACGGTAACACGCGAGCTATAGTTCCCGTAATATTTTAAAGATTTGGCCGAAGCGAGACATGATTGATGCGAGTGTGCAGGAGCAGGTGTTTGACTTGAAAGCTAAGGGGTTTAGTGGTAATTTATATTGAAGACTGAAATGTAACACAGATGCAACAAAGTACTTAAGAAAAAACAGGCACAGTGGCATGAATGCACTTATATTTATTGCATCATAAAACCTCAAAGCATTGACGAACATTAACAAGTTTTGCTAACATCCTTTTTGAATATTTATTTTGTGTTTTTGGTTATGAATTACAAATTGTTGAGAGCAAATTGTTGCACAAACACACTGGGACAGGAATACCAGCTCATTCTGCTTAAAATGTGCATCTTTTGAACCAATTATTCACCGCAAACCAGGCTAATTCTGACATATTGTAAGATTGCATTGTTGTCATTTTAAAGCAGAACTAAATAACTTTTACCTTATTGAGCATCTTTGTAAATCCGATGTAATTTCGGGCGTTTGAAGTGTCCGTCGTCGCCCCCTGCTGTCTAGTGGACCACAATCTTCATTCGTCTTGTGGGAATTGTGTCTTGTACCACCGTTAAATCGATAAATTAATATTGCCAGATAGGTAAAGGCCTTTTAAACTTTTGTTTGAAATTCTTCTTTGTAGTTTGAGTTTAAAGTTCGAGGGGAATTGAAGAAGCCAGATGGAACAAAACACAAGAGGTTTTTGTAAAGACTTCGAACCACAGTCTGCCCCAATACAGCAGAGAACTGAATACATAGATTATAATAAACCTAAATAGATTATATAATAAACAAATACAAGGTTAAAGCATAGCCGGAAAATATATCACAATCAAAACAAAATACTGTATTTATGTATCATAACTTCCTGTGCAAACAACAAATTATCCTGACTCACTAATGTATAAAACCTAATAACACTGTAGTTTGGATTTCTACAAACATGTTCTTAAATGTGAGTGCTTCTTGTATTAATTTAGCAGTTAATATTTCAGTTGTGTCTCAAATGTTAATGCTCCTGGACGTGTTTAAAATGTGCACTTTGAACAAAATTCTACAACATAAATTGCAAATGTAATCATAATGGGACTGCTTGTCTGAAAAATCGCAATTAAATATTTTGCCAAAATCGCTCAGCCCTAGATAAAGAACAAAGACTTGCAAAAATGTTGTTCTTAAATTGTAGTTTCATCAAAATGATATAATGCAAGAAGTCAAAACTACGCAGCAACAACAGCCCTTTATTGGCCCCTCTGAGCCTGTGTGTCCGCTGTGTAATGTGGCAGATTAGACGGTCAGCAGTGGCAGCCGCTCATTCACCTGATTTGAGACGCGGCCCCACCCTGTGATTTGGGACATCAAATGCACTTCCCCCTCAGCGCAGCGACGATTACTACTTAACATGACCCCACAATCAAAGGCTGCTGCTGCCCACATGGAGAGCACTTTATGGGCCTCACGGACATCTAAAAGGTCACGATTTACAGCCACAAGAAACGAACAGAGGAAAGAGTAACTATTTGTCAATCAACCGCGCTGGGCAATGTGCAGATGTTTTAGGTTCAATGAAGTTTCCTGAAAATTGTAAATCTGGATGTGGTTTTAATACAAGGCGGTGAGACATTAGTGGGTCGAGTCACACGGGATCAAAGAGGGGCCGAGGTGAAGTCTCAGTCTGAAAGTGACTGAGTTAAGATGTAGCAACCTAAAGGTAAACTGTGTAACTTTTCACCTGCTGCCCTGTCTCCATGGAGAGGTAATTGTTTTGTTTGCAATGTTCTACAGCATTGATTATACGCATCTATCTCCATGGTAACAAGGAGGTCACAGCTAAGATCTAGTATGAAAGGGCAAGCCTGCTCACAGTAAGAATGCATGTTTTTCAAAGTTTTTATCGATTTATTTATTCATTTTTTAACAATACCAGATTTTTTCAATTCAGATAAGATTTATATTTATTGACTATTGACTTGGGACGCAAGAATATTACACACTGAATTGCGTAAATCACAACATCAGAAAAAAAGATAAAACATTCCTGCAAAGGTGTGCATGATACATATACAAACTCCAACATTAAGATATTGAATAAATTTGAGGTTGGAGTTTAGGAGACTGAGCTTGTCTTGGTCAGGACAAGCGTGTTTTGGTTTAATGAGGGAAACCAGAGTCCTCCTTAAACTGATAGACACCAGCCCAAATTCAAGGCTTATAATGTTATCCGAACATTGTGTTTTATTGGCGACTGATCACAAACTTCCAAAGTCCTGCACAACTGAAATAAAATATTATGTCTTTTGAATAGGAAAAAGTCCTCACAAGATCTGAAGCAGTCAAAGCCATAAATAGCGTTTTATCTTGATAAAGTAAATGCGTAAATCTCCTCCTAATGTCACCTGCACTCACTCAGAGCATGACTGATGCTGACCAACAGTAGAAGTGGTTGGTGAAAGGTTGATGGCCTGTGTTTGTCTAAGAGCACATTGATGCATTAAACAGAAATGCACACATTCTTATCTACACACAAGACATTAATCTTTAAGAAGAACCCAAGGGCCAGATCACAATTCAAGTTTTCATATATAATTTATATTGCACTTTCATCTGAACCAGTGCAGGTGGAAGTTACACAAATGTATTTAATAAGATGATTATTGCTGATGTGGTGATCCTCAAAGTTTCAGTTGCAAATGAGGTGTGAAAATATAGGAATGTGTGGCACGCTGGACACAACAGAGTTCAGGACGATATAATTCAAGTTACTTAAACTCACTGAGATTTTAAGCACCACAGCAGTTTTGTTAGACTATACAAAACAATATTGTAATTCCCCCATAACAAATGAATGAGCTTTGGATTGGCAGGTGAGCACAAACACTCTGGGGTCAAAATGATTTCACTGTGGGTTATCCAGGGACATATTTCCTCCGACAGTTTGAACATTTCCATAAGCAAAAAAGTGTATTACTCACATGTTTAAAAACGTATGCTTAAGTCTTAAATGTGATTGATTCTACACAATACAAGTATAACTTCTACCCTAAAAGTAAAACAGCATTTGGTGCAAGCTTTTTGAGATTAAGTGATTTATTTGAATGTTTTTCAAATGGTGTAATGAGATTTCTGCTGTATGATGTGTGCAACTTTGGTGATCCATGGGTTTCAGAAAAATAAGAAATTAGGACCGTTGCTGTTACCAATTTAAAGTAAAACTATGTAACATTTTTGCCTAATTTTTTTATATCTATGGTGGTTGTAAATGTATTTTCGGGCCGTTTGAAGCCCTCGCCATCGCCCCCTGCTGTCTCTGCACGGAAAACCAACCTTGCAACTTTCCTGATGCCGACCTGAAGACAACTCTCCTAAGAAACCTTGGCTCTCTTTTTTATATTCGGTGACATGAAATGTTTGTGCATGTGATTGTACTTCCTTGTGGCTTTTTACTGGTAGTGTATTTTCACAAGAGACCTGCAGGGGTTGCTCTGTTGCCAAAGTTACTTAGTTCTGCTTTAAAATTAAATATTATAACATTTGAATTTAAAAAAAAGTTGCACGAACCAGGAAGTTGAATCTCATGAATAGAAGATATATTTTTTTTAATTTTCACATTTGAGCGTCAACTTTTTTGTAGATATTGTTATACTCCTCAGTCTTTAATCCTCCTGCTGTGATTACCAAACCATTGAGAGCTGGTTCACATGTCAGATATTAGCCGGCTGTCCTTTTATTCAGCCCTGCCCTTCGCTTCACCGACCTTGTCCATTAGAGCCGAACAGGAGCAGAGTACTTCAGAGTATGACACATTGGCTAAACAGAGCCATGGGCAGATAAGTGGCCCGGACTTCAGACGGTGAGGTGGTCAAGATCTGAGCGTGTTTAAAACCACGCGGTAAACCTCTGTGGCTATAGGCATCCACCAGCTCCGGCTTCTGAGATGGGAAGACGAGAGGGAAGAGAGGGAAGAGGCAGAGCTGCAGATGTTGTCCGGAGCTGGAGTGAGAAGGAAATTCCCAGCCAACTTTGAAGTTTGAACAAATGTGGATCCAGATAAATGTGTTATCTGTTTGACCAGGCCAAATCAGATTATTATTCAAACTGACTTTTAACCCTCAGTAATGCATTGGCACTTTATTTTGTATAGTTTGTTTTATAGTTTGCACTGTTCACTGTATTGAGGAAAAGCTATAGAAAACCCACAAAAATGCCACAATGCTTCAGGTTTGAAAACAACTTAGAAAATCCGATCAAAAATGCTGTTTAGAAAATGTATTATATGCCAAATCATTTTAGTGCTGAAACTAGTCCTTTTAATCAACATCTACTCTTGATGCTTCCTTATTTCCTTAATGTGAAAACAATTTGTTTGTTTTTTGATACCACACAAACATCAATCTAAACCAAGATTAAAGGCACTCCTTGTTGCTTTCAATTGTTTTTTGGTACCAGTACCTGAACGATACCTGGTTTGTGGTTCCGGTACCTGTAAAGTACTTTATTCCGTACCTTTTCCTGTATCACTTCTTATCTACAGTAATAAAAAAGTATTATAATGTTCACAATTCCATGTAACACAATTATTTTGATGAAAAATCTGTAGTCATAATTCTTTGTTTTGGTACCAGTAGCACCTGTGGTTGAAAGAAAGAAAGAAAGAAAAAAAATCTGACGAAGATTATCTGCTGAAACATAATCTAAAATAAAATGTTTTAGACGTCTGCCACCTGACTGTGTCATGTTTTCTTTTTTCATTTAACAGTGGTAGCTTAACTTTTTTTCTTACTTTTTCACCGGTTCTGTACTGGTTCCTTTAAACGGTACCCAGCTCTCCTTATGCCCATCTTCTGGCATGATTTCATACCTATTTTAACTCTCTCTATCCACATTCCATCACCTCTTTGTCATCCTTTCTTAAATGACTCCATTGGAAAGTCCCATAGTGCAGCAGTAGCACCGGGAGTCGCAGTACGGCTTCAGTGTTTGGGTCGTTCTGGTGAAGTCTCCGGCACGCCACGTCCAGCTGCCCCGCCACATAACACGAGTGCGCTGTAGTTTGTGTGTGTGTGCGTTTAGTGCGTCTGTGCGTATGTAAATGTGTGTGAATGTGAGCCGTAATAAGGGCCCTGGTGCTGCAGAGCCACAGGGCAGCAGCTGCTCTCAGCCACAGATTAGAGACTAGTGCAAGGCCTCACGGAGCGGTTAGAGGGAGAGAGGGATGAGGAGAAGCAGAGAGAGGAAGGTGAAATACTGGCGAACTGACCACGGCATTTACTAACCGGCGCAAATGTTCTCAAACTGTTTAACTACTGACGGTCTGCAGGTTTCTTCACGATACTCACGAGTCTTTCACGTTGCGATTCGATTTTGAAAGGTTTTAGTCCTGGTTTAGTGAGAGATAGCCATGCTTTTGCCATTTATTGTTGAAAGTTTGGACTTAAATCCGTACCTAGCTTGATAACTTTTACCTAATTAATCATCAAATCACAAACATTAGACTTCACTTGAAATAATATAGTCCAAAATCTTGCTATTTTATTGATTATTTTTGTTGAATATTCAAAATGTTTCTTTCAACTACTGCGTTTAATTTCCTAGTAACCTAAGCTTACAATCTATTTTTGACAATCAACCCAAATGTGAACCCACAGTACATTATTCATATATTTATTGAGCTTTATTTAACCAGGAAAGCCCTACTGAGAGTTAGAATCTCTTTGTCAGGAGAGGAGCCCATTGTACATGTTTTAACCAAAGAGATTTTTATGTTACACAATGTTGTTAATTGCATTCTGCTGCTGTGACAGTCTAAACATGCTTCATTGTGTAGGCTGTGGGCTGAAGACCAGACCAAAACACACACACAACTACTGCTATTTGTCATGGATAATACCAGGCCTTTTTGATGTTTTAAACTCCTGCCTTTCTCTACTGTGCTTGTCGCTTGCGGCTATATTTTCTAAAACGGGCTTCTACTCTCAAAGAAAACTAGGATGTGATGCTCTTGCAATACAAATCGCTCACAGTTTTTTAAAAGTGCACTGTGTAACTTTTGTGGTTGTTATCTACTGTATTCAAGACTTCATTGCTCTGAAAATCCCAACTGATCTCAACTCCCCGTTCACACCACAGCTCTCTGCTTAGGTTTTTTTCCCAACTCGATTCTGCAGAATTTAACATGTTTTACAGATCTTTTCCACTTAAGCAGCCATGTCTGTTTTCATATGGAGGGATCATGCATGTCCCACAGTCAATCACACCCATCTGAGCCCAGGGAGATGAAACTTGACCAGACAGAAATTTATTCCTACAAAACTACTGAGATATATCATTCTATAAATACCAATAAACTGCCAGTACAGTGCGGGATCACTTTATTGCAATGCTGTAGGGTAAATGGAAGGGAACTAAATTAGTTAAAATGTCTTGCTTTTAGGATATGAATCTTAATTTCAGATGTTTTGACGATTTAACATTAGTGAAGACTATTTAAGGAACTAGATTATTTGACTTGTTTCAGACAGTTTCTGACTTGTTTCGATACTTCCTACTTCAAGCCAAATTATCTGCCAGTGGGTTTGATAATATTTTTCACCCCAGTGGCAAATGTACTTTCTTATTCTAAGCTAAAGTATCGCACGATCAGTCAGAAATACTTTCAAACCAGTTAAGTATTCTGTGTCACATTAAATCTACTGTAAAATACTCAAATCCAGATTAAAATGAAGAATTGAAGTTATTTTTCGCTAAGATAGATTTACATGTTTTGTTTTTCCCACTTTACTTTAAAATGTCAAAAACAACAATAAACAGAACAACCACTAAAGCAGACAAAAGCGTAGATACGTTTAATGCCATAATGTAGTAGAATATTAAGACCAAAGGAGTAACATCTCCACAAACCCTGAACCAGAAAAGTTACACAGTGCACGTTTAAGACACGCGGCCTTCACCTTTAGTTTGACATTGTCTGGGAGTGTCTTCCGAGGAGATTTAGAGGGTCCACTTTCCCCTATCACGTATCTGCACAGGACGGACTGACAATGATGCTCTATGTGCTTTTGATCTCGTCTTGGCATTTTGACAAGGTGCTGCGTTTACAGTCAAAATCCAGCCACTTGTTGTGAACCAAATAACACAGTGTATCCATGGAGAGGCCGGCAGTTGCTATGTCATTGCATAATATATCACAAAAGAGCAGGAGTTACATCTGTACAGGCTGTATTTAAGCAGTAACTAACATATCAATTACGCTGGTGTTTTTCTAACCATGACGACCATCTTTATCTGACTTTAATTAAGTAGTTACAGATACCGGCAATTATGCAACCAGCACAGCCACACTTCTGCAGGCAGCTTCTACGCACTCGGAGGCAAGAAGCTTAATGATAAATGAAGGGTCAGGACGCAAAAATGGGTCATGAAAAGGTTGAATTTAGTTTTAAATGGTCTCAAAGGGCGTTGTTAATTGGTCCTAAATTGAGCATTGTTTTAATCCTGATGTGGATGGTTTTGTCCTGTTCTAGTCCAGGTTTAGTGTTGGATTTAGACCTGGTTTAGTCTCAATTTCGATACAAATGTGCAAATGTGAATGCACGCTGAGTAAAATGTAGTTGTCCTTTGTTTCATTTGTGCAGGCCCGGCCCATGGCATAAACTCAACACAAGACATTATTTTAAACAAAACTATGAATGTATGTGAAATATCATGCGTGAACTCGCTGGAACTCAACCTGAACGCAGCAAGTATTGGTGTATTTGGGTAAAAAATATTCACTTACAATCATAATAAGTTATTTTAGAAATTTAAACTGACCCCAGGAGGAGCTGCTGACGCAATACGTGGCAGACGCTAATGAGGATCAAATAAACAATAAACAAACTAAGTGACTGTTGAGGGCCACAACCATAAGGGGGTCACATGTTCTGGTGGGTCCAGACCAGAAAAAGAGAGAGAGAGAATCTGCCTCAACAATTGATCCAAACCATACAAAGAAAACAAAACCATGTACAATTATGCTCCACTATATAACTCTAGTTTATCTTGAAATAGAACATAGAGACCTGGTAATTAGCCTATAATATTTTGTGTAACCTGTGAAAAATGATGTGTTAAAACCACAACATATCGCATATCACAAAAAAATTACAAAAAAAGATTATCCCAAATAAAACTTATTGCTGCACATTTTCCATTTATTTATTTTATGTTAAATTATTCATGGTAGAACCTTTCAACGTTTCAACATTGGACAAATCTGGACAGTGTTTTAACAGAGTATAAAGTATAAAGTGGATTGGAAAGTGGAAAATACATGTTGTTTAAAGTGCTCATCAAATGTTCATTTATAAATAATTAACATCATTAATTAATCAAAATAATTAACATGAATCGATCGAGTTTTAGTTGACAAGAGTTTATCTGTCAACTGCTGTTCATATTAAGTTACTGCATGTTCTGAGGAAAGCAAAATGTGCTCATAGCACATTTTGCACAAATATTTGGCGGAGTCATTTACAGTGGAATGTTTTTATTACTAATCACCTCCAGCAACTATAACTATCAAAGCCTTTGTTGTGTTTTTCAGTAGCACAGAGCACAAAGGTAATTCTATCTTAAAGCAGCGCTGACAGGTGACTAGAGCAGGCCACATCACTGGAGATCTGTCAGCGCAATAAACTCATCAATCCAACTCCTGTTTGGAGTTCTCAGGCCAAATCTGCCTGAAATATAATCAGAATATTACTCATGCACATGCTATTCCTGTCACTTTAGGACATGTCAGTGTGAAGTTCCTGAGTTCATGTATTGCTCAACTTAGCTCTAAAAATACTGTCTCTTTTTCTCAGATTAGGCAATGTATCATTGAATGATTTTTCTCCCTCTGTTAAAATGGAGTGTATCACATGTCAAAATGAATAGATGTTACTTGTTTAAGGATGTAAAAATATATGGATGATGACTAACTCACAATTAGAAGAGACATATTATGAGGTTTTAAACTTTTTACAACCGTGTTTCCTCAACATCACTGTGCTCAATGTTGTACTTTGATTGGATAATACTTTGTATTATTCTTGTACTGTTCTCTAACTGAGGCTCAAATGCTTAGACACTTCCTGTTTTCCCCTACCCCCTATCCCCGCCCCACATCCAAATTGCCAATCATCCTAAATGTTGTAGTATGTTACGTGTCTAATGTGCATACTTGTCCTTATCAACTAACTAACTAAATAAATAAATAAAATCCCTGAACTTAGTTTAACGGTTATTTACAAATTTAAGACACTGAGCCACTTTTCAAAAAAAAAAAAAAAAAAAAAAGCTAGCTATGGTCACCAAGGTGGACAAAGGACAAATATTATGCACATTTTTTGAGCTTTTAACCATGCCTCCATTCCTGGAGTAGCATCTAGTTTGATTCACATTTGTTTGATGAATACTCCTTTGAAAATCCTCTCCCTCCAACATTGCATTCATAAACTCCTTCGATGTGTGACTAGATGATCACTGTCGTCACGTATCCCAGAATCTTTTGTTGTCTGAAGTCCTTAAATCATCGCCAGACTCGCTCTGAACATTTCTTCTGTCTAAACACGATAACTACAACTTTGACAGATCCAATGCATACTGCAGTGCATTGTGGGTATATATTTACATGTGTGTATTTCCCTCTGCAGCCAGTAGATGGAGCCACAGCTAATTCAAGATGGCATCTCCCAATGCAGTTATAGGGTAATGTTTTTCTATGTAAAAGCATTTTATTTTTAGTTGTAAAAGATGTCACATGTCAAAAGACATGTCAAACTGAAGACACTCACGAGCAGGTTTAAAGGCTGAAAACAAGACAAAAAAATAATATTTTTCCCAGGTCATCCTTAAAAAGGTTTCGTTCTCAGTGGGCTTTTTACCAGGTTAATACATAATTTGATAAATTGTTACTGGCAATGCAAGTTTATTTGTAGAGAGGTTTGTAGAGTTTATTTGTACCCAACAAAATAAAAAAACAAAAATAACTGCAAATACTCATTATAAATTTGCTTTAAAATAAAATAAAAAATGCTGATAAAAGTAGGCCTGTCACAATAGCAAATTTTGATGTGCGATATAATGTTACACAAAAAAATTATGATAAAAGATAATATTGGAAGTACTTTATTCCACTGCCACAAAATCTTTCAAGCAAAAAAAAATCCCAGTAAACACTAGTTCAAATAAATTGTAAAAAAGACGAGTTGTAATGAATAAAGAGCGGAATGAACAACTTAAGCATCATTTGTGAATCGAACATATTCATTATTTAGCTCCTTACAGCAGAAATTTTAATATATAGCTAAAAAATAACAAAAGGTTTTCTGTCAGTTCAATGAAAACAAACACGATAAATACTGAGCCCCCTTAAAAATTGCTCAAGCTTTTATTCATTGAACGATAAGTCGATGTAATAACTACTGTGTCATTCGTGCAGCTAAACAGAACTACGGGGATGACATTGCTGATTTCAAACTTTGTATTCTGCTGTTGTGTCCTTGAGCAAGACACTTCATGCCCTCATTGCCCACTCCGGTCATAAATCACCCGTGCATCTCGCCGACGCTCGGGTACTCCCATCAAACACATTCCCGCGCGATGCCAGCTGGTGCGGAGGATGCAGTACCTGTGCGCAACACCTGTGCATCGGGAGTGTTACGGGCCTGGAATTCCCCTTTAGGCGGAGTCCGTCGGTCTCACCCAAACACGCCGCCTCCCTCCCCTGCACCTCTTGCCTGTGTTGTGGTTTTCCGAAGTGAGATGAAGGCTATCTCTGTGACACTGGGAGGCATCGACGCAGGTTTGCATGGCTCCGATCCCTTTGTACTCTGCACGCCGGCGCTCTCGAACATGAATGAAGACACGCCGTCCGCGGACAATCCGAGCACATGCCGTTTGTTGACGCTTGTAACACTATAGCCTTTATGTCATAGCCGCAATAATAGTGCGGCTATCCAGATGTCTCGTTACTGTGTCATTCAAGAGGAGACTTCAGAGGGAATCTTTAAGCTCACTAGAACACGCAGACACCCAAGAACGTCATTGGACCTTGGTGTAATCTTGTGAGTGGTGGTGGATAGAGGAGATGGCACACAGTAACAGGAATGTGGAGCAGGACATCTGGTGAAGGCAATATACGTAATGGTCGTTGTCAAATGATGTCATTGTTTGTGCGGCTCGGAAGATGAATGGATGAGGTTTTATCGTTATATCAAGCAGGTGCACAATAAGATGTTAAGTTTATATTTCCCACATCATAGGTCAGTTGTAGTCCTAGAGGTTAACTTGACAAAAGCTAGATTGATATTACAGTGTACGATATTACAAAAAAGGTTTGTAAATGACTGCATGATCCACATAATTTGCTTTAAACAGAATAGAATACTTAAGTGGGCTGCAACGATTCATTGCAATTGGTATCTGGACTATACAGACTAAAAACACATACAAAATACATTTTTATAACAAAAACAGTAAATAAAAATATCAAAAAATAAGTAAATTCTGCTTTTCATTGTTCATAAATATTCTATATTCTATGTCCAGAAGCATTTATTCACTGTATTTCGGTACAAATTTAGGAGTGCAGAAGAAAAATAAGCCTTTGACTAGTCCACTAATAAAAAATTACTTGACTGCTAAAGTAATCATAAGAGTCAGCCCTTTACTTTGTAACTTTTTAATAAATATGTACTTTTTGTTGTTTTCAGACACCACATTTATTCACACTTATTCCACACACGTATTTGAGTGACTCTTCCAACTGTAAGTCTACAAGTGACAAAATATTTTTGTTGAATACATTATATAAAGACATTTTGTTTCTTTTTTCCATAATTTTTGTTGTCTATCCTTTGAAAATTCCAGATTTTGTGCATTATTTAATGTTTTTCCCTTCCAATTAGGTTAGCTTTAACTTATAACTCAGCTGTTGCACACAGACAGTTGGTCCTGTCTTTCTCACAGGAGAACTTTCCAGAACACTCGAATACATTTACTCAGCTACTTTACTTACCAGATTTAGTGCATTATCTAATGTTTTCTTATCATAAATTTGATGTTACGATCAGAACTCTTACTTGAGTAATTTCTTGGACCAGTACTTCTACTAACATGATTATTTTAAAGTTACTTTTTGTTTACTGGTGACACAGGAGGCATGTGAGCTGAAAAGACACAAATAAAGACGTTGGCTTGTTTAAATATGGGTGAGTGAGTGCCAAGCCTGAAAGTGTGAAACATGAATAATGAGGTGAAGACATTTATGACAACATGCCATCATTCACAGAAATATTTGATACTATCTTTCATCTAAACCAACTTTGAACGAGTAACATTATTATTCCAATCTTTTTGCGTTGAGTTTGCGTGTTTTCCTTGAGTTGGTTGACAGATTAACTTGTTTACTCCACGGCCTGTCACAATTACACATTTTGAAGTGCAACATATTACTACCTGAAAAATATCACAATGTACAATAATAATGAATTTAAACTACTTTATGCCAATTACACAAGAACATTAAAGTCATAGCATCCCAGTGAACCCTTTTCTAAAACTGCAGTATCTTTGAAAAACATGATCAACAACAGATACAAAGCTAAATGAAACACTTTAGTCAGTAGTTAGTATGATTGTCATGCTCAAGTCAGGTTAAGTATTCGACCATCTCAAATGCAGATCTTACACAACATTTGATACACGAGTAGGAACTAGGGACTGGAACCACACTTTTGGGACTTTTTTAGCTCCTGCTCTGAGGCAGTCAAGCCATAACCTTTTTGTTAAGTACATTTACAACATTAACTTTAGTTATATTGGAAAATATGGAAAATGTATTTTTTTCATTTTCTGACACAGACAAACTTCTTTAATGCAAAAGAAAAAATGGGAAACGGCAGGGTCAAAACTACAATTCTTAATTAGAAAAAAAGAACTGTGAATGATTGTGTTATTTTTTTTTTAATTAATTGTTAGCTTTTTATACATCAAAGTTATTTGGTTTATAGTGCAGCAGGTTGACAGCTCTAAAAGAGCAGGATGGAAAAAAAAAAGTCTTGAATTCCTAACTTAATTGAAAAAGTTAATTTTATAGTCAATTAAACCCACTTTCAGGGTATATAAATAGGGACTTAGTTCTTGGTACTGGTATGTGCAAAAATGACTTATATCTAATGACCTGACCAAAAGAACTATTGTAGACACTCTAAAAACCCTCCATGGTTGACTAGGAAAGTAAATTCTTTTAAGAGACGCCAAGGCCATAAGTCATAGTCAATCAATCCTCGATCCATCTTCTGTATGTGTCTCGGAGTTGACTCTAACATGTTTAAACTTTGATAAGGGTTAGCTTACGGGTACAAATTTACATTTCAGTGCAAATGACACAGTGACATCATGTTGGCACAAAAGAAAAGGAAAAAAGTCTATCCAAAACAGTAAATGACAGCTTTCAAAAGTATTACTTATGCTGCACTCTGCTCGTAGGTTAAATTGTTTTTTTTAATAATTATCATTCATCCTATAATTGGATCAAATACTTGGACATCTCCACCTTCTTCTGGATTTTCTTCTGGGAGGTCCATAACTGCATAAAAACATAGTTGCAGAGGGCCATATAATGCACGCACGCTGCACAGCGTCACTGTAGCTGTGGCGCCTTCAGCGAGAGGCAGGTTTGAACACTCAAGTCTCCGGCACTCCCCTTCTGACATGTTCCAATCTGTTCTACATCAGCGGTTCCTCACTTAATGTGCACCTGATCACCTCGCTCTGTCACTGCAAAATGTATGAACTGTAGATCAGGGGAAATGTAAAGTACCTTATACATTTTATATTGTGGATCTATTAAAAATGTGTAGCCACTTGAGAAATGATGGCAGAAACATGATCAAACTGTTGAGAGAAGACCACAGTCCAGACCTCAACAACCTCACTGTGAACTGTGGAGAGAACTAAAGATCAATGAGGAATCTTTTTGACATTAATTCGTTAAAGTAAAAACAATATTTTGTTTTGCCCCAGCACACATATACAGTAAAATAATCCATTAAAGTAAAAATTAGACTACAACACTTTCTCTGCATCTAATATAGAACGTTTTATTTTCCAAGAAGGTGGAAGTGTGCCGTTAGCATGCTAATATTTGTTAGCTTTACCTGGGACAGCAAAACTCGCTCTGGGCTCAGAGACTTGAGAAAAGTGCTTGTAAACTCATGGCGTTGAATATTGGTGAGTTATACATGTGACTGCTGTTAAGACAGTTTTCACATTTCAAAACAGTAAAAATCACAGCCCCTTTAAATCCTCAAGAAAACCAATGGTGTTGCTCCAATGGTGTAGCTGGCCTCAGGATTGTGAGTTTGATTCTGGCTCTGACAATTTGCTGAATGTCCTTTCATCTCTCATCCTCATTTCACGCTACACTGTCTTGTCTAATAAAGCATAATAATAATTTTTTTAAAAGGCTAATGGAAAGTACAAGTCACAAAGTTTTTTATACAATGTTTCGAAGGCTGGGATTGAGAAACATGTTTTTTACGCTTATTGGGAAGGAAGAGTGTTCATAATTTTCAACGCTGGTATATTTGCTCATATTTGTTCATGCTATTGTCTGTCCTGTCAAAAAAAAAATCCTTTAAAGAAAAAAAAGACAAACATACACACAACATTGTTAAACAAACTCATTGCAAGGTTCCACTCATGTTGTTCCTTTTTTTTAAATGACCTTTAATTCATCTGGATTGAGAAAAAGTGCCAATGAATTCACGCTCTCTCTGTTTTCTCTGGTTGTTGTTTGCTCTGTGTTTTTGTTTGTCCAGCACTTTTGGTTATGAAATATTTTACCTGGTTATTTAAGATTAAAAGTAAAGGTTTTGGTCTAAACTGTGGATTTCCAACTATCCTTTTGAATTGACAAAAATGGAAACCAAAGAGTCAAGTCCAGGATTAAGATTAAACCAGGAATTAACTTGATGTTAACCAGACTGTAATCATCTATGTAACAGTTTCATCTCCAGAAATTCCCATCCCTGCTGGGTGCCACTACAAAGACATCGTGAATCTTTAACGACACCTGCACCGCAGATTGAGAACCACTACTATAGCTAACATGAATAAATCTTGTATATGTGTGATCAAGCTACGCCTTTGAGGTAAATCCAAGGAGGAAGTCAAGGTCTCTGATGGTTTAGCTTGAGGTGGTTGTGGTGGTTAGAGCGTTGGAAAGGGGGGTGGTGACAGGGGGAGGGTGGTCCCACATGAAACAGCCGTCCCGAGACCCCGTCACACCTGTGCAGAGAAGGAGGTGAAAGTTTCAGGCTACATTCCTCTTTTCTCTCTTCCCTTTAGTTAGACGTATGGAATGTACAGTATATGGTTGTTCAAGAATGTGTTTGGGACGTTGCATTGAGGAAAATATAGAAAGTGCACAATGTAGCTTTTCTGTTGTGGCTCCAATAATCTGCTGTGGCTGTTTTTGTTTTGCCTGGGATACTTAGCAAACAGATCTATCTTGCACTTATTCGGGCCGAGGTGTTGTTTTTGCTGTAAAATTACCCTGAAAAACGTACATTCTAACTGTGAACGGGCTCGCCTCTTCACAGATCTGTCCAGTAACTTTCAACTGCAGACCTGATTTCCCCGTAGCAAGCATTCAATTTTCAGTTGCGTGTTTGTGGCTATGTTACATTCATGAATAATTACTTACTGTATACAATATTATATTAATCACTTTACCTGCTTATTCTGTCGATATATGCACTGTATAAACAACCGTGATCATGTCCACCTGCTGTACATATGAGTTTTTATCTTATCTTTATTTTCTGTTCTACCTGCAAAGTGTGTAATATTTAAGTTTATATTTAAGGTATTTATATAGTTTTTTTCTGATTGCATGCATCTTATATTATCTTGTCTTATCTTATTTTAAGATATAACTAGTTTAAGTATATTTAGTTGTTGGTATATTTTCTTTCCTTGCTGTTAATTTGAGTTTAAGTTAACTTCCAAAATTATATAATACTCGTCACTTGTCACAATCTGGCGTTGTTGGAAGGATCATTGTAATGGAGGCTTATGTTATTATTGACTTAAATTAAGCTATTTGGTAGTTTGAACCAAAACATTCAACTACTACCACAAACCTGCTCAGACCTGCCAATATGTTATTTATTTAATTTTATTTTTTGAATTTATCTTGCAAATATAATCAGAATTTTTCATTTTTTAAATAGTTGCAAGTAAGTAGCGCTGTGGGCGGGTATAACTTCTTCTTTGCGCTCAAGCCTCAAATGCAGAGCAATACAAGATTAGTCAAAGTTGTGTGAATTCAAATTAAACTCTGAGTAAGATAATGATGAATGAACACTGTTGCATCATGTTTAAAGTCTAAGAAAAAGTTGACTTTAAAATTGGTGTCCCCTTTAATATCTCACTTTAGAACTACTCAGGCAAAGGAATAACCATCCAAGCAGACAAATAGGTCTTTTCTGCTGCAAAAGTTACACAGAGCATGTGTGAGGGATGGGTCAAACACAGAGAACTATTTTATTTTTTGTTGCTTGTACTAGAGATGAGAGACGGAAGGACATACAGGAACGATACATTCAACGCACAATACAATGGACAGATTTTTTTTTCCTTCATAATTTCTTACACTATTAATTCACTCTTCAGTCATACTATTTCTTTGGCAGCCAAATCTATTGGGACAGACTGATAGAAGTGTGGGAAAAATGTCTAAGGAATAAAACATTTATCATTTTCAACCCTCCACAGCTGAAATCTGAATATATTACCAAAATATTGTTCCAGCTTTGATTTATTGAACTATAAGTCAATATAGTAATTATCCTGACAGCTAAACCACAGTGTCACAGTTTTGAATGTTTTGCAGCGTGGTTATTAAAGATGCCCAATGTCGCTTTTCCATGGAGAAGGTTCACACAATGGCATTAAACTTATCAATCTCCATGGACACCAACACTGAGCTCCACCAGGCCAGGTTAAATCTTAGAATAGGCAAGACAGCTCACAGTAACAATTGTGTATTTTTGAGCAAAAGAAAAACAACAACCTGTAATTAAATAAATGCAACACAGATAAATATAATGCTATACTGTGGAACATCCAGGCAAACCAGTAACATCTCCATAGTGACACGTAGCTAGCGGACCACCAGAAAATTGCACAGTGCACCTTTTAACCCCTTTCACATGTTCTTTTATTTTACAATTTGTTACATAAAAGTGCGATGAACTAAGCTCTTATCAAATAAATTAGGCCAAACTGATCATTCCCGGTTTGTACCTTTTCTGCAGACAGGCTTGCCCCACGGGATCATGGGAAGGATAATCCAGGGGGAATGGACAGAGTGAGAAGGAGGGAGGTATGTGAGGAATGAGAGGTGAGCTGAGCCTGGCAGGTCTGAGCAAAGGCAGTGAACTCTTGTGAGGTGGTGCAAATCGCCCGCGGACACTTCTGCTGCCGCTGCTGTCCCAACCTGACAACACTAAAGTCATTAATGTACACTTAATTGGTTCAAGGTCAGACCCGCTGCTGCTTTGTGTAAATCCAGGTGAAATTAAACGTTACGTGCGGTGACAACATGTACTCCGGAGATGTTGACAGATGAATTATTTTGTACACTGAAATAAACATGGAGGAAAGTTTTTATAGTGTGTGTTTGTTTTCAATAATGACATGGCTTCTACCTCGACATACCTTTGCGGTAATTGGTGATAGGACTTGTTGACCTAGTGATAAGGCCCGCCCTTGAACTCCAACAGCCAATCAAAATCCATGTAACCCCTTGATACATTCACACCTTATTTGGAAGAGGAGTTTTATACATCATTACATATACGAAATGTACATTAAACATTTTTCACTGTATTTGGGTTTTTTTGTTTCATGTACACAAAATATATAAGAGGGCTTTAAAACAAAATATTGTTATGGAAAAAATAAATGAATAAAATACTGGAAATTGAAATTCACCACAACTTAATATTCCTAATCAAATGGCATAAATAATCTTTGATAGCATCTTAATAACAAACAAAGGTACCACTTTCTAGTCTAGTTTACTTAAAAACGTAATAAGAAATCCAAAATCCCTCTGTAGATTTTTTTTCTACCTAATATGTGTACAAAATGAACCAAGAAATTTAAACCTGGTTTTGTCAATTTTTCAATTTTATATGTCTCAAATATGGATATTTTTGGCAGTTTTTACACATAAAATGTCTTATTTCTACATGAAAACTTGATGACAAACTTATAATAATAATAATAATATATTGTAATATATTTTTTTCTTACATGTATGTGAGTAAACTACAGGAGAAGTTTCAAATTTATATCTTTCAATTTTATATTCTTTCCTATTCACCTGTATCTCACCTTAATTAAGGTTAGGGTTAGGGAGAGTATTAGTTTAGTTGTTACTAAGCCTGAATAATTCTTAATAAACTTCCTTATCAAAATTTTTCATTATGAATCAAGTCTTTGTTCATGCTTTCTTAAGGCAGGAACAAGTGTAGTTATTACAAAGTGTTACCCAAACGACTTATGGCACAAATAGTAAACTGCTAATTAAGTCAATCTTGACATTTCAGACGAAAAGAAGAAAGTTCCCAGGATTGTCTTAAAGTCCTCATGGGCCTGGTACATCTGAGAGCAGTTTCACTAATGACTGTGATTGAAGTCAAGGCTGTTTAGAGCTGATAAACATTCTGACCGTCATCGCATTGAGAACTGGAATTCATCTGTTTTGTTGAATCTCATGCAAAACACTTTTATTTTCTTTGATGAGTACTTTTCAGTGAAATTATCAAAAAGGCAGCCTTTAGATAACCCTGGCTCCAAAATGTCTTATTGCCCCGCTCAAACTGACAGCAATTAAATCTATAAATATTACATTGTAAGATTTGGGAGTGGCGAGGATGGATGATTATATGAGAACAGGGACAGCATTATATATTTGGAGATAAAGTTGAACCAGAATTAAATGGTTCAACTTTGGATGGTAAGACTTAAACTGCAATACACAAAGCCTAGATATGTGTATTTATGGACACGTTGATCAGAGAGAATATTTTGCCCACATAAACAACCAAGTTTCAAGGTTCAAAGGTTCAAATCTCGCTCGATGTGTTGCTGTCATAATGTCATTTTCACTCCCTCTCCAATCGAATATAATGTGCCTTGTTGCAAAAGGAAGGGCATCTGGTGTGAAATAAATCAAAAATAGCTGTAAAAGAGGTACCAAAAGTAGAAGAATTGTTAAATTTTTCTCGAACATTGTTTTCTGTTGACCACACCACTGGTCAAGACAGACAGTTGTATAGACTTTGCATGGCAGTTTTAATACAATCAACAAAGTATCAGCAACAAATGAAATACAAATAAATTTACTTATCTAACTGGCCATCCATCTATCTCCATATATCCATCTATCCTTCTATCCATCCATCTATATCCATATATCCAGACATCCATCCATCTCTCCATCCATCGATCCATCTAGATATCATCCATCCATCCATCCATCCATCCATCCATCCATCCATCCATCCATCCATCCATCCATCCATCCACCCATTCATCCATCCATACATACATGCATCATCCATCCATCCATCCATCCATCCATCCATCCATCCATACAGTTATACTCAGTATAACTGAGATTGCACATCTCTTTTCAAAATGTCCTATTCAAACTGCATGTAATTGTGAATCTCAAATGAATGACCTAGGGGCTCACAGCCCAAACCTATCCACCTCATGTTCAAAGCTCAATATTAGATTAATTACAGACAATGATGTATCAAATATAATTTCTACATTAAGAAGCTCTAAGGCTATGGATGAATTTGGATTTGATACTAATCTGTTGAAGCGCCATAAATCTAGTTTTCTGTATCCATTAACTCATCTTATTAATCTATCAATTACTCAGGCGGTCGTTCCACTTAAATGGAAGGTGGCTAAAGTAACACCCATTTATAAATCTGGTGATAAAACAGACCCTGCTAACTATCGACCCATCAGCATATTACCTATCTTCTCAAAGATAGCTGAAAGTGGATAGCCAAATCCATTACTGAACATCTTAATAATGGTGGCCCGGGCCTACACCGCATGCAATTTGGATTTCGGTCCCACCATTCAACTGAAACGGCTGTCTGTGTCTTTATTGACAAGGTTAAATCATACTTAGATAAAAACACATATGTTGCTGCTGTTTTTATTGACTTTAAACGTGCGTTTGATACGGTGAATCATGTTAAGCTCCTCGCCAGACTCTGTGCCTTTAACTTTAGTAATCATACTGTTAAATGGATACAGTCCTATTTACAAGACAGACATCAATGTGTTCAAATACAGGATAGTAAGTCACCCTATCTGCAGTGTTCAGTAGGGGTCCCCCAAGGTTCAATCTTAGGCCCCCTTCTATTTTCGATTTATGTTAATGATCTGCCTAGTGTCTGCAAAAATGTTGACACGATTATGTATGCTGATGACACAGTCATTTTTACACATGCTAAAAGTGCTCATGAGGCAGCCCATCGTCTCTCTTTAGCTTTAGATGACCTACAGAAATGGCTGAATGATTCATGCCTTTGCCTTAATGTAAAAAAAACAGTATCTATGTTCTTTACCAAAGCAACAACAACCCTGGTCCCAGCGAAAATATACCTGGGAGGACAAGAATTAACAAATGTTGATGAATTTAAATACCTTGGAGTGGTACTAGATTCAAGACTGTCCTTTAGAAAACATGTAAGAAAAATTGTAAAAACTATCAATTTTAATATTCGAAATTTTAAACATATTCGGCCATCCTTAACTGATAAAGCAGCGGTCACATTTTTGCACTCAATGATACTGTCTCATATTGAGTACTGTATCACAAGCTGGTCCTATACAAGTCTTTCTGTTATTGGACCCATTGAAGCATGTTATAAAAGAGCATTGAAAATCCTAGATAAGAAACCCTTTTCTTATCACCATTGCCAAATTCTTGATAAATATAATTTTTTTAAATTTTGTAAACTTTAAACAATTTAAAGCGGCCTGTCTGATCTATAAGGTCCTACATGGTATGGCGCCTCCACCATTGAATGATTTTATCAAACCAAAATCTGTCAGCTCTGCTGGATCAAGAATAACTCGATCCACCGTCAGAGGCGACTGTGAGCTACCGTTCAGGCGAACTGCCTTCTCCCAAAACGTCTGGTCATACCACAGTGTAACATTCTGGAACACTATTCCACTCTCAGTGAGGGAAAGCACAAGTTTTCCTACTTTTAAGAAACATTTAAAATCATGGTTGAGAGAGAGACAAACATGTGATCATGTGTGAGCCCAGATATGTTAAAACTTACTCATGTGCAGCATACGCTTAACTATATCTTCACGTCAAAATGCAATAGGGATCGGTGCAATGCAAGAGTGTGTGCAATAGGGATCAGTGCAATGTAAGGGTGTGTGCAATAGGGATCAGTGCAATATAAGGGTGTGTGCAATAGGGATCAGTGCAATAGAAGGGTGTGTGCAATAGGGATTAGTGCAATATGTGTATGTGCAATAGGGATCAGTGCAATGTAAGGCTGTGTGCAATAGGGATCAGTGCAATTAGGGTGTGTGTAATAGGACTCCGCAGTAGAAGGGCTTGTGCAATACAGATGTGTCTTAATTGTTGTCTGTGACTCTTCGACTTGTTCTGTTGAATGTTTGTAGTTGTACTAACATGACTAAACCTTGTTTTCCTGTCACTGTTTAACTGAAGTGTACTGTGTGTTCTTATCTTTCTGTTAACCTGCCAGGGGGTCTGCAGATGGAAATTAGCCTTGGGCTATAATCTGGCATATTTACGTTTGTGTAAATGTTCATTAATATGTATTGTTCCCCCTTTTCCTTAAATAAAATAAATAAATAAATAAACATCCATTCATCCATCCATACACCCATACATACATGCATCATCCATCCATCCATCCATCTGTCCATCCATCCATCTTGACTCAATGTGACTTTGATATCATTTGGGAAGAGGAGGGACTCTCAGCAGAGTTCTGGCCAATCACAGCAGCCAATTGACAAGCTTTGATATAAAAACAATATAGCTTTTATCCAAATGAAAAAGAAGCATCATACTGTTATCTTGTTACTATTGTATTGACCTAATTCCGCCCCACCCACTTTTGCCTTTTTTTATGTCTATGATCCACACTCTTGTAGTAAAGGGACTTCCGGTTTTGACGCAAATGAGGGAAAAGTCTCTCGCTAAAACATTATATAAAGTAGATGAGTTGATTTGTCTAAAATGTTTAATGTACACAAGCAACAACAAGTCAGCAACGCACCGATTTCCTGAGCGGCAAAAAAGATGGCGGCGCCCACGACAACTTCTGGAATACGCTTTGCAAGGTAACAGTTGTGGAATTACCTCAATGTCATATTTGCTGCCCATGTTCAATCAGGAAGTAACATTATAAACTTTACAAAAAATGTCAAACTGGGGACAAATTGGCAAAATTTGTAGTAAACTACAAAAGCAACTACTTTTTGGGAACTTTAACTTCACTTTAATGTACTTTGAGATGTTCTTGCGCAATTCAAAGTAGAAGTAAAAGTACAGAACAAATCCTGGCAGTGAGAAAAGAGGAGGAGGACAGTCCTTGGGGGATGATGTTTTCTTGGTATACTCATCCAAGTGAAGAAATACTTGACCTTCGGTGATCAATATTTCAGTGAATTGCTCCTTGTGTCACTCCCCATCTCCCCGGCTGACATGGACGAAACCGCGCTGTGTACATGTAGACCCTGAGTTAAGTGAATCTGTCTTATGTTTTCTTGCACACCATCTCCTCCATTGCGCTGCTGGTATTTCAGGAAAGCAGGTGTCAGCTTAGGTCGAGCGTAACATGTCACAAATGGTGTTAAAAGCATGTACTCGTTGGCCTCCACTCTCAATAAGAAATGAGCAAAGAACATGGAAAAAATGATATGTGTTTCTTTTTCGATCCATCCCAAGTGGAGCAGGTCATAAATTAGTGAGACGGATCAAACTGTAGTGTTAGCGCAGATCAAGTATTTGTAAAGAAGCTGAAAGGACTATATGCACGAGATAATGTGGAAGTGCCTCTGCTAGTTCGTGTCACATGAAATTTTAATCCCAGAGCAATTTGAGGATGAATTAGTTATCGAAACACATGACCTATCTTCTTCTAAGAGTTTTAAATCACTAACTTTAGATGGAACAGAGTGTTTCGGGGAATAGTACATTTGTCTGTCAAATTTTGAAACGTTATGCAATTGTTGCAGTGCCTGCAAAATAGTCTCTTTTCCTTCCTATTTTACTGTTACTACTCTGGCAGCACTTTAGTACTACTTTTTGACACTTTAGTACAGATATACTAATAGTATTTTATTCACGAAATGAAAAGGTTTCTCTTTGCATTTTAAAGATGCACTTTGTCACATTTCTGGTGGAGAGGTGACCCTTCTCAAAATGTTTTTCAATTTTTTTTGAGCAACAAAACCATTTGTAACTAACATCTTCAAGTATATAAATGAGGGTAGACTCCCACATAAAAAGTGCACCAGAATATACATCAACTGTGGATCATGAGTCTCTTCACACTTTTTCTCATTTGGTCTTGATTTGAGCCCAGTTAAGTTCTGATATAGAACTTTTTTTTTTTTTACTTTGCAGGTCCTGGTTTAGTGTAACCTGCCGATTGACAGACTGATGTGTGTAGCACATGAGTTCTACACATTTATCTGGAAAGGCTTGCGCTGAAAGTGATTAGGAAAAGGCGGAACGTCATGACAAATATTTGAAGTTGACTGGCTAAAGCATTGCAACAGTGGAACAAGCAGAGAAATCAAACTTGTGTTGAATCAGAGAAAGAGACATCTTTCCTGTCCACAAATCACAAAGTGCTTCCCTCAACTTGTTTTTCAAAAACAAAAACAAACCTGTCCATATTTTCGCTGAAATAGTCTATTGGTGTTTCAGGCTCAATAGCAGCAGCAGGAGCTGGATTCTCATGAGCTTCTGAAGTGAAAAACTTTGTGACAATTCATCTTGCTGTACATGTTAGGTTTAGTCCTGGTCTACTCCAGATTTAGTTCCATATTTAGCTTAGTCCTAGTTTTGATTAGTGTGTGCACATGTGAACACAGCCCTAGACCGATTTGTTTTTTCCTGGAAGGGATAAATGGATGATGATTCAATACAAGCTCAACATGTGCTTCCTTATTCCAGATGATACAAAGAACAGCGCTATGTGTTGTTCAAACTGTTACCTAGCTATAGCCGGAGACAGGCAGAACTAACTGGGGGTGTAGTAAGAGTTATTCTTATTGTGGCAGCCAAATAGCCATGGTTCACTTACACAATCTGAGAACTTTTGTTCATCTTAACCACATCCGCATCTGAGCGAGATCACTTTTCATAAACTGATTTCTGATGCTTTATACAAAAACCACAGCTTTATTGCACAAGTGGTGAGTGGGCTCAAAGTATGCTGTTTGTAATGCCTTCTGATACATGTCCACACAGCTTTTGGATTAATGTTATAAGGCTCTATTCAGCAGTTTACTTATTAGTTTTCTTGTATGGACTGGTCTTTCATATTTGTACTTTTTAAACACTCTTCAGGAACAAAAATATATATCAACAAGTCTGCAGCAACCGACACAATAACCCCAGTTTACCCTGTGTTGTTTGTGTTAAAATTGGTTCTCGTCTCAATGTCTGGCCATGGTAATTATCATATTGTTCTTTTCTTATCAATCCTCTCACATAATTGTTTGTAGCTTGCAGATAAGAATTACTCAGGTTGCATTTTTCCTGCAGCCTCCGCCCTCTGGTTCACAACATTTTAATTAGATTGTTTATCTTTGGGAATAAGTGAATCATGAAACCACATTTTGTAAAACATCAACATCAATTAAACTAGGGTTGGATTTTTATTAACATGATTTGTTGACAGAGGTTAGAAAACAGTTGGCTGGCATAATTCATAATGATTTCTGGTGTCTGTTTGTTACAGACAGGTATGTGCGTGTTTGAAAATATTCAGAAAATGAGAGAGAGAAGTCCGCTAGCCTCTGTGTTCCAAATAGGAAGTGAGTTTAGGTGCAAATTGGCTCCTTCAGATCTGGCTCCCATTTCACTTTCTACTGAAACATCTGCACTTTTTCTCTGTAACTACTGCTGTCAGACTTGTCATTCAGGACTTAATATATACGTTTTTAAATGCTCTACATTATCCTTATCTTTGTAAATCAAAATATGAACAATAATAACTGACCAATTTGATGCCTTCTTTACCTGTGGCTAAGCACCCACACCATAGAATCCAGCGGTGCAAGCAGGAAGGGGTGATTACCCTCTATAAACTCACTCCTGATAGGCTCGTTGGTTGCGGGTTTCTAAATAAGGAACTTGGCTCCACATTAGCCGCTAAAATTGCTAGCCGGGATTAGCTTCAAGTGTGGCGTCCCTTGGTCCACGTCTTACATTAATGAACAGTTTTTACTTTCTTATTTCAACATGTTTTTATTTATCGACGATGTAAACCCTCATTCGTCCAGTATGTTTTTATTTATTTATTTATTTTATTTATTCATTTTTTCAAGTATTGTTCTTATTTTATTCACACTTTTTATTCACTGTTTTGATGACTACAAAACAAAGCCAGTCGGCTTCAGAAGTAGTTTATCATTGCCTGTTCCACAGTCAGACTTTAAACTATATATGTTTTATCTCCATGGATACAAGCAGTGATGGAACCAAGCCAAGCAACAAGTCAGATCCGTGGAGAGCTAACCCTGCTCACAGTTGAAAAACATTGCATTTTGAGCAAATAAAAAGACCTGTTTATTAGTTGATATGTTTAAGGCTATACTTTGGATCATTGCAGGCAAAGCGATGACATTTCTACAGAGACAAGCAAATGGTGCAAAGTTTTTCCAAACCAGTGCACTACAGTAACAAGTTCTTTCACCAAAAACTTCACTTTGACGACTTTCTGCTTGAGTAAAATCATGCTGCCATGCAGTAAGCATACACTTATTATTGGCTTCTTGTATCTTGTTGCTGACAGTATGAACACTGCCTCATGTCGCTGTTTAATGTAAAAGTGAAAGTCGTGCACATATTTTTGTTATCGGCATGCATACTGAGTGTCCATTTAGGCTCCATTGCACAACAGCTTGACCCTGTCTTGAAAAACATTAGAGAAGGTCTTTTTCGCAGTGACGCGGACCTGCTTTTTCATGCCAGGGGATCATAAAAAAATAAATCTCCTTCAGTGAGCCCTATGTTGTTTCAGTTTAAAAACGTGTAGCCGCTTTGGGACAGGCGCTCTATCAAAATAAGAGCCACTGTTCAAATAAACTCAACACACAAGTTCAGGCCTGGAGATTTCTGACATTTACAGGCCACAGCTATTCTCATGAAGATTAATGCTTTTTTAAAGAAATGGGATATTGAATAAATATTAAACAAATGTTGTAAAATCTTCCCTGGATGTGAATTGGATTGTTTTGAAATCGATAAAAAGGCAGTGAAGTGTCAGAATACTGGGTGATGAGAGCATGTTTAGAAATCAGACAATGCGTTTGAATGGTTGACTGCCCCCAAAGCTTAAGCCAAGGAAATATTCACTGTAGAAGTAAGTTATATTTGCTGCTTGTCAACACATGGCAGGAACTGATACTCTCAATAGAGGCACAGGCATGCGATTTTAGACATTGTAGTCCGTGTGGGAGTGCAGCAAAAAAGCAGCACTGTTACTTTTAAGTACTTAATGCATTTACTTTTGGCTTTGTCGTGAACTTGCATTTATTTATTTAGTTTTAGTCAAAAATTCCTTGGACTGCCTCTCCTCAGATCTTACCTGTATCTTGGCCTGTTTGTCTCTACAGCGATAGATAAGCAGGTGCGGTTCTTCCACCACAAAAGTTACACAGTGAACCTACAATATTGTAGACATACAAGCAATTCAAATAAAAGGGAAAATAATATGTTTAAGGCATGAACAAACCCCAAGGTTGATGGTTTGATCCAATTTCCGACCAGTGCATATTTTTGTTATTGTATTTGGACATTTAATCTTCATAATTCAGTGAAGGTCGGGCAGTGACTACTGTTTGTTAGGGGAACTGCAGAATGAAATTGGCAGCCATAATTCTGTCAGTCCCAGGACAGCTGTGGCTAAAGGTGCACAGTGGCTGAGGTTTGCACTCGCTTCACAGCAAAAAGTTTACAGGTTCGACTCTGGGGCGCCAGGTCCTTTATGTGTGGAGTTTGCATGTTTCTCCTGGTGTCGTGGTGAGTTTCCTCCAGGCTCCGGTTTCCCCCACCAACGTAAAACATGCACCGTAGGTGAAGTCTTCCTGTTCAGGTCCTGACCAAGCCAAGCTCAAGATCGGCTCATGAACAG
Organism: Rhinogobius similis; assembly: GCA_019453435.1. Classification (NCBI taxonomy): domain Eukaryota; kingdom Metazoa; phylum Chordata; class Actinopteri; order Gobiiformes; family Gobiidae; genus Rhinogobius; species Rhinogobius similis. The sequence goes on along the minus strand of CM033633.1, from coordinate 18,039,659 downwards.
TTTTCCCCAGTGAGGTTGGGTAAGATGCAGAGGACAAATTTCCCTAAGGGACAATAAAATGTGCCTTAACCTTAACAACAAACTTATGCAACCAGATAAGTAGTTCTCCACCTTTCTCAGTTGTGACCTCCATAATAATGATCCTTGATATTTCCGACTGTAACACAAAAAGTAGGCAACCCAAAAATATGTCTTGTTTGATTTTATTTTCAGGAAATAATCTTAGATAATGATTTTAGTTAGAGTTCAATAGATTGAAATCTACATTTACCACTTCATTAAAAGGGTGTCAAGATTTTAATTTTTTTCCTCCATCATCTGGGGACCCCCTGAAATAAATTTGCGACCCTCTGGTTGAGAACCACTGAGTATGGTGAGTGAATGAATAATGCATGAAAGCATCTAAAAATTTTAATATAAGAAAGATGCATTATTTTTACTTTTTTTTTATCCGACAAAACAGATAAATAATGTTTGCATTTTTTCACTGACAACTGACCCAGAGTACCAGTAAATTGAAACGAAACAGTAAACTATAAAATAAAATCTAGTTAGAAGTTAAATTTACTCAAAAGTTACCAAACTAACTGTAACTGTGCAAATGGAACTCAATACAAGCCACCTCTGTAACCAGCAGAACAAACATTAAGTATTTAGACATGTGAAAAGAGGAGTGTGTGAAGTCATGCATGGGATACAGTGAAAAGACGCATGCAGAAGTCAACCTACACAGATGGGACATGGAGGAGGCGGGAGGTGCGAGCGGCCCCCTCCTGCTCTGGGACGGGGAAAGTATGTTTGGATAAGAATAGAAACTGGAATAGCACCTTTTTACGGCACATCTGTTTGGCCTGAGTGTAGTGTGTCCCTCATAGCCGTACACTTGACACATCACTTCCCCCAGGGCACAGAATATACAAGCGGGCTGGACGCTCAACAGGGTTTCCTCGGCACGCAAACCCCGGACCAGTATGAAACCATCTCTGCTCCACTACACAGGCTGGGTTTAGAGTTATGTCTGCTGCTTGGATTGGAGGAAAGTTTGAAAGCACTGAATTCTAACCTTTCAGTGGAATTTCAGGTTAACTAATGGTTACATTATAGGCTTAAAGAAATAACCACCTGCTTGTCTCCATTGACATGTTGTTGCCTGGAATGTTCCACAGTATGGTATTAAACTCATATACTGTACATGGACACAAGCAGGTGGCACTGCCAGGTCAAGTTTCAGGGTTGATTTGTGGCTCTGTTTGCAGTAAGAATGCATGCATGGTATTTTTTGAAACTCATGTAATTAAATTAATGCCAAATAGATAAGTTTAAAGGTGCTGCACCTGATTTGTATTGTAGTCTCCTCAAATGTGAAAAACAGAACTGGGTCATTTTAAACTGTTTGCAGTGGCCCAAATGTATTGGTCACTCACCTAATACATTCTAAGTATCCATACTATTCACTGCAATGAGTTTATATAACTTTCAGAGGCCATAGCAAAATTTAGTTAGCATGCTAACAAACGTTAATAAACGTTAGCATACTAACAGCGTACTTTCCACCAAAAAATAAAACATTCTATAATTAGATTCAGAGAGCATACAGCCATCTTATTTTGATCCTAAGAGCTGCTTTTAAGCAAAACACATTTGACTTAATTTCTAAAAAAAAACAAAACCAATCAATAAGCAGTAAAGTTACATAGAGTTCCATTATTAAAAGGATAGAAACGTCATTGAAAGTTAGAGCCAGATGTTGTCCAGCGCAAACTGGCGCTTTATAATGAGGCTGCTACAAGGAGAGGTACAGTTTTTATTGTCTCATGTCCTGGGTTAAATTTGTGGACAATTTGGGGTTTTTCAGTGTGGAGTTTTCTTAATCTTTCACGTGTCCTCCAGTTTCTCTTATTAGCCACAAGCCCTCAGTGAATACTCCACCAAATTACTCCTGGCTATTGGGTTAAAATCTGAAGATGGACTTCTGGTTGTGATACTGTGATCATCGTTTTGAAGCATGAAAATCAGAGAAGTGTATTGCTTAAAGACACAACAGACGTGACTGTTGCTAGTGACTATGGAGTTAATTACGACTCCAGAAAAGTTTTATCACATCCTGTACAACAGAGTTTAATCATTAATTATGAATAAAAAAGAATGCAATGCAATGCAATGCAACGCAATGAAATAAGACATAAATGATTGCTTTCATGTCATTTATTACTTTATCACGTTAAAGCCCCTTTTCATGGTTTGGCCTTATCTTTACTGTCTTACAAATATTAAGTTATCCACAAAAATAAAATAACTTAGATATTAACCATATTAAAACATACAAATACATACAATACATTACTTTACAATTAGGACATGAAATGCATATTGCTGGTATTTCCCAGAGATCTCTTGATTACAGTTCTGGATGTGCAAAAACAACTTTAAACACCAGAAACATTATTATTTAATCTTGTGCTTTCCACACAAGATATTTGAAATAAATTACAGTTTGATAGAAAGCCTCTCACTCGCACACACAATGAATAAGATTAAATGTACAATGGCAGAAAAGATAATATTCAGAATGTACAATTTGCAAATAGTGATGCACAACACATTTAAAACAATTGTACAAACACTGAGACGTTTTTAGTGTGAGAAATGAAAGCCAGTTCATGTGTGCCAAGTCTCCGAGGCACTGATAATTATTTTATTTTAATATTTACATTTAGATTTATATTATACACTGGCTTGATAAAACATGGCCTTTACATTATTGTTGTCTATTTGCATTCCCATGTTATTTCATAGGCCTGTAGTGGTTCTTAACTCCATAAGAAATGCTTTGTGACCTTGATTGTGAAATTCCATGAAGCACTAAATGTGGTATCAGTCTTTTTCTAGCTTACAATAAAGTCACTCTTATTGCCACTTTGCATCAGGTATATGATGTAATTTGATATATACTTGCTTAAAATAAGTCTGTTGTAAAAATGTGTAAATCCTTTTGGACATTTTTATTACTTGAAACTGAGTATATATTTACACCGACAGTTACGCAACTGCGAAATTTCACTATGCATCTTCCCTTTGGCAGAAACTGTGATGACTATGAAGAATGTCATGTATGTCTTCGGAAATGTGACAAAAAACAAACTTGGATCTCATTTTGCAGCATATAATTCATATATGGTAGTATTTTTTTGTCCTGAGGGCTGTTGCTCTCCTCAAATGGTCTTGATACATGATTTGCTGACTCTACTTGACCAATCCTCCTTTTAAGCTGCACCGAGACCTTTGACTGAGACACAAAGGCGACAGGGCAGTGCAGCGGACATGTTTCTGCAGCTGTACTTGAATTTCCTTTGGGATCAATAAAGTGTGGTATCTATAATGTTTGCGTTTGTTACTACAAAGCTGTTTAACACTTTTATGAATCAGCACATCATCATTGCTCATATGATATACAATTAATGCATCTGTTGTCTTGCTGGTTTTCCAAATCAGACAACATGACATGATAAAGTTCATGTTTTGGTTTCACACAAACCTTGGAGTGTTTTCAATGTCCACTCCAATTGTACGTGCAGTTTTTGTGTCTGCTTTCTGTCTCCTTCAAACCAGGAGTCCATTGCAGAAAGAACTTGGGGCTTCTTGTAACAGTCCTCCAGCTTCTGAAAATGTCTTTGGATTTAATGTCTCTACTATACTTCATTTACAGACACTGACCCATTCTGTTATCCGACATTCTTCACACACCACGTAGCAACACCAGTGGAACTTGCAATTGCATCTTTCGCTCCTCGTTTGTTGGAGGATATTATGCCCCCTCCCGCAACAGAGACTCTCGCAATTGTCCATTCCCGGGCTGGTCTTGTTGCAAATTCGGCCCAGAGTCCCGGCTGAGTCCGAACTCAAGTCCCTCTCGCAGAAATCTGGACTCTTTTCAAAGTAGATCAGTTCGTTGGAGTTCGGTCGTCGGCGGTGATGATGGTTGCTGTGGTGGTGATGGTGGTGCCGGTGGTTGTTGTGATGATGGTTGTTGTTGTGGTGGAAGTCGTGACCGTTTCCGTGGTGGTTGTTGCCTTGTTGGGAGTGGTCGAGCTGACCCGTGTTGCGGTTGTGAGCCTTGATGAGCGTGGCGTAGTCGAAGCGCTGTTTCAAAATGGAGCCCACGACTCTGAACTCGGGGGTGACCTGCCAGCAAGTCTTCAGCTGGCAGCTACCGGACGTCCCGTGGCACTTGCACTTCCTCCTCATGTGGTTCATAACGACCTGGAAAAGACACAGAAGAACAAAACATTTAGAAAAGACTTGAGATCTTATGCAACTAACTGATGAAATGAATGACAATTTTTGGATTCAATGTAGTACTTTTTTCTGCCATTCAAAGACAGAATTATTTTTGATGCATTTTTCTCTTTTGGCTTTTCTCTTTCGTGATTAGTTGTAGTATTTGTCCTCTGAAATCAAAACACTACAACTTAACTTTCATAAATTCTTTGCCCCAATGCGTATGGTGACTGAAGTATACCTTGTGTTTTTTAGTGCTTGATGCTCCTCCTTCGCCCCAAAAAAGATGATTAATGATAAATGAATGGAATGAATGGAGGCCAAGTACGAGTCAGGTATGTGAAGATGTAAGCTTCCTAGTAAGGGCGCACATTTTTTTCGGTTTTTTGGTGCAATAAAAAACAACCAAAATGCAAAAATCTTTAATATTTAATAAAGGTTTACAGAAACAAACAAAAAAAGGCATCTAAAAATCATCAGTCTAAATTGTGTGTGAAGTGTATTGACCAGGAACATGTTGAATAGCAGAATCACCCACCCGCACCAATGTTTATGTACAAACTGGTGAACATTAATTGTAAAAAGTATGTTTAAGAAAGGTTTTTTTCATCCACCGTGAAGGCATTATCTGGTATGTATGCAAGTAACCCACCCAGAAACTCCTTTTAAACCAACGGAAGGAACTAAAATGAAGTTTGACTGTTTGTTAGATTTATACTGTTCACATTTAGAAAGAGTTTGCTTCTGATGTAATGCACATGGGGTCTCTCAGTCACTTTTGTTTGGTTATAGTTTGCCACTTCACTGTTTCACCGTTCAACGAAAGAATTAAGAAAGATTGGACCCGCATTAAAACCATGGTGGTCCTGGTCTGACGAGGAATATCAAATATCACTGATGGATGCAGGCACTACCCAAACATACACAGTAATGTTTTTTCAACTTTTGCACAACTTATGCCCCAAATCATGGCAGAGATAAATGAGTATACTTGACATAATTCTGCAGATGGTGGAAAATGTCCATATGTGCTATCAATACGTCTAACGAGGATAGGAATTCTTGTTTGAGTTTGTCATCCATTTTGAAAGCAATCTTGAATACACAAAAGCACTCACTTAGAAATCCCCTGATCCATGTTGTTTATTCAGTAACACATCTGTTTGTCTGTGTATGTAGGTGTCTTTGTAAACACGTGTTTAGAAGTCATGACTACTTTTAAAATAGATAAGATGCAATTAGCAAAAGAGGAACCGGGCCACCCACTGAACTGAAGAACTGTCAATGCTTTGGCTTTCACGTTTAGTAAATGTTGTTTTTATCTGAACAAAAGCATGTCTATCTTTTTATCGTTTTGATTGATTAAACTAAACACTTTTAATTAAAAGTTGTCTCTTTTTATAGACCTTTCAAATACAGGATCTTGGAATCACTGTCAGGTTTGTTCTAGTACTTTAACCAGTCTGGTATCGATTTAGGATTTATAACCAGATTAGTGATGTCCAGCGATAACACAAGTTTGAATTACCTTTATTTTTATATCTATGAACATCTGTCTCTGATTTTTGCCTGTGCCAATATTTTGTCTTCGTTTTCTGGATCTAGCAGTGAGAACTCAAATTATGAAACCTGCAGACTTCAATTCTAAGTATCCAAAATTATGTACGTTTCCTAAATGACTCTTGATGGACAATTTACCGTCAACTTGTACATTTTACATCATGTGATTGTGAAGTCTGGAACTAATATGTTGGTTTAACCAAATGTCTACATATTACATGTAAATGTATTAATGTTTGCTGCAAAGGTGACCCACTTTTGAGTCCAAAATGAGCTGGCCTGCTTGTGAATAATTGATCTATATTAAGTTTTAATACATGACTACTATTGCTACGACTAATACTACTACTTCTATTACTATTTCCACTACTTTGATGTCATTTCAATCCTTTGATATGCAATTTTCTCACATAAATTGTAAAAAATTAACATTACCGATACAAAAATGTCCAAATATTGCATCATGCCAGTAGGAATGCAAAATATTTCCACTACTTTTGTGTGTAACGTGCAGAGCAAGTGTTTCAAACTATGCATTACGCACATAAACACTTTAAAGTGGTATACAGAGAGTGTTGAGAAGAAAGTTTCCAAACCTGAAATCAGTGGTTACAGATCCTAAGGGCTGTTCTACTGTTGAGTAAACAACATTATAATATAGCCTTAACTTCACAGCACAAACCTCTCCTTTAGTTTTTTTTTTTTTTTCATAGGGGCCACGGCAACCCCAGAATCACAACTGGCATTGCCCTAAACATACCGTGTAGTCTCTAATCTTCCAGCTCCACAGCCCACTTAAACCTTCAAGAGACAAACTGACCCGCGGAGCGTAATTGCATCCACATTGCTACTGTTTGAATGCACAGCCAATACGCCAGCACTTCAAAGCCCATAGGAAAGTAATGGGAAGGTGAAAGAGGTGTTTTCATGAGGCCGAATTACATAAAGAAATAAACACTTGAATAGTTGGAGGAGATTAGGATCAAAACGGTTGGTATAATGTTTATGGACACTCTCCCCTTAAATGTAGTGTCTGGAAAAGTTGTTGACAGTGATGGATGTGTTTTGAAATTTTGACATTGACCATTGACGATAGAAACATGTCACTGTAAAATATCTAACACTGACAATGATAACTTTCATGTAATGTCATAATATTCTTTGGGGACAAAAATATGTAGGCAAACTTTCTGAAGCTCTGTTATTCAATTCAATCAAGATTAGCCCAGTACTAAACCAGGAATAGAACGGTACTAAAGCGGGTCTATAATGGGACCAAACCAAGTTGGGAGAGTGTAAATGCACTCTTGGAGTTGAAACTACAGCAGGTGAGCGGATTTCTACAAGTTACAGTTCAGCTCTGTGGGGAGGCGAGTGAGCTCAGTATACATGTTTTTCAGGGTTTTTGAGCAAAAAAACGCCTGCGAGGAAATAATTGTAATAAAGATACATTTACATGGAATGTTCCAGACAAATCTGTACTGAGACAAATTGCACCTTTGCAACAAGATGTGTTTTATTCTGTGGAATATTACAGTCAAAGGAGCAACATTTCCATGGAAACAAGCCAGATGAGGCTCCTCCATGCCAAGTACAAGTCAGGTTTGTGGAGACTCAAGCCTGTTCATGATAATTAAGGACAATTTTTTTCCCAGACTTTTCAGTGCAATAAAAACATTTTTAAAAAGGCTTTTTTGGCTAAAAAGGAAAGTACTGGGGCTTTAAATTGTGATTGCCAAGTGGCCCATCATTATCATGTGTTTTAGGGCTGTTCTATTACCCTTAAATGTTGGACTGAGATTAACAAAGTACTGCAGACTGTTTTGACATTGGACTTCTGAACGATGTCTCTGGGCCTCAAAACTCCTGCCATGAACACAATAAATGGATACGTTTGGAGCACACTGGCGAAGAAGAAGACCAAGAAATGAATGACACAAACTGCACCAACAATCAAGAACTGGACTGACATTGTAACTTAACATACCTATAATCACATTTAGACTTAATTTGAAAATGGAAAAATCTGACAGACTTTGGACCAGTTTCATAGGAATTATTGCTTTTCTTTTCTTCACTCTCTAGTCACTTTGTGTTTTTCTGTTTGAAGAAAAACAAAAAAACAAAGTCCTCTGTTTGTATCTTGATGTGTATTAAAATAAAATCTCTGGACTTACTGGCTGAAAAAAATATAATGATAATAATAATAATGGCAACAAGTTAAACATAAATATAAACAAGTGTGTCCAGGAGAAAAGTACTTCACAGGCTTTGACAGGCTTACACGCCCAAGTCATTATCGGCTAATAGGAAATGTGGAAGCTGTCTGTTCTTGTGTTAGAAGTGTTCTTTTCAGATGTCGAGAGATGATCCTTAAACCAACAAAGACAAAAATGTATAGATCAGCACAGTTTGTCCCAGATCTTTTAGTCACATGTATAGGCTCAGATTTACTGCGGGTATATTTAGCTGTGCACATGACTCAAAGGATTTTATCTGCATTTGTCTCTTTTTTAATGATTATTGATGCTTTTATTTGTTTGTGTTGTGATTCAAGGGCACCCTGCTCGTTCTGTAAAGCACTTTCAAATACAAATTGTGCTCTAAATACTTCCGTTGCCAACATTCAAACACCTTATGTCATTACAAAACACATTGTAATGTTTTTGCAATTTGTTCTTGATTTTTGTGATAATTGATGAGAGTACACCGCACAAGTCACGTTGACAAATTGTTGGTCACATGAAAGCTTGTGATTCTCTGTTTGCCTCTTATCTTTTTGCTCATAAAGAAATTTGCAAATGCTGATGAACACTGATTTTTCTCCCATTTCTGTCATTACTATCGATATGAGTAAATCTGACACCACTTCCTTTACAACAGTTTGCATTATAAAATATCTTGATTTCAGAACATTAGTCTTTATTTCAGCCATTTTGACTAGTTAAGATTAGTTAGACTATATATTTGACGGAACTACATTATTTTACTTTTTTCAATGCATTGCTTCTCAAGCCAAATCATCTGCTGGTGAGTTAAGATCATTTTACTTTACTCTATTGTTTTAAACTGAATTATTGCATGGTCCACCACAGAAATATTCTGCAGAATCAGAAATTAAATGTCATTGACTCAAAACTACTCAAATCCAGATAAAAATTATACATTCAAGTCAATTTAAGGCTAGAAATGCGTCTTTTGCTGTGTCGTATTTACTTATAGTAGTTTTTGCTGCTTTTGTTGCTATACTACGGACACAAATACTTCCCGCCATTACTTCTACTACGATTGATGCTAGTGTCAATACTACAAAGTCAAAAGTGATGATAATTATTAAAAACAAACACACACACACACACACACACACACACACACACACACACACACACACACACACACACACACACACACACACACACACACTTTTCGGGCGCTAGAATATCATTTTCAAAATAAAACTGTAATTGTATAAACCAATATAAAAAAACAAAACAACAACAAACAAACCACTCTCTTATAATTTTAAAATGCCTTTATCAGTTATGCCATAATTGATCAATAGATGATAATGCCTTCTTTTTTTGTTTTTTACACATTGACGGTCCCTTCACCAAAGAGCACCTCTTTAACCATTTTTTCCACTATTTTTCCATAACTGCCTGGAAGTTCATGTAGCATTAGTTTCTTTCGTATCACCATCTGTTATAGATCAAGATTATACAGGAAATGTCCTATTTAGTGATTTTGTTCTGTACTGATTAGTGTCTGAGTAGTAATTTTTTTGACAACCCTAAATGCTGCAACAACTGACTTCTTGTTTAAAAATACTTGTACCTACTACTAATTGATAATAACCATTCAAAGATAGCAACATACACAGACAGACGGACAGACAGACAGACGGACGGACGGACGGACGGACAGACAGACAGACAGACAGACAGACGGACAGACGGACAGACGGACAGACGGACAGACGGACAGACAGACAGACAGACAGACAGACAGACAGACAGACAGATAGATAGATAGATAGATAGATAGATAGATAGATAGATAGATAGATAGATAGATAGATAGATAGATAGATAGATAGATAGATAGATAGATAGATAGATAGATAGATAGATAGACAGAACAACCATAACTTCTCTCTTTCGTTTCTTCAAGAATCCTCTTATCCTCTATATGAATAGAAATGAAAAATGCTGATCCAGTCATTTCTGAATGTTTTCTTGCATGATTCCTGCACAGGATCCTAAAAGTGAAGCCGGGGGGCATTTGCACACCTGCACGGTGGAGGGTGGGCCGTGCTAATTGCGAGTTTGGAGAGAGGAGAGGAAAGACAGTGACAGGAGGAGGAGCGGATCGGGGGATTAGCTCTTGGCTTGTCCCTCAGTTTTGGAGCGGAGGTTTGCGTGTGAGCGGCGGCGTGTGTGGGTGTTTTCTAACAAATCATCTGTCCAGCTCCAGGGGCCAGGTTTGTTAGTCATATCCTGACGCTATTGGCTATTAGGTTTGTATGGTGATTCTGACAACAACTGACAAAGAAACAAAACAAAACAGAAACAAGCTTAAAAAAATGCCCAACTAGCACTATATTTTGCATTCATGTTTAATTCTCCTGTCCTTATATCAACTCTATGAAAACCAAAAAGATGTTATAGCAAAACACAAGGGACTATTAGCATTAACAGAAACGCAGCATGAAAAGGCAACTTAATGTGCTACAGAGGAATCGATGTGGAGCTTTCACACAACAAAAGTACACATTTTTACACATTGCAGACAAAATACAGATAATTTAAAGCTTAACAAACTTGCTCCTGGTAGATTTTGTGCCTCTCTAACTCTAAACTGATGGGGTTGAATACTGAGACACATTCAAAGCAGATCAACGGCCTATGTACGTATTTTATACTTTATTTAACCAGGTAAAATAAAATAATAGAGATCAATCTCTTTTTCTGGGTTAAAGTGGACTGCAGTATGAAGCTTAAACACATTTATACGTTTCAACAACAAAAAACCAAAAAAAGATTTGTGGGCAATGCAATGAGTTTTAAAATCTAAATACCAGTATCGGCAAATATTGGCAAACATCAAACAACAACAACAAGACAAATATCGGATATCTGCTTGAACACCCTGCTCTACTGCACACTCTTGATACATTTACAGTTGTTGTACTGTTGATTAATGTACACTGCCTCCATTAAATGAACCACATACTTACCACAAAACCAGTAAAATAAATAAGCCAAATTAATAGATAAATATTTATTCAATTCAATACACCAATCCCCGACTACTGTATAGAGATTCAGTAGTTTTCCTATAAGCTCAAGCTCTCGCTTCTTTAATTTATTTATTGACATACTGTGAGTGAGAGACAGATGGATGTAACCAATCAGAGTGAAGTGTGAACTCTCAATCCATACCAAAATTAAGATCCAGGCTTTGAGAAAATTGTGATGTTTTTTGCTGTACTCTCTGCTGTGTTGGAAAGTAACAAAGTACAAACATAAAAGTACTTAAGTAAACATTTCTGTATCTGAACAAAACTTAACTTCACTACATTTTTAACTGGACTGAAAAGTAAAAAAGTACTTTTCTCATGGTTTGAGAAATTTGAATTGCTGTTGTTTGCCAAAGATCAGCACATTTCTTTGTCAATATTAATCTATATGAAATACCTTTTACTCTTTAAACTACATTTTACAAAAACGTGTACTTCAGTAGATTTTTGCACGTGAATTTCTTTCCTCCCGTATTGGTACTTTTACAACACAACAAATGAGTACTTTGTCCACCACTGACTCTCCGACAAGCAACCTTTTCTTCATCGAAACTGAAAAACACAACAGGCTGATGACAAACACTTCAGATTTAAGTTGGCCACTGCTGCTGCTTAATGACTGCCTCGTTCCCCGTGTTGCACAGATACACAGACACACATCTGGCTGGTTTTAATGGGCCTGGAGAGTGAGACAGAGGCGTCTGTAAAGCGCCCCAGACTGCGATCAAATGGGACATGTTGGTGGCACATTACTGCGGGCTACATTATATATACACGACCAGAACCGGGACGGCACTAAAGGCAATGAGTGAGTGAGCGTCTGGCCTGGTTATCGCTCGTTTAAATGGGTCAGAGTACATTAGACAAAGAACAGTGGCATGGAAGACGTGGAGTGTTAAAATATGGATTGTGTCGTATGGTATGTGGGCAGTGTCAGCGGAGGCTAAGTGAAGACAAGTGAAACTGTCAGAGGCCTCTTCTGCGATGTAAGTTTAACAACACATGATGGAGTTACGCAAAACGGTCACGCAAAGCTGCTTCCAGGAAAGCAAAGTTGGTTTGTTTTATTACTTTGAATTAAGATTTCAAACAAGAAGCTAATAAGTCCCACGTTTTACTTCTTAACATTTGTTTTAAAGCAATGTTTTACAACTTTTAATTTTTTTTGATAGACTCAGATTTTTTGGAGAGTCATGGTCTGTTTCAATAACAATAAATCAATAAATAATAAACTTTTAGCACTAAATAAAATACAAATGCTTTATCAAATTGCTCTACAAAAATGCCAGTTGCCAGGACTGAATCAGAATGAAACTAGGACTAGATACCAGCCAGATCTGAACCAGAACTAACCCAGAATCCAACCAGGTCTAAAGAAGAATTAAACGAGACCAGGACCAAAAAGGTATAAACTAGGACTAACCCAAAACTGAACCAGTAAACAATAGAAAATATATGATTTAATATTGAAAGATAGGTTGTGGACCGGATCTGGTTATTTTGAGGGCCAGATTTAGCCCCCAGGCCTTAAATTGAATAGGCCTGCTATAACTGTATGAGGCTGAAGTGTTACAACTGTAAGAACTAGAACCAAACCATTGTGTTATAGTTATCATTCTATCACATTTGCCACTGTGTAATCTCTATTATTATACGGGGGTGCACGGTGGCAGAGCGGCTAGAGCTTCTGCCTCTCAATAAGGAGATCGTGGGTTCGAATCCCGCACCACCCCAACGTCGTGGTTTCGAATTCTGAACCACCCTAACATCACACGATCTCTCTGGGTGGAGTCTGCATGTCCTCCCTGCAGCAACCGTGGGTTCTCTCCGGGTTCTCCGGCTTCCTCCCACCGTCCAAAGACATGACTGTGTAGGATAATTGAGAACTCTAAATTGTCCCTACTGTATGAATGTGAGAGTGAATGGTTGTCTGTCCTTGTCTCTGTCTCTCTATGTTAGCCCTGCGGCAAGTTGGCCACTGTCCAGGGTGTACCCCGCCTAAGGCCCAAAGTCACTGGGATAGGCTCCAGTCACCCGCGACCCCTAACGGGAATAAGCGGTAGAAAATGAATGAATGAATGAATGAATAATCTCTATTATTTATCCGAAGAAAGAGCTAGTATATAGTCCAGTCATGAAGTTAATGCTATGTATTGATGGGTGGATCAATAACTTATATATCGACACTGACAGAGCTATCAAACAGTATTAAAACTCATGCAAAAATATCAATACTTAAAATTTCTCCAAAAATACTGATTTTAATAAAGTTTTTTTTTTTTTTTACATTGTGAAACAGTGAAATACATTGTTTATATTATAGGTTTTCTGCATATATATTTACTTTTCTTATTAGTTCAAGCAGAGCTAGCTAGGAAAAATTGTTCATGGTTGAGGAGTTTCAATGCATTTTAGAACAAAACTCATTAGTATCGATAGTATTCCTTGGTATCGGATCAAATTAAAAAAATCAGTGGGATCGTCTATCATCAATTCCACATTTTGTTTGGATTTTCCTTTTGCTTTTTTGTCTATGTTTCTTTAAAAACAGACTGTACGTTAAAAGTCCTTTATTATAGAAAGGACGCCAAGACATTTTGACCAACTGTCTGGTCTTTGTCAAGGAAAGAGCTCTTTCGTAACACTCGAAGAGCACCTGTTAAAAATTGTGCAATTTTAAACATTTTATGACCCAGTGTAGTGCTGCAACAATCTTTAAAAGATTTTTTTTTTCTTCTCCAGAACAATGCATTCTTTTGAACTGGACAACACCACTTAGGGTGCATTCACGATGTCTTGGAGCCTCATTATATGTGGTGTATACAAGTTTGTGATCTAAAGAGGAAGTGAGCGGTGCGGTCCAAATATGCAGAATTTTTCAGACAGAAGCTTTTAAAAATGAGTCAGAAGGAGATCTGTGGTCAGACAAATGAAAAGTGAACATTTTTGAGGAGGTTTATGGAAGTTTTGGCTTTGTCCATACAGATTTGTTAGTAAGACTTCCCCTGGTTAGGTTTTAGTTTGGGCCCAGTTTAAATCCTATAATGTTGATTTGGTTTGAGTCCTGTTGTAGTTCTGCTTCAGTTCTAGTCTAGTCTAATTTTAATTCTGGTTCAGCACTGGATGAGGTGATTGTGCCAATGTGAACACAGCCTTAATGCACAAATAAAAAACACTTCTTATCATTATTGTACTATTCCATTTCAATTAGACACACCTTTCAGTGATCTTGAATGTGCCTTATGTAACCTTTCTGGTGGTCTGCTGATCTCCATGGAGATCAGTGCAAAAAATACATTTCTAGATGAGTTAAAATGTCTTAATTTCAGGATATTCATCTTAATTTTAGATGTTTTGACTAGTTAAAAGTAGATTTTAGTTTCTGACTTGTTTCAACATTACCTACTTCAAGCCAAATTATCTCCCAGTGGGTTGAGATAATTTTACATACCACATTAGCAAATTTATTTTCTTATTTTAAGATGAAGATGAATCGCCTTAAAACCATATTCCAAATTACAAGTAATTAAATCTCATTAAGTCAAAACTACTCAAATACAGATCAAAACTGAAAATTTGAGTTATTTAAAGCAGGGCTGGATATACATTTCTTTGTTGTGATGTCATTGCTTTGCCTGGAATGTTACAGAGTATGGCATTAAACTTGTCTCTCTATCTACTTGTCTCTATGTAGACAAGCAGCTCTTCCAGGCCAAGTTCCAGGTCAGATCTGTGGAGAGACGATTCCGCTCACAGTAATAATGCATGTTTTTTAAGCAATAAAAACACTTAATGCCCTACTGTGAAACTATCCAGGCAAAACAATGACATCTCCATGGTGACACAAGCGAACCTCCTACCCATGAAAAGTGACACCTTTTTCAGTCATATCAAGACCATCGTCGCTGAGTTTGAACTTGAACTTGTCTTGTGCCGGCTGCAGTAAACACAGCAGTATCAGTTACAAAAGACCTTCACAATAAGAGCCTTCTAAGTTACAATAGCAAGTCAGGGTTAAGCCTGGCCTGCTGCCTCGCTCGCCTCTTAATCCTGCCTCCGGGCCTCATATTTTCAAGAGTATTAGGATTTGCAGCTACAAGAAATGCTCTACTTTGATGCACGAGATAAGGTCAAACTATCAAACTGTGAAGAAGGAGCCAGAGACACAACACATGACAGGTAAATTGTTCTTATCAAAGACGGGGCTAAATCTGGTAATACAATATGGTGTTGTTTCAATGGGAGATGTTTCAAAAGCTGTAAATGTTTGTGAGAAAAGTAGTTTGATGAATATTGATGTGCTTTGATGTGTTGTATACAGCCTCATTTGAAACATTGAATTTGGTCTTTGCAGTTTTACATACAACTCTACATTTATTGGTTAAACACAGCATATTCAAGCCTGTAATAGTGATTTTAAACTATATCTGTTGTACTACTACTTCTACTTCTACTTGCTACACTGCTACAGCCTCGCAACTAGTATTTCTAACACTAAGTCACCTACAACAAATACTTCTTCTTCTGCTACTGCTTCTACGACTACACAGAATTTTTTTTATATCTGGCCTAGTTTAAAATTACTTGAACTGATAATTTTTTATCTAGATTTGAGTAGTTTTGACTCAGTGAGATTCAATTGCTCGTGTGATGCAGAGTATTTCAACATTAATTTGGTTTCAAGGCATTTAACTTAAAATAAGTAATACATTTGCCAATTGTGATGCAAAATATTCTATTGGTTTTAAGGTATTTCAGACTGATCATGTGATATTTAGTTTAAAATAAGAAATACAGTCAATCATCTTAACCCATTGGGAGATAATTTGGCTTTAAGTAATAAGTAATGTATTGAAACATGTCAGAAATGGTTTGAAACAAGTAAAATAAAATAGTTCCATCGAATAGATAGTCTTAACTAATCTTAACTAGTCAAAACGTCTGAAATTAAGATTAATCAAGACACTTTAACTCATCTAGAAATTCACGATTGCAGTGTACTACTACTACACTCTGCACTACACAATCTTATTTTGATACATGCTACATAATTTCCCTGATTTCAATATATGTGTACTTATCTTTAACTTAAGATATCAATTATAAATCTTATTTCAAGATATATACTCATTATTTTAGGAATCTTGTCCAAAATATTAAATATGGACCGATTTTTTTAGGCCTTTTTTTCATAATATGCAGTTATTTTATGAGTGTACAACTACTTTTACTGTTCCTGGCATCTAATATAGGCAGATTGTTATGTCAGCCCAAAAGCTCAAGCAGAAGCTGATACTTTGTTTGGGCCGACCAGCTGCTTAAAGAAGATGCAGAAAGCTTCATTTGAACACTTTAAGGTGAAAATGACACTGCACAAAATGAGACTACCTTGCTCTCGTAGCCAGTAAAACAGGGCTGTGGATGAGTAATAGTCTGAAAATAATTGAAATGATCGCGTTTATCAGTCGATCTCTTCTACTAATTTGATTATTTTAGCCTACAATTACGACAACATCCTGCTACTGGGCCATCTACAACTACTACATGAACACTTTGATTATTTATCGCCAATTATGGTTGAAATCGCTTCTACTATTACTGCTTTCACAACCATTTCTACTCTTACTAATTTAATTTTGAATTTTTTCATTGATATATTTTTTTTTCATGAGTTTTCGTCCAGCACACAAAACAAAACATGACAAAAAAAAAAACTAAAATCAAATCGAAAAATAGGAAAACATACATACATTTAAATGCAAATAAATAAAAATGAATAAAAATAAATAATACAACAAATAATTTAATTTGTTTTACTCTCACTACTAATACGAGTTTGATTATTTACCCGCTCTATCTTACCATTAACATGACTTACTACTCCTCCTACATGCCCGCTTTGATCACTCACTCACCTTTACCATTGTTTACTACGACTTCTGCTATGACTACCCTCCCTAGCCCTCTTCTTCTCGTACGTACGGCGCAGATGAAGCTGGCGGTTGCGATTAGCTGTCGTCGATAGAGAGTAAATGAGGCGTAGCGGTGCGTGTGACTGCATGCTCCCGTCTGTGCGCTCTGCCAAAGTAAGTGTTACCAAACTCCTCCACCTCACATCTGTGTTTCACTGACCAAATATTCAGATTCAGCTGACTCAGAGTAATGCACTCACTTGGAGAATTGTGGGGGATGTGTTTGAGACCCTTTCAGAGTGGAATCATGACCATTGTATAATAACTGGACACAATATACTACAATTTGTACTTCTACTGCAGGCTAACAATTAAAACAACACTTATTCAAGATTCCTTGAGAAACAGGGGAAATTACTTGGACACAATAACTCAGAAAAGGGAAAGAATAAACTACATAAACAATTGGTAACACTTTAAAATAATATAAGCATAAGTACAAACTGAATTTATAATGAGCAAATAGTAAATAAAGAACCATTCAGGCTTAGTAACAACTTAACTAATACTCTAACCCTACCATAGCCCAACAAATCCTGAATCATTGTTAATAAACTATAAGTTCATTATGAATTAAACATAGGTGTAGTTCTTATAAAGCGATACCAAACAATCTACTACTACCATTGCTGTTATATGACTTACACTTTTAAAATATACTGTTACATCAACTACAGCTACTGCATCAACTACTACAACTTCGGTCATAACAAATACATCTAAGTTGTGTTGTTTTATCCTAAACTGAGCCCATTTCAGTCCTGTTGTGGTTTGGTCTTGTTCTTGTTCTTGTTCCTTGTTCCTTGTCCCGATCTAGTCCAGGTTTAGTTTTGGGTTTAGTCTTAGTTTAGTAAGTTTAAAAAGCTAAGCTTCACATTTTCAAAAAATCCCAATTACAGCAATATTTGAAGGTGCACTTTGTAACTTGTCTTGTTCTGCTTGTTTCCGTGGAGATGTTATTGCTTTACCTGGAAATTTTTGCGTATGGCATTAAACATGTCTATGTCGGTGGTGACGAGCAGGCGGTTACAGGTTGGATCTGTGGATAGGGGACTCCCACATAAAAAGCAAGAATAAAATAAATATGTTAATGGACACACCGTGGAACATTACAGGCAAACCAATAACATAGAGACAAACAGGGGCTGAACTTCACCAGAAAAGTCACAGAGAAACCCAAACATTGATAGTATATTTGATCTCTGTGCGTACATGGGGTCCTGACCTTCAATGAAAACCACTGCTCATTACAATAACAAGCCAAGGTTAAACCAGGCCTTTTGTCTGTCACCCTGTAATCCTGCCCCAGGGTCCAGTAACTACAAAAGTATTGTGATGTGAGTGAGTGATCTTTATATATTTTTTATATATTTATATATTTTTTATATTTTATCCTTTGCTTTATGTTGCACCTACGCCGAAGCAAGTTCCTACGTTTGTGAATTTCACTGACAATGATTCTGATTCTGATTCTGATTCTGATCTGATTTTTTTAGGAGTATCTTGATCTTTATAACGATATTATGTCACTCAAACAGAAATGTGTTAAAACATGTCTTTAAATGTATTAGTTGGATTTAATTATCAGACAAATGTGAAATTCACGGGTAAAATGACACAAAAAATCACTTTTTACCCTTACTTGAAATTTTAAAACCAACCTTTTTTAAATTCGCTCTTTTTGTTGTATTTTTTTTCTACAAACAACATACTCAATATTCAAATCTTCTAAACAACATTCACAAATTTTATCTAAAAACTTAATACTGTCCACTCTTTCTTATTACTTATTCAAGATTCACACTGATAAACAGACAAAAGTGAAGCTGCCAATCTGCGCCATCGCCCCCTGTGACCCATGCAGAATCAGATCCAAACACTCAACAGTCACAACGGGCAGTCGATTATGAAATTACCAGCCAATCCCTGTGTCATCACTATTAATACAGGCAGGGAAAATCCTAATCTGAGGCCTATGAAGCTGAACTTTCTGGTAAACATGAGTCGGGTGCATTTACTGTGTTCGTCAGTTCAAAGAAAACCTACCAAAGGAGGTTTAAAGCCGAAGCAATTACAGAGCACACAAACAAATCCTACTGCAGCACATTAAGCCCAGACATCACTTAAAACAAATCAAACGCACGCTTCAAAGGCACTGCTAAACGCACACAGGCTCAACACAATAGGGCCGCACACTTGTAATTTTATAATAATTAAGAACTGTTCAAAGTGCAAGGACAAAACCCCTCAATTTAAACATAACAATTCTGAATATACAGTGTACAAAATGCTGGAAGAAGCTTGTTAGAGACATTCGCTCAGTGATCTAAAAGTTTGTGGTTCCATCTGAGGTTTTGTCTTTTTGTAAGTTACTTCATTTATGGGCTCTGTGCATTGGATGTTCGGTGTTTGTTTTTAAAATGACTTATTTTACTACTGAGAACTTCCTGTCTCATTCTATTTCCAAGGGTTTTCTGCGGGGTCACACAAAAATTAATAAATCTGTAAAGATCAAGCAGCGCACGGTGAGCTGCAGGCGCAAGCACATGAAGAAAATAAAAGTAAAAATAAATTAATTAATCTATAAATAAATAAAAAACAACTCGGTTCACTTCCAACAGTGCCCATATTGAACAAAAAACAATATCTTTCAGTATCTTTCTTGTCAAATTTCAAGTCAAATACATCACGTTTAACCTCGAATCAAAGTTGTGCAAATGACAGAAATTTTGGGTCGTGTTGTTATAAATGACAATATTTTCTGCACAAAAGCAGTAACTGTAATTGTTCTCATTATTATACTTTATTTCATTTTAACACACGCTTTGTTCCCTTTTAAATCCTCTTATAAAATGTTATTGCCAGAATTAAAAAACTGCAGACATTTGCTATAAAAACCAAAACAATGCAAGTTTGTAAAAGCTGTGACCTACGTTAATGAGAAAGCAATCCTTTTATACTGCGTGTGGTTGGTCACTTCAAATAGCATCTCTGAACTTCGGTACTTAAGCTTGGCGCACCACTGATGATGCAAAATGGCCCAAAATGTTTCTATTTTCTGATCAAACGCTCCTCTTGTGGCTTTCGTGTGGCCTATGAGTCATTGCATTAGTCGTGAACGGGCACTCCAGAGCAGCTAATCTCTGCCCGGAGGAGAAATTAGCCGTAAAAGAGCCTGAGAATCTCACTATCACAGGACAATATCAACCTACAGGGCGGCCTTATCATGGCAAATAATGGGTTAAATTGCGGTTGTTGTATGCGGTGGGTTTTTGAAGAGCAACACCATGTAATTTGGATGACACACGCACACTTTTACTGCTGTTGATTCAATGAAGAAATAAGTTTCATGTTTTGTTGTCGTTTTTTGACTTTGTACATTACTGCATATCAAGAGAACTGTCTAATGCAAATAGGGTTCGAGGTATTTAGGGTCATGAATGTCAGGTTTCAGGATTTACTTTATGAATCTTTGTCAGATAGAAAAACAAAGATACAAAAAGTATTGTTGGTTCCACTTTAAAATAATTTTAACTTAACTAGTCTTACTGAAACGTGAACAAAGATTTAATTAATAATGATCAGTGAGTTAATGTATGATTTGCGCTTAAGCGAGACACTACAGGAAAAACTTTTTTTCAGTTTGCTCCCTCAACATATCGGCTTTCATGTGAAAACAACAAACTTGTCCAATCTGCTCTTAAAAATGTTTTATTCTTCCATTTAATCCACTTCATCCATAGATTTCTCTGGGACATTGTAACTTCAAAGGCCATTTTCTTAAAATGCATTTTTCTCCCGTAGAGATAAAGATCAGCCTTAAAGTAGCTCCTACACACACCAAACTGTACAATCTGGGACTCAACAAGATTTTCACGAAACATACAGAGGGATCTAATTCTAAATCTGATTTATTGAAGTTTTGAGTAAAAAAATGAGGCGAAATTAGAATTTTTAGAATAATTTTCAGTCAGATCTAGTTTACTTAAAACGTAAATTAAAAATCCAAAATCCCCATTGTACATTTTTAAAAACTAATATGTGTACAAAATGAACCACAAAATTTAAATCTGGTTCTGTCCATTTTTCAGGTTTGTCCCAGGTTTGTCCCAAAGGTTTTTGGCAATTTTTACAAATAAAATGCCTTATTTCTACATGAAAACATTACATGATGTTTACACAAGGTTTTTTCTCACATTTTTCTGAGTAAACTACAGGAGAATTTTCAAATTAATATCTTTAAATTTAAAATTTTTCCTATTCACCTGCAGTGTCTCGCCTTAATAAAAGGGATTATAAAAGCAGAATAAAAGCAGAAACAGTAATTAAAGGTGCACATGCAACTTTACTGGACTGGGTTTGCTATGCCTGGAATGTCCAACTACCTTGCATTTATTCATGGTTTGAATACCAAAAATGCCTTGAAAACAAGGCATTTTACTGCGAGTCGGGACACCTCTCCACAGATCTTTTACCTATAACTTGAATTGGGAATTATAATATCAAATAAATTTGATAGGGAGAGTGGAAAAGAAAATGAGTCATGTGTTGTTGCTTCCACTCGCAGTTGTTGGACGGGTTGACATTGCAATTACAAGTGAGTAATTTGTTCATTTACATATTACCATGGAGATAGATACATTTTATGCCACAGTTTGGAAGGGGTTAGGATTAGGGTCCAAGCAAAGATCTCAGCTGGTGTCGGACCCCAACCAGAATATTCCTTTAATGTATAACAATGATTTTAGTTTTAAACCCAATTAAATCTGTATACTTTTTCATTTGCCCGATTTTTTATATGGTTATATAATGAATCGATGCTCCAGGTTCAAACTAGAAATAATTCTCATCACTCTTTGCCAAGTTCAACAACATTATGCATTATAGATCAAAGCAGAAATGTAACTACCAACCCTCTGAAGGCTGAAATGTCCCACTTTGATAACAACATGTCACATCCAAAGTTCTAAGCGTTTATTCCGGCATATGTGTTAGTCCAAAGTCTGTTGATCTGGTTCATTTTCTAGTTGAGTCTGAATGTAATTTATTTTTCATTTACTGATTTCAAACAAAAAATATGCAAGATGTCTTCCAGTCATGTGAGCGTTTACTTCAACAAATGAATAATGCCGTAAAAATTGTACTGACTGAAACAACATTTTTATGACAAACAAAGTCACTCTGATGTCACCAAGCAATAAACATGTTAAAAAGCCTTCCGGGCAAATTTCAAGTGTGAATCATTTCATTTCAAAGTCCGTATTTGTAATAACTATTGCACAATGCACTAGAATGCAACAAATCAGCTTTTATTTTTAGCCCCTATCGATTCACCAACGAAACATATCCCTGCGTTTGAATCAACTGGTAAAAAAACGATTTGAAGGAACGTGTTTTCGCAGGAGAAATAGGTGAAAAGTGGATAAATTACAGTTTCCTTCCTGACAAGTATGATCGTTACTCGGGGCGGTTCTAGTAAAACACAGTGAAATTACTACAGCGAGACACTTGCCAGTAACACACAGCAGCTCCACGCACTGTCACCACTTGTCGAATCATCCGGCAGGACCCAACACAGCTCTCCAACTGGAAACCAACTATTTGTTTTGAGGTACTGCTCCCATCAAAAATTATTGAAAAAAAACTCTTAAACTTGAAGAAAGATTTACTGTCAAAGCCAATGTGTCATAAGCAGTTAAACAAGTTGTCAGCTCCTTAATACGGACTACTGTAGGTTTTGGCTTGGAACAGTAAAAACAAACATCTTGGGAGCTAAAAATAATATAACGTTGAGAGATGAGTGCGTGTGGCATGGCAAAACTGTGATTTAAAGGATAATTATTTTGCAGTAAATCAATGAGCAACATTGCACCCAAAATATTCTTTCTGATTGAACGAGTGAAAGCCACTCTAAGCACTTCATAAATACTGTTTTGCGTCTATAAAGTATAAATACTAGGCTACTTTTACAATCATTTTATCTGGATGGGATTAGTTTTACCTATGGACCTCAAGTAAATTGTAATAATTATGTAGCAAATGTCTAGCGCTTAAACAATTTAAATATGTTAGCGTTTTTTAAGACATGAAATGCACTAGCCAAGCAGTAGCAGTAATTGAGTTTAGACGGTAGAAATGCTCAGAACGAATCTGAGAGGTGATTTACGAAATCGGAGGGAGAGGATTTTCTAATGAACATTCCTCAAAACAGTGTGAATGCAGCTGAATGCAACTTCAGGTATGTTTTTGATGACGGAACATTGTTAGGACATGGTTAAAAGCTCAAAAAAGTCACGGTAGCAGAATATGTGTCCTTAAATACTATTAATCCTTTGCCAATCCATGTATTGTCAAAAAATGTCAAAAAGAAAAAAAACAATATCTGATTTTCAAAGAACACACTTTATTCTTAAATATTCTCTAGACGCCTTCAGTCACCCTATTGCAACCTTTATTTGGTTGATAATGTATTTAAAAATCCTAAATGTACTATAGAAATAATTGTTTGACTAGTGGAATAATTCAGAAAAATTATTTCTGACTACAGAAATAATAGTTAATGCAAGATACTGTTTTATGTTTAATACCATTTACTTCTCCACGGAGATAAGCCGGTGATGGACCCCCCAAAACAGAGTGCACCTTTGAAGCTCATTCTAAATGTGCTTCATTATTATTATTATTTACATGTCGTTTTCTTGCCCCATTTATTAGCCGTCCCATCAGTGGATCATTCCTGTAATCAGCTCTGCAGGACTGGAGCTGGAGCAGAGGGACAGAGCGAGGGAAGGAAGGGCGAATCTCCCTCGACTTCCCGCCCCGCTGTTTGAAGTCAAAAATCTTTTGCTGGATTTTAAACATCTGTTTTCAAACTGCCAGCAGCCACTAATTAGGCCCAAAAACAAGCCGGGCCGGCGTGAGAACCCCGGGGTGGGCGTGAGGCGACATGCACACCCCGCTCCCAAAACCTCTGCATACCCCGTTTTAAGAGCACCTCCGAGGGGGCTCTGAGGTGGGACAGAGGGTGAGAGGGTGGGACAGAGGGTGAGAGGGTGGGATAGAGGGTGAGAGAGGGTATTGGGGCAGAGGGAGAGAGGGAAGTGGGACAGGGTGTAAGAAAGTTGTGGGGCAAAGGGATTGACGGAGAGGTGTGACGGGGTGATGTGGTGATGGGAAGGGGTAAGACAAGAGTGTGTGGGTGGGAGAGTGGGTGACTGTGTGGAAGGACAGAGGGGTTAGGGGTACAGGCATGTCCCCCTAACCCAGGCAAGCGCTGAAATTGCCATAGTAACCACATTTTTGAGATTTGTTTGATCTAAATTATTCTCGTTATAAACTGTTTTCCTTATTAATACTTGCACAATCCATAAAACAATGTGTATGCTCATGTAAACGGTTGCTTAAAGTTTGAAAATGGAGCTGAGAGGGGTAAATTCTGACACCTTTGATTTGACTTCTTCTTCTTTCTATAATAATTAATCTCTATTCACCTTATTCCGCCCCACCCACTTTTGCTTCTTTTTATCTTTATGATCCGCACTGTAGTAAAGGGACTTCCGGTTTGATGCTAATGGTGTTCGCGCAAATGGTGATCGAGGGAAAAGTCTCTCACTAAAACATTATATGAAGTAGATTGATTTGTCTAAAATGTTTAATGTACACATGCAACAAGAAGTCAATAATGCACCGATTTCCTGGGCGGTCTGAAAACGGCTGCCCCACGTAAACTACAACAGAAAAAGATGGCGGCGCGTACAGCAACTTCCGGAATAAGGTGAATATAATTACATTGAAACTGAGCTTTACTTGAGGCTTCCATGGATAGAACGTGCAAGTTATTACAAATGAAAAAAAAAAAGAAAAGCCAAATCGGATCAAATGTTAAATCAGGGAATGTCAAGATGATGCGACGATAAAATGTGGGACAGAGCTGAGAGGGTTGTGAGACGAGGTGTGGATTGGTGATGGTGGGACAGGGGTAAAGAAGGTGGGTGGTGCAGGGGGTAAGAGGGTTTGGGGACAGGGAGTAAGAGAGGAGGGGCAATTGATGAGGATACGGGCCAAAAAAACAAAAAACAAAGAAGTGAGAATGAGGGTGAGGAGGGTGAAGAGAGGAAGGAATACAGTGAACAGCTTTTTGACCAGGTTGTTGTTGTAAAATGAAAATGGGTTCTAAGTCGGACAATAAAGGTTTAAATAAAAGTTACAGCGTTAAATTGAATAATTTGTGAGAATGCTTTGTGGTTTATATTGCCTTATGGAAACAGCAAAAGACACAATTTAGTTTGCACCAGTAGTTATGAAGAAGATGTATTTTTGTCTATTTTTAAAGC
This sequence comes from Rhinogobius similis, assembly GCA_019453435.1. Lineage (NCBI taxonomy): Eukaryota > Metazoa > Chordata > Actinopteri > Gobiiformes > Gobiidae > Rhinogobius > Rhinogobius similis. The sequence goes on along the minus strand of CM033633.1, from coordinate 18,014,217 downwards.
TCAGCACAGAAACTGCAACACAATGTGCTTTACACCAAGAAAAAACAGCACACAGATAAAATACATAAGTAGTGGTGAATGTGGTAATATCTCACTCATCTGTTCCGTATACTGTACCTTGCACCCTTAGGCAAGACCTCTTAAGATTCATAAACAATAAATTTGTTTCGTGATATGGCCTGGGGGGAGTGGCTTTACGTTCACTTTCTTTGCGTTTTATAGTATGATGATTTAGTGGTTCTTTGTTAAAATGAAACAGTGGAAGTAGTAAATGCCGTGTAGTTAGTTGCGGTAATTAAAAATGGTACAAGATCTCGTGCCACAAGATCTCAAAAAGACAACATTGTGCACACGTGCTTAAAAATGATCCTGTAAGATTTCTGTTTTTCATTAGTTTGCATTTTCCTTGGACAAAAAATGTTAACTTTGCTGAATTACACCGCCCGAGACGTGGTATTTCCAAAAAGCAGCATCACAATGGCAGCAAAAATGTAAAAAAGTAAAACTAAAATTTGGTCGCACAATGTATTTATTATATATTGTGTCACTATCTCATCTTGTTCCTGTGGAAATTGTGTCTTGTCCCATTCATTGAAGTAATACTGGTAGTAATCAGTTGTAGTTGTAGTGGTTGCTGCCTCCACCTGTTGTGCATCTGCGTCTGCTTTACTGTGGGCGGCTGACTGTTTGTTTACTCTTTATAGTCTATATATTGTACCATTACAGTCATCCTTCTCCCTCGTGCACTGACTCACGCTGTTTCTCTTTCTCTCTGAGTCAATGGCTTTCTCCTCTTTAAGAAAAGTATGGTTTACAGCTGCTATATTTGTTCAAGCAGCCTTTTCTTAACATTTAAAGGTCACCAAGACACATTACTGACATTTGTCTATTTCTATGCCCCGTCTGCACCCTAAATTAACCTCTCAGTCAACGTGACTCACATGAAATGGCTTTAGTAAATCCAAATGTGATTTCAAATGAGCCACATAAAGTCGTGTTTTGTCATGATCTATAATTCTAAATGGCCTTTAGGTTTACTTAGTCATCAGTTATGTTGTTTGGGCAACCATTACGTACAGCGGAAGTAAGTAACCCATGTCTGTTAAAATATAAATCCATCTCCACAGTCTGCTTACTCATACAGTACATGCACTTTTTCTGTAATTATTTTAGTTGCAAAGTAGTAGTAGTAAGAAAAGGAGTAGTAGTGGGAGTAGTAGTTGTAGAAATAGTTGCTGTTGTAGTAGGAGCGGTAGCAGTTGTTGTAGTAGTAGTAGTAGTAGCAGTTGTTGTAGTAGCAGTAACAGTTGTAGTTGTAGTAGTTGCAGTAGCAGTTGTTGTAGTAGCAGTAGCAGTTGTAGTTGTAGTAGTAGCAGTAGCAGTAGCAGTTATAGTAGTAGCAGCAGTCGTTGTAGTTGTAGTTGTAGTAGCAGCAGTAGTAGTTGTAGTTGTAGTTGTAGTAGTAGCAGTAGCAGTTGCTGTAGTAGTAGTAGCAGCAGTAGTTGTAGTTGTAGTTGTAGTAGCAGCAGTAGTAGTTGTAGTTGTAGTTGTAGTTGTAGTTGTAGTAGCAGCAGTAGCAGTTGCAGTAGTAGTATCCATACAGCCCTTTAATAGCCGTACACATGATCTGTCGACAGCACATCCTGCAGCTGGTGAAGAGCTTGTTATTGTACAGTATTTACTATTTTTGCCCCCGCAGGTCAGACCAGGAACTCACAGGAAATCAGACGATGAAAGATGCCACACTTAAAGCCTTTAGTTTGAGCAAACAAAGACTCTAAAACAGAAGAACAAATTTAGATCTCAAATGACAACATACAGAAAGGGCGAGTAAAGGGCGTCTTAAGGTCACTTCTAACGATTATCAGGAGAATTATCAGGGACATAGACAAGTTCATAACAAAATATGACCAGGAATGCATGCAAACTCTGTCTCTCTAATAAACTTCTAATTAATTTATTGATTACACCATGGCATCAATTGGGTATATATAAATCAGATGAATAATCAGATTAGCCAATAACTAGCTCAGACTTTTCTTGTGTGTTTACATGCACAAGAAGTCTGATAATCAGCAATGCCCTGTGACACGTGTCCGTTAATTTGTGGATTTTTAGAGTGACTGCAGCATTTGAAAGACGTTACTGCATTAGTTTGCCAATTTTTATCATAACTTTCCTCGTCAAAACGTACTGGTTTCGGACTTCAGAAATCAGATAATGATAATATTTTTATGTGTTGGTTCATAATTGATTATGTTTTTACTGCATGGACAGTTGTTTTGTCCATTTGTGTATCTACTGAATTTGAAGATTATTTATGTAGTTAAGCAATAGTGTGGCTCTTTACATTAATGCTAAATGGTTTTTAAACAAGATTATATGATAGCAAAATATAAAAAATAAGTCATTTTCTATAATCTTGTATTAAAATGAGTCAGCAAAACAAGCGTGAATTGGTTCAGTGTGTTCAGACCTAATACTTTCATGGCATTTAAATTCAAGATATGTACATTTCATTATGTTGTGCTGAGCTAAACAAACAGCAACACAACACAAAACAACAAAGGCTCGTGTTTATTTCCTATGACCTCATCCAAATCACCCACTTTGCGTCTACGACACCACTATCTGCTAATAAAGATGTCTGACGCACTCCTCGTTTGTGTTTTGTCTAAATAATCAGGCGGACCAGAAGTAAACTGATGGAGAGATACAAGTCCAAATTACTTCAGAGGAAACGGGAAACAATGAGGGAGATTTGGGGAGGCTTCGTGTCTCTGATGCTTCATGAGACGTCGCCAAAGACTTCCAATGCCCCGGGACAAAGACACCACAGGCAGTTAGTGGATACCTTCAGAGGTCTCTTCACCAAGCTATCTAACAAGCAATTATCATGCCCTACCTCTGAAAGCACAGCTGAGTTATATACGTTATAACAAAACACTATAGTCTTATTATTTAATTTAGACTTATTAGACTTTGATTTAGACTTTAGAATTATTAGACTTATTATTAGACTATTAGACATAGATTTGGATTTATACTTAGATTTATTAGCCTTAGATTTAGACTTAGATGTAGACTTATTAGACATAGATTTAAACTTTAAGACTTAAATGCAGATTTAGATTTAGACTTGTTAGACTTAGATTTAGACACAGACTTATTAGACGTATTAGACTTATTAGACTTAGACTCATTGGACATATTAGACTTAGTAGACTTAGACTTTGATTTGGACTTTGATTTAGACTTAGATCTTTTAGATTAGATTGAGACTTATTAGACTTTGATATGATTAGATTTAGATTTATCATAGTTTGATTTGGCAGGAGAAAACATTACCTGCTAAACCTGAAATGCATCAATCACAACATCAGAAAAAGATTTACAAAACAGTCACAAAAAAGTTAGCGTTATAAATAGGTTGATTAAAAAACATTAAAATACAAAGTATATTATAATTACATAACTAATTACAAACTAAGCAACCAAAAAGTAATAATTAACAGTACAAAAGCTTCTTTATTATCACTGCTACAAGAATGGAAATCCTTAAGAATCATTTAGAAAACAATGTGTGTTCTCTAACTTTAATAACATTATGATGTTAGGGCTGTAATAAAATCAAAATAACTCTAAAGGTTTGTCTAATACAATCAACTGAAAAGGGCAAGTATGTAAATCCACTACATGATTATTGACACGTTCATCTCTGTTATTTATATTTAATGAGATTGCTCAATTATGCACCAAGATCCACAAAGTATTAGTAAACTGCTATTAAACCGCTGTCACAATATGGCCATAAAACAAGTCAACCCGGCAAGTGTAACATACCAGCAGAATCTCAGTAACACTATATGACTTAGTGCTCTCCCTGGGGCTATTACAGAAGAAAACCTATAGATAAAAGGCTTTTATTAGGGGAACTCCCAATGTTTCTCTGCGTAGACAGACATCAGGTGAGTGCGGTGAGGCCCTCGCTGTAGTGTGACATGTAAAGAAGGGTCAAAAGCCTTTAAATATGACAAAACACACAATGAAACAAAGCTCTGCCAATCACATAGTCCACTGCGTACCAGCTGTTAACCCAGAGGCAGTCAATTGGAGACATACTGTACACAAAACTGATGGATTTTACATGGTTTTATAAAACTATTTACACACTGGGTACGAATTGGGAGCGACATGTTGTTCAACATGTAAGCCTTCACTAAACTTAAAGTAAACATGTAAAAGAGTGAGTTGATAGAAAATGTTAATCAAAAAAGTTAGCAAAATAACAACCTTTTTCACAATACACAAAAGGGTAAATTGTAGCATGTAAAAATGTAATCATATCAGTGTAAAGTGAAATAACACCGTGAAGAAAACAAGTTACTGAGCTATTAAGTCGAACTGTAATTTGTGAATGGGGCAAGTCCTGTCCTGTTCTATATTGTGTTGATACATTAAATGATACCCTCAAACCAACTTTCTATAGGGGGCTCTTTGCCTATTCTAACTGCTTTGGGCAAAAGGTGGGTTCAGCCTGATAAAGAGCTATTTAAGTGCAGTTTTCCACTCTTAAGTCATAAACATTTGGCTTTGTCTCCACAGTGAATTAGTGAATTGTAACTTAGCCTGGAGATAGTTTGACTGCCATACTGTGGAACATCCCAGGCAATGCACAAAACAATGTGTTATAAAATAGGCTAGAGAGATCATTTTGTGCTTACAGCTTCTATGTTGTGTGGGAAAATTCTACTGAACTCATCCAAATGAATAGGGAGCTGGCCTTTTTACTTATGATTTTCTCTTACATACTCTAATTGGACTTTTTCATATTTGTACTTTATCTAATGCCCAAGTTCTACCATGCTAATAAAGATTTTTTTTTTTTTAATGTATAAACACTTTTCATTTTAATTAATACATTATTTTAAAGTTTCAGAAGAGAAGTAAACAACATGAACATCAATTATGTATATCCATGTAGTGTATTAACACACACAAGCATAGTCCTGCATGAAACAGAGCAGTGGGACGTTCATTTTGTGCCTTCATTTAGTTTGGATGTCTTTTGTTGCTTTTGTTTTCTGCTGTCTTTGGTTGTGCTCTGTTCTTTGTGTTTTTCTGTTTGGTTTATAATGCTTAAAAAGTGAAAAAATATAGACCAGCTCAGAGTTTTTTTTAGGAATTAAATAATAGTGAATTTTCTTAATTCATAGAAAAAATATACCGACATAGACGGGTAAAGTTCCTTGCATTATTGCATTAGGACCAAAAATATACCATTTTATGTTGATTAAAATGGTTTAAAATTTAATCTGTGCATTTTGTAGCCCTGTTTTGACATTATTTTCAATTGCAATTTTGCTGCTGCCCCACTCACAAGATGGCCGTCAAAATTTCCACGGCAACAGAATCTATGATCTCTCTAAGCCTTTGTTATAACTCATTGGCACAAAACATCATCATGAGACAAGCAGGTGGCGAACTCTGCATCTTAAAAATTTGTACTTTACGTGTCTTTTATTTAACACAACAGTTTGACGTACCTGTCGGCCCACTCTGTTATTATGCAGCCTCATCCTCGCGTGGATATCTTTGTACGTCTCTCGCGAATCCAGGAAGTCCCTTGAAAACTTCTCTCCGAATTCCACGTCGGGACTGCAGCCGCCCCACTCCCACGAGTCCTGGGCGCTGGGCAGCTCGGCGGGGAAGTGCTCCATGACCCCGTGCACCATGCCCTTGCCCCGGTGGATGGCCTCGATCTGCAGCCGGTGGAGCTTGAGCCGGAAAGCCTCCTCGTCCCCGCGGCGTTTAGCGTCGCAGCCGCACGCCTTCAGCTTCCCCATAGAGCAGGCGTTGGCAACGGCGTGGACCACTCCGGCTGCGGCGATGGCATACGCAAAAGCACTCTCCTTGAAACCTGTGCGAGAAATGATAATGTTAACATCAGCCATACTTGTTTGCGCTGTTGTTGTTTGTCTCTGGCTGGGTTTTTTATGGACCTTGAATCTGGAAAATGAATAAATGATGAAGATGATGTTGATTTTTACCTGTTCTTGGCATTGGTCTTTCAATCGCAATTTGAAAGCAAAGTCAGTGTTTATTTATCTACTTGGAATTAGGTAAGAAAGGCAATTTGGAGCTCATATTTCAATAGTAGAAAATGTTTCAAAGGGCACTGTTTTTTAAATCAACACCTTTCAACTTTCATCAGGAAAAAATAACAAAAAATGACATCAGATTGAAAATTACTTCCGAATGTCAGTTTCGATTACAAAAAATGTTGTCCACATGACTACCTTTGAAAGTTTTTCTACCATTTTCATCTTCATCACCATTTTGTCTTTTTTGTGACAGGTATAGTCATTAGTTTCACAAAACCCTGGAACTTCTGTATTTGTAATTAACTTACAGCTAAAACTGAACTCAAAGTATTCCAGAGACCACGAGTGTTAAACTTTTTTCATCAATGGCAACATGTTGAAACACAGACAAAGCAAAGGGCCGACTGAGGGCAATGCAGCCTTTTATCAAATTTTAACAACCGTAAGTTTTGAGCGTTTCCAGTGAGCATGTCAAATTAAACTCCTGCTGCTCTGATTCTGAATGACATAAGGATCGGTGAGGGAACGATGTCAGACCAAAGGAATGCACCGTTCTTTTACAAAATCCGTTTGTCACGTGTATGTTAGAAAAGCTGAAACTTACTCAATGACTCAACGCATGACACAGCAAACACTTTACTGCTGAGAGACTGGAAACCATTATCCTTATTATCCTTGCATGGATAAAACGTTTTCTCTTGTGGATCAGTGCAGTTTGTCCAAATCTAAGAATTGTATCGATATAATTCTTAGCACAAGTACAACGTATATAGTGTGGACTGGATACATCCTTAATCTAGACATCTTTCTTTGTTTTTCTTACCAGGCAAACATTGTGATAGTTGAAAATTCACACATTAAACATTACTTAATTAAAGCTGGGATACCTGACTTTATTATTGTGAATTAGTACATTTTGGTTTTGTAAATTACTTTGTGACAAAATCAGACTGTCGGGCACTTTCTGCATCTAATAATATAGTATTTTATCAGTTGTAAACCCAGAAGCCATAAACGGCACTCAGATTGACTGAGCTTCGGTCGTCCACACCTGCTTCACTTCTCTGCATGAAAGCTGTCCTAAAGCTGTGCATATTGAATATGAATGACGTGCCCAAGGGTTTGTGAGAGATTGGAATGAGTTATAGATTTAAATAAATACTTTTGAGGTTTGTAAATCAAGTAATGCAGCTTTAATTTAAATTCTGAATGGCCTAATCTAATGTTGTTGTTAAGTATTTACATTCTCTTTAACCCCTTCACTGATATGCCAATAGCAGTAAACAAGACTATAAAACCCCAGCAGTAATAAAACAGCTGGTGAAGCTTAAGAGAATCTACAAACAACTCTTTATTTACAACAGCCAAGAACGCAACATAAACAATTAGTTTTGTTGAAAACGTGAACAGAAAAAGGGCTGTTTCATAAGAAATAGTGACAGTGAGACGAAACAGCCGTAGCTTTTCAATTCCACTGCGTTGTACGGAGTTCTTCACACTTTTATACAGACACACCAAGTCCATAAAACCAGGGGAAGCTTCTGGGACTGAACTCATTAAATGTTCCAACACTTGCTCATTCTGTCTGCAGAGGGTTTGTGAACAGGAACAGATTTATAGCCTACTATCACTTACGTCTGCCTTTCTTATGAAGCACAATTTTATTTTACATTACAATTGTCACCCGCTGCTTTTGGGAGGTTGCCCAAGCGAAATTGAAGGATGGGTTAAATGCAGAGGACATTTCCAGCGGTGGAAGTACTCAGGTTTGTTACTCAACCTGTTAAGGGACGTTGGACTTTTTCTTAATTGATTCCTTTTCATACACCATTTGATGACTGGAAACTATCGAGCTGCTGAACAAGTGAAACATAAAAAGAAAGCTATAATCCTCTTATTTCCAGTCAAATCAACCGTTCTGGGATTAATCAAGGTCAGTTTGTTCTCCAAACCCACAAATTTAAAAAGCAACCTAAAATTAAACTTTTATATGGATTCCGCCTGGACATTTTTACATTATTACAAGTTCCCAAATATCACTTTAGCGAGCTTTAATTTAGCTTTGAAAGAGGAATTGTGAAAACCCAACAAATCCTAGTCTAGTGTCAATCAGACCATCCTCCAGACACCAGCTCTCCTTGTATTATATTCATATCTTCCTTATATTTGACAAAGACAATCTAGGTGTTATTGAAATCTGATAGTCCTCTGAGTTGAGCGTGTTCACAATTGTAATTAGAGTAAAATCAGACACAAGAGGCCAACACAACAGAGTCTCAGCATCACAAAGAGTCCAACCTAATGTTTTTATTCCAAATTGTTCAGAAACAGCTTCATTTTAGACAGACGTTTTAGGAAAAATGGGGGCAAATACATTTCTTAAGGAAAAGCATCAAATGAAACATCTACTTAAGTAAAAGTATTGAAGTACCAGTTGAAAGAGGAACTTTTAGAGCAAAAAAGTATTTCAAACTGATTTTGAGAACTATTAAAGTGTCAAATGTTGTGACTTGATTAAGAATTGTGCCGATTTTTGGCCCATCAAGGCAACTGTTGTTGTGATTTTGGGCGCTAAAAGAATAAATTGAAATTGAATAAACAAAGCGAATTAATCGATAACTTCATTTTTATTGTAGAAATTCAGAGTTGTCATCCGCGTTTAAAGATCGAGACGTTTATTATCCAAAAGTCATTGTCAATGGATTGACAATGACTTTTGGATAAAGCCGACTTTATCCAAAAGTCATTGTCAATGGATTGACAATGACTTTTGGATAAAAGTCGAAACGTCTCGATCTTTAAACGGCGTCCGGATGACAACCTCTGAACCCCTTTCTACGATGGACCACACCTGGACGAATGAGGGTTTACATCGACAAATTCATTTTTATTTGTATACTTTTATCAAAACCCAGTCTTAAACTCAAAATCTTTAGGCAAGATGTCATCATTGCCAGTTCAGACGGTCTCAAACTATACAAAAAAAGCACTTAACTTTTCAGTCCAGTTAAAAAAAGTAGTGGAGAAGAAAGTAAAGATACCTGCTTTCAAATGTAGTAAAGTAAAAGTAAAAAGTATCGGATATAAAATGTACTTAAGGTGAGTACAGATGCCTAAAAACTTTACTTAAGTACAGTAATTTTAGTTTGGAACCTCATTAATTTCCACTTCTGCAAAGACAATATAAGGTTAAGGTTAATTAATAGTTAGTTTATTGTCATCGCGAAATATAGCCTCTGCATTTGACCCATTAATTGTCAAAGTACTTTAACCTCCGAGTGGAGTGTGCCTGTTCTTATATAATGCAATTTCCTCACTTCACTGCTGCAAAGTTGTGAATTTCTGAATCCTAATTTGGTTTTCTGTCAGTGTTCGTGCATCAACATCATCCCCGCCACAAGTTAGCGATTGTCCTGCGGTATCCCACCAAAGAATCATAGAATAGACAGTGATTGAAGAGCTTACCTCTGCCTAAATAAGCATGTTTACTTTTGCTTCAATCTCCTGGTTTCATTTCATGCTGTCTTAGCCCTGTAATGACTTAAATGTGCCTTAAACACACTGTGGGGAGGTGGTTAAATGGCTGTAAGCGTTTAATGTCTCTGCAAACATGTGACTGCTTTTAACTCACACATCCTCCTCATTAAGAGTCATTTAAACTTGTATATGACACGTGTAATGAGTACAAGTCTACACCACTAACTACAGTCTAGGTAGAGATAGTAGTCTACCACCAGGCTACATTAATGAACATGTGATTTTACAACCAGCAGCGGAAATGTATGTCCAGGAATGCAACTTCCCAACTTTTTATGTTTACTCAAGTGTCCAATTTAAGATCTCAAAATAAGGAAAGGTAGTGTTTTGACACCAAAAGGAAAGTGAAAGAAAACATTTTGTGATTTTCTGCAGTTGTCTTAAAAAAGTAGAAGTAGTAATATTGTGCTACTGGTAGCGTAGTTTTAGAGTAGGAAAACTAAAAGTAGTAACAGACCTTTAACCCAAGTCAAGTCCCAAGTCAGGGACTGGCAAGTCTGTGGCTTACAAGTCCAAGTCAAGTCCAAGTCCTATGCTTTGAGTTTCAAGTCCTTTCAAGATTTAAAACAACAGTTCATAATTGTGCAATATATTTTTTTGTGAATTGTATTGATGAAGAAAGGCCCGGCTTACAAATGGAGAAGTGGAAAGGGACATGTTTCCAAAGTATATCATATAGAAGAGAGAGAGAAACATCAAATTGTCTCAAGTCACAGGGCTCCAAGTGAAGACTTGAGTCACCTTCAAGTCCCAAGCTGTAGTAAAGTCAAGTCTTAAGTTGTAAAAATAGTGACCCAAGTCTGACTTAAGTCCAAGTCATGACCTGCAAGTCCAGACCTTTAGTAATTGTTCTGCAATTGCACAATAATAGTTGTGCAGTAATCAATAAAAGATACAAAAGAATTTAACAGATTAACAGAATAAAACTTTGCACATCACTCACAACTTTTAATTTTTAATGTTGTTGCTTAAAGCTAAACTGTATTGTTTGTTTTTTATTTCAAACCTGCACATATAGTTCACATGGCATAACATTACAGACACAGATGCATGTTTATTACACAACTAAACCTACAGTGGACCTATATTCCAGTAAACATGCATGTATTTGATTGTATTTTATTAACTTGCTCTGATACAATAATAAATTCCTCTGGGTAAAATAATCTCCATGTCTGAATGTGGAATGTGCGTTGATGAAGTGTGACCTGTTTGTGTCTTGTTTATTGTCGCCTCTGAGCTCACTGTCTGTGCATTGCTGTGGTAGTTTTACGTCAGCCCCCACTCGCTGCTGTTCCTGCTACTGCACTGGAGATTATAATGGAAACTTGTAAAGAAAACATGAAAAGAAACCACTCAGGACTTTATAGCACGCTGCTCGAGGGGGAAATGATTCAGACTGCCTTTTGGAGTCAAATAAAAAACTATTAACCAGGCCTGGCCTTGTTAGCCTGTTTGATGTTGCTTCCTTATTTTCAATTTGAAGTAAATGAATGGTATGTTGTTTTGGGAGCGTATAAGGGATACAGGGACTTTCACTTTGCGCTCTGCACAATCGGCACACTGCTATTGAAGTCTGTATTTTAATTATTATTATTATGTTTATTATTCAATGTATAAACTGTACTTTTATTAATCAATGTAGCCAAGGAAACAGAGAACCAAGTCTTGACCTGTTATATTTTTGAAACACTATATATCGCTCAGAAAATATTATAATAAACTATAATATTGAAGATGTTTATGCCACTGACACAATAAAACCAGGATAACCCCACTAAACAATCTTTTAAATGCACAGTATTGTAGACATGGGTGAGATGCAACAATGAAAGAGCAGAATGAAATGAGAATCAGCCATAGAAGTTCCTTATCTACTTATTGTCATACAAACAAAACGAAGTACACATGATAAATATTGAGCCCCAAAATTGCTTCCTCCATCTTCATTTGTTTTCATTTGGTTGTCTGATTTAAATAGTTTTACCTGTGTTTTTATTGTACCTTGACAGTTTTGGCTGCACTCTGCCGCCTTCATCACGTGTCACATGATGTTGCACTGAGGTGATTTAAAGCGGCAGTACCTGTTTTTTATTTTTTTATTTACTGTACTAAAAACAGAACTAGTTAATTTACCCAGTTTGTTTGCATATCGTAAAGTAACATCTGTGTTGCCCCAGTACAGATATATATACAGGTGAAAATTTCTCTACATTTATTTAGAGCATTTTATTTTCTACCGTTGGCATGCCTATGTTTGTTAGATTTACTCAGGACGGCAAAACTGGCACTGGGCACAGAGACTCTTAAAGTGCTCATGAACGCATCGCGATTGATATTTAGGACTGCATTAGGAAAGTGATCGATAAATGTGACTGCTGTGAAGACCTTAAAATGAACTACTTCTGTTTTTACCTTTCAAAACAACGTGTTTAACAGCGTTTTTAAACAGATTTTGGAGCTGTCTTCATACTGATTGGAGTAAAAAGACAGCAGCAAAATCAGTTTAAATGTATTGATTTATTTTATCAAGTGATACAAATGCCAAATGTACTGATTACACAAATGTCTGGGCTGTTCCCTCTGCATTGTTGCATTATCTATGTATTTTTTAACTGCGTGCGCAAGACAAATTTTCCGTATGTAAAATCAACTTTAAAGAGCATTTAATCATGTTTTAACATGTTCCCTCATCACTTGCCTTCTCAGATTTGCATTTTGATTGATTGATGTTTGAGTAATACATCATCTCAACATGTACAGTTAGGCCCAAAAATATTTGGACAGTGACACACTCTTCATGATTTGGGCTCTGCATGCCACCACATTGGATTTGAAATGAAACAACTAAATAACTTTACGGTTTAATTCATATAATTTATATGATTAAACATGTAATTGTAGATATTTTTATACAAACTCTCCTCATTTATGGGCTCAAAAGTAATTGGACAAATAAACATAACCCTAAGTAAAATGTAACTTTTCAGTATTTTGTTGAGAATCCTTTGCAGGCAATGACTGCCTGAAATCTGGAACCCATGGACATCACCAAATGCTGGGTTTCCTCCTTTGTGATGCTTTGCCAGGCCTTTACTGTAGCTGTCTTCAGTTGTTGCTTGTTTGAGGGTCTTTCTGCCTTCAGTTTTGTCTTAAGCAAGTGAAATGCATGCTCGATTGGATTGAGATCTGGTGATTGACTTGGCCATTGCAGAATATTCTACTTCTTTGCTTTAAAACTTGCTTTAAAACTTTTGTTGCTTTTGCAATATGTTTTGGATCATTGTCCACCTGTACTGTGAAGCACCGTCCAATCAACTTTGCTGCAACTCACTGAATCTGAGCAGAAAGTATATCCCTATACACTTCAGAATTCATCTGGCTGCTTCTATCTTTTGTCACATCATCAATAAACACTAATGACCCAGTGCCATTGGAAGCCATGCATGCCCATGCATCACAGTGCCTCCACCATGTTTTACAGATGTGGTGTGCTTTGGATCATGAGCTGTTTCAGTTCTTCAGGTTGATACAGGTTAATCTTAGTCTCATCTGTCCAAAGAATGCTGTTCCAGAACTGGGCTGGCTTCTTCAGGTGTTTTTTGGCAAAGTCAATTCTGGCCTGTCTATTTTTGAGGCTGATTAATGGTTTGCACCTTGTGGTGAATCCTTTGTATTTACTCTCATGAAGTCTCCTCTTTATGGTAGACTTAGATATTGAAACACCTACTTCCTGGGGAGTGTTCTTCACTTGAGTGGATGTTGTGAAGGGGGTTCTCTTCACCATGGAAAGGATTCTGCGATCATCCACCACTGTTATCTTCCGTGGACATCCAGGCCTTTTTGAGTTCCCAAGCTCACCAGCGCACTCTTTTTTTTCTCAGAATGTACCAAACTGTTGATTTTACCACTCAAAACATTTTTGCTACCTCTCTGATGGATTGCTTCTTTTTTTTTTTCAGCCTCAGGATGGTTCACCTCTATTGAGAGCTCCTTTGACTCTCAACTCATACTCATACTCATACTCATACTCTCAAATTACTGTAGAAAGTCTGCACTTATATTGTTTATATAATTGTATCCTGAATATGTTTTCGTAAACAGCTGAAATAGAAAAAATTGTGTTACTGTCCCAATATTTCTGGGCCTAACTGCATATGAGGCTTGAGTGCTCGGAAAACTTTTTTTTTAACCGACCCACTGCACTTTCTTCAAAATAATTCAGAGTCCTGGTCAAATATGCAGGGTTAAAAATGAAACGTAGGCATTTTTCAACAATAAAAACAAAGTAAATTCCCTGCTTACAGTTAAATGCCACAAAAAGACGAAATTGTATACGTTTTAGTAGAGATATTGCTGTGGTGTTGAAAGGAAAATGGATTGATAGCAGTTAAAATATAAAAGATTTCGCTCTTCCTAGCCGTAATACACAACCATTTTGGAAAGTATTTTAATAGTTATCTGGGGAAGCAGCAGTACTCGCGTCAGTGCCCTCTTTCCCTGCTCCACCTTGACCCCCAGGACCAGGATACCACTTTTTTTGTACACGGGACAGTTTTAGCTCCTGCCTTTGGCTCTGAGTCGTGGCTTCGCGACACACAGCGAGCCCCTGAAGACCGGGAACAAATCAATGTAAGAAATAATTCACCGCTTGTGCCACGCCCGGATGAACTGATGGCAGAGGAAGTGGCAAAATGAATTAAAGATTGAAAGGAAACTGTCACTTTGTGTTTCAGAAACCCACTAAACAGGTTTATGCTTTTGAGAGTTGGGAAAGTGCTGTGAGCAAATTCACAAGAACTCGCTCTGGCAACTGAAGTAAAAGCATTCGGCGGAGAGGAAGGAGCAGACAGACACGAGCACTGAGGGAGCATCTTTTCCTCCAGTCAATCAATGAGTGTCAATTACAGCTAGGTTTGTGGGCTGGCTAATGAATGACGTATGGTAAATGTGCCTCGTAAAGGTTAAGGCCATTAATTTGGATTTCTATACCAATATTGAGGTAACTTTGTCATTTGGCAAATATTTGGAAAGCTGTAGGTCATTATCATATTTTCACTTTGATCCACTTTACTGGTGTTATGGTGTTATTAGGGCTGCACAATATATTGCAAAAGCATCAATATTTCAAGATTGGCCAACACGATTCTCAATATCGTAACTATATAAATACTGTACATGCCAGTCATATCGCAAATTGCAAAACGTTCCAACATCGTGCAACCAAAATAAGCGGCACCAACAGCTTTTTTTGTGGAGTTGAAAGATCTCCATCGAAGGACAAGCCAGTTTTCTGCTGACATCATTTACATTTATCAGGGAATCAAAATAAAAGTGTTGCCACTCGTATTTCTTGCACGTTTTTTTTTTTTCTTTCGTCCAGTCATTTTTGAGACAAAAACAGTAGACAGCTGTTGGCAAGCCTGACGTTTCCTCTGATGACAGCCAATAGAGCTGTTCTGGTGTGGTACAAACCCCGCCCACATGTTCAACTTTTGCACTGTTCCCAACCATCAACTAAGATGTGTCCAGTGTTTAAGTGGGGAATTGGTTAAAAAAATCTGATAATCTTTATAACAGTTTAACAACGATATTGAAATCAGGGCCTTATGAGAATAGTCTTTGTTTGGCAATCTTTCAAAGAAATGTACAAAAATAATGACCAACACTAAAAGAATCCACAAAAGAGGAGGATGAGGTGAGGATGTATGTAGTAAGATTGTTACTTCAGGAAATCTTTCTTAAAATAAACAGCGCGTGGTGCCATCACTTTGACACAGATTTACGACTTTGTTCTTTGTGAAACAGTTCGAAAGAAATCTTCCCCCAACAACTGCTTTATCTGATATGAAGACACTCTACAGCTGTGCTCAGGCTTTGTTTGTGTTGTGACTGAACAATGAGCTGTTGTGAGCTGACTGGTTCTTGGTCAAAATCTCAGGCGTACTAATGGTTCATGGCTGTGGAGTTTGCCTATAAAACTGACAGGATTAAAGTGTGATTTTTGCGATAATGTACAAGAATCTTCAGTTGCAACAAAACCACAATCCCTCGATGGAGATCTATGTTTTCAATAACGAATATATTGACATTTTAGTACATTTTCTGGCACATGAATGGTATTTTTATGTACTTAACAATTTGTGGAGAAACATCAGCATTAAAAAAAGCATTCTGAGCACTAAATCTATAGCTTCATGTACTTCCTTGCTCTTTCCTTTCTACAGTTGCTTCTTCTGGTACAACAGCTTCAGGCAGGCTTGTATTCATTTTAAAACTGGCGTATTATTTTGTGAGTTTAGCTGAGTAAACATCTTGTCAATGAGTATATGTATGCCAGTGATGTCCCCAATAACAGTTTGTTTCTATGATCAACCCTGGATGTTAATCTCTAAACCTTATTCAAACTGAAGTGGCAGTAGCCGCAGCCGCACGCAACTGACTGCAACACATTTAACTGGGATCAATCTCTACCAACAGTGAAACAAATTCTATTGGCATGCATCAGATGAATCACCCGCTTTTAAAGAGCTTGTTTATACCAGAGGCAGCGGAGTTTCTGCACCCGAGGCGAACCAGGGACGCCAGACGAAAAAGCAACTGACATGCATGAAATAATGACAAACAACTTTTCCGTGAGTCAGGAGAAGAGAAAGTGTAGCAGCATGTCCAGTAGCAAAGGTCACACAATGTAGAGTCTTTAGACTAAACGTTTTCAGATCAAGCAGGGCATAAATTATGAGGCCGTGAAAAGATGATGCGTTTATAAGCGAAAAGTTACGATGGGGATTTCCACACTATAGACTCTGCCATTGTCTCAAATAGAAGACGCTCAATTAAGTAATCTGGCAAAGCAACAAGACAAGCATAGACCACCAGCCAGGAAGCACGGCTCATTCACTTTCAAAATGACGTCTTGTAGAGCAGAATAACATATAATAAAACAATTATAAGAAAGTTATGGATATTCAGTCTACTCCAAAACATGCAAATCTTCAAGAAATAAAACTGAAGTTGAAATTTTGAGTAAGAAATGTGGTGCATTTTGCTTGAAAAAAAGTAAAAACATTTTACAATTTTGTTGATCTGGACAAAGTTTGGTGTTTACTAGTAGATGTTAGTCTAATTCTTGGTCTGTTTATCAATTAGTTGAAAAAAAATAGACATGGCACTAACAAAACTTCTCAGACCTCTGAAGTATCGTGTGCACTGACAACGAGATTACAGATCATGCGATTACAAAGGTTTATAGTGAAGAACAACAGTGTATTTATCTTTAAATGGCAGATAATAGATAAATACACTGTTTCTGTTGTTGTGAATATAAATCCTTTAAAATCCCACTGAATTAATTAGTCAATCAATAAAGTTTTAGTCAACCAAGACACCATGGACTGAACAATCTAACATTTTCAACCAGTGTGCAGGGGAACACTAATGTGCCTTGAGGTTTTGCAGTGTGTGCCTTGAAAGAATGTCACATTCATGAATTTAAATGAAGAATTTACCATTTTAGTGTTCTGGGGCAACTTCTTCACACACAAAAAAACAGATAAACAGTTACCATTGCCAAGTTTAATGAACCAGACACAATGGCATGAACATTTTTTGCAATGTAAATAACACCTCTAAACATCTCTAAAATTGTGAGATTTGATAATGCTTTAGTTGGTGGTGTGCCACGGAATATTTTGTACCAAATAAGTGCGGTGACTCAAAAACAGATCTAAATAGATCTAAATGCACCAATCATCCAAGGAGCTATTGACCTCTGCAATGCTACAAACGTTTTACACTTAACCAACGACAGAAGACCTTCCAGAGAAAACACTTTGAAATAATGGCCAAAACAACAGAGCGAAGTAAGAGTGAGGCTTAGAAGAGAGTTTTCTAGAGTTTCCAGAGTTCACCTGCTCCCCCTGGACACTGGCTGTGATGCACGAGCTGCTGGACACAGATGAGTCTTTTGTCCTGAGGGATGTTACTCCCCTCAAACTGCCCTGATCTGCTCACTCTACCTGATAAATCTTTCCATGGCTGAGACATTTAACAGTAGGGCTGTAGTCGACTAAAGAAACTCTTGGTCGACTAAAGACATTTCCTATTGAATGATTGGTCGAATAAAGGGGCGCTATCAAGTATCTCCATGTATCGGACAAAACTACACAAGAATTCCTGCAAAAATAATCGTTTGTATTGAAAAGTACAAGTAAACAATGTATTTACTTGTTAGAGAAGGACAAGTTAGATTAAACTCATGATTCATTCAAAAATCTTCAGCAAATCTATCTACTCCATTTTGCTGTTGTCTCAAATAAATCCTCTAAATCTAAAGAAGAAACAAAAAGGCAACCAAGTGCAATGAAAATGTTTTTGCAGCTGAATGTATCTATCTATTTATCCAATATCTATGAAATGTAGGTGTGGTTGAAAGACATGTGCATTTGTCATCCAGGTGAAAGCTCATCAGGACATAGTTGTTTACTGTTTGGCCGCTCCTCTGGCCTTAGTCATTTTTACAGGAAACTGTTGCGATTGCTTCTAGTTCCGAACTCCTACTCAATATTTTGTCAATTGATTATTCGGCCTGCAAAATTGACATTGCCATCGTTCAGGCTTGAAAGAACAAGTCAAACATGGATGATAACATCCTTAGCCAAATCTTCATCAAAGGTGCACTTTTCTGAAAGAGTCACTATGTCTGTGTTTTATTGCTTTCTTACTTTCTTACAGTGAGTGAGGTTCCTTGGCCTGGTCGCTGCACCTTCTTGTCTTCATGGAGATAGATCCGTTTAAAGTCACACTGGTGAACATCATTACTAGGGATGTCGAGATTATTCAGTTAATGGATAATCATGATTATTTAAGTTACCATATCATCATAATAACAAAAAATAATAACCGTGACCATTTTAGAAGAACGTTTATTTCAATTAAATCTATGCTCTAAAGCAGTAATGTATGAAGTGTTTATATCAAGCTGTTTTTTGTCCCCAAATATGAATTGACTAATCGTGACTAGTGACTAAAAAAAAGATCGTATTTTGATCATTGTTGTTATCTGGACAATGCAGACTCTAAAACACATGAAAAGATTGTCTATAATGAAGATAGATGTACATTTCAGATTGTCATCAATAATACACTTAAATATTGTCTATATAGCCTTCAGTCAACATATTTAAACCTTTGTTTGAAAATTGTCACTTGACAAGTATTTTAGACAAATCTAAAATAATCATTAGTTTTGGTAAAGGTTAAGGTTAAAGCACACTTTATTCCCTTGTAGGAAAATTTGTCCCCTGCATTTGACCCGTCCTTCAATGCTGCTGGGGAGCAGCGCTCAGGGACCCATCTCCAGATCTTTGCACTGGGCTTGCTCAGGACTACCATAGCTGGACAACTTTACATATTGTGCATGTTTTTGGGTTGATGGGGGAAACTGGACCACCCAAAGACGCTCAGCCCGGGAGTCGAACCCACAACCTTCTTGTTGTGAGGCAAGCCACTCTGCCACCATGTTGTCTCCATTTTGAGTTTGATTTGATGAAGCTGGTCACAGGTTAGAGATGAATATTTGATAATTGGAATGAAAGTAAATTAACTGATGATTTCACTGTTATTTGATGTCAGTATGTTGATGTTTCTTCTCACAATGATCTTAACCCCAAATTGTTGACACCATGACATCCCTGATCACAACATTACAGCATCTCTGCTCCATCAGAAAAGTTACACAGAGCACTTTAAAGTCTTCTTGATGCACATTTTACCATCACCGCCTTCGCTTACTTTTGCCCCTCATTTTCTGAAACTAAACCAGCCGTCTCCGACATCCAAAACGTCTAACCGCACTGTCAGTATACTGTCGTCCAGGTGCTCGTAGCTACTAAGAAATTGATGCCTTTTTCCAGTCACTAAGCGTGGATGAGTCCGTCTGAGGGCTTCCCAGCGCTCCAGATCCGCTTTCATCCCTTTGTGGTTTGACTCACAGCATCACAAAGCAACACAGAAAACTGATATTCTCCAGCTTTGGTAATCTTGAGGTGACTAACTGCTTTTGAAGCTACCTGCCCTTTTGTACGCTCCATTGAGGACTGCATTGTAAAGTTTTTGAGAAAGTAGATACCGATGTTAGTCACTACGTTTAACTAACCATATGGAGGGGTTCATTCCTGAGGTGAAATAGGTGAAAAATTATATATTTTTATGAATATTGAATTGTGTTTTATGCAGCGCTTGTGTGGGCTGTTTCTTTGTGGCAGCTAATCCCCATAAGACCTTTTCTTTTAAGCAGTTTTATCAAAGACTGTATTTGATTAATTGGCTCTATTTGAAGGCTAAACTTGTGAACTGCAGTGAGCATACAATTGTGAAGCATTTACTGATCTACTGATTTATGATTAACTTGTACTCATAACAACTTAAGATCTATGCCAATGCATCAGGGCTATATATTACAAAATAGTAAAGAAATAGAGAGTATTAAATCTTAAAATAAATTAAATAAAAAATTAAAATCTTGCTTGTCCTGCTTTCTTAAAAATACCACTAAAATGAACAGATAAAAAATTTATTAAAAAAAATAAAGCATTGACAACAAGCAAGACCATCACCTCTTACTTAAAAACAAACCAAAAGTGGTCAAAAAAAAATAAAAATGTTATAATTACTTCATTATGACTTATTTTAAAATGTACTGCAGTGATGTTCATGTGTTTATTTGATTATTTCGGGATTTTCCTGTAGTTACACAAAATATGTGAATTTTCTTATTGCTGCTCAATACATCAAAATTAAGTTATTATAACTTTATTCAAACTCTGATTTAGAGTTGGACCCTTGCAATCCTGATTATCTGCAAATATATTCTTCCAGTTCCTTCAAAGTATGTGCACTACTTCAAATAACAAGACAAACTTAATTAAAATTCAGGTTACATTTTACTGTACTTTGAACATGTATTTAGTGCAATAATTATGAATAAATGCATTAAAAGGTAATTGATTCTATTACATGGTCCAACTGTTCAGACAACTTAATGTCTGTTGCACTGTTATGCATTTATTAATAATTATTACTTATTAGAGAAGGAAAAAAAAACATGCACTCACTGAGTTTTTTTTTTTTTTTTTTTTACTAAAGTCACGCAGTACTACCTTGTATTGCTTTGATTAACTGTGTTTTTAATATCACCAAATGAACTACAGAACCTGTGGTGGAAAGTACAAAAGCAAAAGTACTTTACTTAAGTCAACTTTTTAGGTTTCTGTACTTTACTTACATTTTACAGTGGATAGCTTTTTGCAACATTTAACAGCAGGTATCTGTACTTTCTTTTCCACTACATTTTTGAACTGGACTGAAAAGTAAAAAGTACCTTTCATATGGGTCGAGAAGTTATTTTTAGCATGTCCATGGTGATGTTCTATGTAAAGGTTTTGAGTTCCAGTCCCAGCTTTAAGCAAACAAATATATACAGAAAATATAAGAAATGTATTTGAATTGCTATTGTTGACCAAAGAATCTAAATTCATCTCAAAATCTGTGTGACATTTTACTCTTAAAGCACATTTTTGAACAGGTACTTCTAAACTTTTACTTTTAGTAGACTTTTGTATGTGCTACTTTTACTTGAGTATTTCTTTTCTCCTTTATCTGTACTTTTACTTAAGCAACACAATTAAATATTTCATCCATCACTGACCAGAACTCATAAAATCACTACATATTTTCAGTGCATGAAGTCAGTTACTTCTCAGCACTGGATATGAATCTGTTTCTCTGCTATTACATGGTTAAGTAGTTATCCCTAATTCAAATGCACGTAACAGTGTTCATGGGCATCTCCTGAGCTCGAGATATTGTGTAATATACTTTATAATGAGATCAAAAGGGCCGCACAGTCATTCTCTCAACGTTCAAAAAAGCAATAAAAACTGACAGCCTCCACCCACTTTTATGGACTGGCTCCAAATTGTAATTACTTCCATTATCTTTAATGTTTAATATTATCATGCTTTATTAAAATATGCGTTGAATGATTGATTGGTGGTCAAAATTATATGTGTTTTCGCGACCAAACCGGATGTGTAAAAACATTTTTAATAGAGTCAGCCGTGCAGGGTCTTGGTCAGTCCGACCAGAGGAGTAGACGGAGGGGTTCAAAGAGGCCTGTTGTCCCGGGCCTCAGGGTCTTTGGGGCCCAGAGTTGGACCCTCTTCATATTGTTTCATATAAGAGGGGGCCTATGTGAGTCTTCTTGCCCCGTGCTCCCAAATTTCTGTTAATGGGCCAACTAAGGACCTGTCTCGATAATGACTATATCGACTTATCTTTCAATAAATAATCAATTGAACACTATTTTGGAGCTCACTAGTCGGGATCTGTCTGTTATTGTGCGATAGGAATTGAGATGTAAAGGGTTGACTCATTATTAACACAAACTAACAACTTAAGTCATTCATTCTGCAATATTTTATGGCATCTCATATATTTAATGATATAGTACATTTAAAAGAGGTTCACGGCTTTAGGGTTTAGGTTTCAGAATAGCTTCAATATTATTGTTTATCAGGATATCCTGCAGCAATAGTCAGTATTGCACTTCAAAATGTGTTATAACAACAAGTTAAACATGCATCAACTTTTGCTGATCTAACATTCTTCCTTCTTTGAACAAGATATGATCATGATTGCAGAGAAGAAACACAAGAGCTGGACTAAACCCGGATTAAACCAGGTTCGACGCTGAACGCTGCAAGCCTGGGAGACAAAAGCTTCCGTTTTGAAGATGCTCTAACCCATTTCCTTGTCAAAGTCACTCATTACACATGCACTTTTTCCTAAATACTCCATATTAAGACTTCACAACACTGGAAATGATTGCGATATACGATATAGCTATCAAATGAATGAAATGCCTTAATGCAGTGTTTTTCAACCTTTTATGAGTCCCAGCACACTATTTTTGGTTGTAAAGACAACATGGCATATGACCACTAAAACCTTACCAATTCAGACCTTTAAGCAAAAAATGCCATTTAATGTGTGTTCTGGTGATTGTTTGGTAGAATTTGCTCAAGCCAGTCCAAAATGGTAAATTGTTCAGTTAAATCAATTTGTGAATCCAAATTGAACATTCTTTCATAGAAAACTTGGCAATAGCTCAATGCACACTAGTGTTCCCCGGCAGACTGCTTGAAAGATCAATGTACTGCCTTAGTCAAACCAAGACAATATCAAGAACAATGTTGCCTGAATAAGAATAATCATGAATAAAATCAGCCTTTTTCAACATTTCTGTCTGATGGACGATTTATGGAGTATTGCGATACTTTTACAATATGAAGCTTTACTCCAGATCCCACCAACTAACAGATGCCAAACTGTTATTTCTTTCATTTACAAGCGTGAGTAGATGTGATGCCAAAACTCCACTCACCTCTCTTGAAGACTATGCTATCGTATGGTATTTTGTTCCTTGTTTCCAGACTGGAGCAGTTCCAGCGGTGTCCTCTGAACTGATGCTGGCACTCGTGGATGGCGATCTGAATCCCCTGTATCGCCGACGCCGTCACATCCGGATTCCTCATGCACACCTCTAGTTGGCGCCGCGTCAAGCCCGGCAACGTCAGACAGACCGTATTGGCGTTCAAAATGGGCTCTATGTTGGGGAGTTTCAAGCCCAAGATTTCATTGGAGTCTAC
This sequence comes from Rhinogobius similis, assembly GCA_019453435.1. Taxonomy (NCBI): domain Eukaryota; kingdom Metazoa; phylum Chordata; class Actinopteri; order Gobiiformes; family Gobiidae; genus Rhinogobius; species Rhinogobius similis. The sequence continues at coordinate 17,990,867 of CM033633.1, read as the reverse complement.
CCTGCAAAGAAGACAGACGGGTTTAGTTATTTACGAGACAAACAACATCGTAAATCAGTTTTGTTCTTGGTTTTGACACATGTTGAAACAGAAGCACATAAGTCTAATGTCTCTAATTATGATGCTCCCTGGGTGTCACTGAAGAATATTCCCACAGTAATGAACAAAACCCTGATTAGATTCTTGGGAAACCTCAGAAATGTAATGCTTGGCGTTGTAATTGCCTGACAAGTTGCACGTAGTGAGTAATTTTGATCAAAACTTGTGCAACGAACATACCAAGTTCTGATATGTCACAGATGAAAGCAAAGTTAATGCTGGGACATCTTTCCATTTTGGTCCACTTTCAAGTTCTTACACGTTTTATGGACTATTTCATTAAAACTGACAGCATGGAAGAATTAGTATAAAGAAGCTTCTGAAAATTTGTATTAAAATAAATCAGTAAATGTCGAAGAATAATCCTGACTCTCTGATGTTTGCTTGAACACCTTTTCTGTAATTTACACAATTAATTGTTAGGGGTACTAAACCAATACCATAACTCAGGCCACAACTTTTACTGCGCTTCAAATACACAAAACAATTTTACAACTATAGTCTAAATCTAGAAAAATAGTGGCGTCACAATAATACAATTTCAAACTCTATTTCGCTGCTAAAGAATAGGCTCAATACTGATTTTGATGCCGCAACAACAAAACAAAAAAAAAAGCCCACAAATTTTCATTAGAATTTAGCCATTAGAATAGTATTTATATTCAAACCAACTTTTAGCCACAATCAATGGGCATCATTCACTTGATTATGACGGGGTTTTCTAGTTGTTATCTTCAAGCTTCTGTTCTGTGTTGACTTGGCGTGACTGTGCAGTGCAAATCGTTTCAAAGGTGAGCGTGTTGGCCCACTTTTGAGCGTGTTGGCGCACATTCAACACGAGTAGTAATAGTATTCAACTTGTTCTAGACAGAAGCTTACCTCTCCCGCACAAACCAGACACTCAATTGCGAATAACTCTCACTTCACGTTTCTCCCTGTCTCTAATTTCAAAAAATAAAATCCGATTGTAGTTGCTGCAGGAGTTTTCGAACCAGATGCGACTCCAGTCATCGCTGATTACTACTTCTTTTCTGCTTCTTCATTGCTAAAACATAGGTTGCGTGTGAGCGTCTGTGCAGAGCCACGCAGGACGCACAGTTATTGGGACAGGCTCATACACACACACACCTCTCTGCGCACACTGCAGTCCCGCTTCTTGGGACATGTGCGCGCAGCGATCCAGGTGTGCAGCCAGCAATGTATAACAACACACACAGCTGCGGTGGATTTACATAGCGCCGCACTCTTTCAACTTTACAAGACTTTGCTACTTGACCTGCCCTGTGATCTGACTTAAAAGACATAAAGCTAAATCAAAGTTTGCAGGTGGCGAAGAATTTTTTGAATTATTATTACCTCTTGTGTAAGAAAAATACAAAAACTATGTCTGTATTCAATGTTTTTTCATGTTATAGTGCAAAAGCGTCCAAAATAGTGTGTTTTTCCATTGAAACTGTAAACGTACTGCCTATGATGAACATAAAAGTACAAAACATGGGAATCACTTGTATCTAATAACATTTAAACAGCCAGTTAGAGTGTAACTTTAGTTATCTGAATGCAGTGCACGTGTTAATTTGCAACTGCTACACCATTTTGGCACCGTTTGTTCAATTACGCGTTACTTACCTTTTATCCAAAACCGAAATGATCAGCAAAATCCACGTAATTCGGATCCAAGAGAGTTCCATTTTGTGGGCTAATAAATACAAAACACCCACAAACGTCTTTGTAAAGTGAATGAAATTTTAAAAAGTGTCCGGTATTCCTCCTCAAAGCCGTGCGTAAAACCAAACGTCCGTCAAAAACAGGTGAAGTCCGTCTAAAAGTTGCCGCTGGACTTGACAGATCCGCTCGTACTCCGCGTCCAGATGTGGCAAGAGGCGCTCATTCAGGACAAGTTTCATCAAACCTCTCAACTTACTCACTGGAGGGGCGCGCGTACGCAAAGTTTGCAAAGGAAACGTCACGCATCCGCAGCACCGTATCTCCGCTGGATATCTGATTTGGACAAGTTACATCCGAAAGAGAGTGAGAGGAGGCGATAAGACGGGACAAACTGCTCGGGATAAAGTCAGATTCACTTGTGATGTCTCATTGCGCACCAATAGTCGTCTAAACTAGTGCACTTAGCGTTCTGCCGGCCCACTTTTTGCGTCACTCAGTCAGAAAAAGCGCCGGGGGAGGTCAAGTGGCTGCTCCTGCGGGACACGGATCCTTGTGAAGATAAGGTAAGAGGAGACACCGCTCCGTGCGCAGCGTTTACACTTGTAACACCGGGGAGACGTGAACGCGCCGGGACAAGAGGAGAGGGAGGGCTGAGCAGAAGTCCCGCATCCATCATCAGTGACTTGTATGAAGTTCTGATGATAGAAGATTAAGAAAGTAGTGCGTGTTGTGCTGTATGGTAGAATAACGACTGACATTAAGCAGAGAGCAGAAGCATTTTTGTTCAGTTTGCAAATTGTGACACAGCTTTTTTTACTTACCTTTTTTTCTTAACATATATTGTCAACTTTTATGCTACTTTTATGGACAGAAAGTGACAAGGAAGGCAATATCTTTGAATGTATTGCCTGTGCTAATAAAAAAGAAGCAGATTTTCATTTATGTTTTGATTTTTGAAGGATGGCAACTAAACATTTTTAACAGAACTTGTAACACACAGAGTCACACATGGTTAAAAACTCCTATAAGTTGATTTTGTCTAATGTGTCTCCTTCAAGTTGTATTTTATATGTTCTTTGCCTTGTTACACAGTTGGAGTGAACATCTTGTAAAGTTATTAAGTTGAAAATGCTGACTCAGACATTTTGATGAGGTTTACGTTCTTCATTTCATCGATTGCTCATAATATTCCCCGATTCCCGTCATGACTTTTAGTGTCAGAATGTAACAAATGTAGTGAAAGGTGTGTCATTTGCGTCTCGCTGAAGTTTTTCCACTCAAAAAACTCTTCTCAAAGCGTCACATAAAAGTTACTGGCACTATTTGGTAATGCCATAACCCCTGTGTGTGTCACGGCCTTTAATCTTTTCAAACTCAGTCACTATAAAGCCCGACAAAAAGCTCTCTTGTTGATGGACTCCATATGATTTCACTCATCTTGATTCTTTATGAGTTAACCAGAATAAAGATCCAAAAACCACTAATAAAGACATTTTCCCCACCATAGGGTACACAGCCAGCACAGAGTCACCAACACTATAAAACACAACATGACTCGAGCATTCAAGCACAATTACGTCGCCATACACAAATATAGGACACCAGGCTCCGAAAATCCCACATCAACAAGAAAATTATCATGGCTGCCAGATCTGGAAGCCGGGCCGCAAGACTTTAGAGTTTAATTATTTCAAGGCATGTGTAAAGAAAGCAGGCATGTTAGTCGTCTTAGTGGTTTAGCAGGATGTGTCAATGCTGGCATAATTTTCTTTGAGCAGTTTTTTTTAAACTATGATGGATGATATTGCTGCCGGAAACAAATGCATGGGATTCAGAAGATGTAACCAATTTGAAGTGTGTAACCAGCAGAGACATAACTAATTGACCACAGTACAGAATGTTCTTTCATCTGTTGTGGACATAATTTGCATATTCAATTGTTTGACAAGGATATTGCACATAAAATATGCATGCAAAATATGCAAATATGCAAAATGTGCATAAAATATTGATATCAGTATCGGAAAACATCAGTTATTGGCCACACTGGTAAACTTAAAAAGAGTAGCATAGAATAGAATAGCTTTATTGTCTACCGAAGTGGAAATTCACACGGCTTACCACCACATAAAAACAGCACAGGACACATAAATAAAAATATATAGGTAACATTGTTTCCTCATCAAAGACACAATGGCGAATGGCTAGCGTTTTCCCCCCATGGTAATTCCCTCTGCTGCCAATAGATGGAGTGCCAACACTTAAATGATAGAGGGTAATGGTGTTTTCAACGTTATTTTAAGTTCTAAAACCAGAGATGTCAAGTCAAGGGTATGTTTAAAGGGCCTGTACCTGATTTTGAATAGTGAAACAGGAACATATTTTGTTTGAACCATTAGCCCCGCCCACAAAGTACGTCCTTTCACTCATTATTGCACCATGACTCAGAAACGAGTGGTTGTTTCCATATAGCTGTTCTAACTCTCTTTATAATTAGCTTTTAGTGCTTTTGAAACTGTACCATGACAGAGAAGCACATGTCTGGGATAGTGTCAAGCAGTTATTTTCCCATGATTCATACTGTACAATGTGCCTGATTGGCTGAAAAGAGGTGACCCTGGCAAGAACTTCTGCACTAGTTTTTTCCTAACAAAGTGCGTTTATAATATGCACAGATTAAACATTACAAACCCAGTGTCTTTTCATTAAGTTGCTTTTATCAAACAATGTGTGATGTAATGACAATTTATCTTAACAAGACTAAATAAAAATCAGGTACAGGGCCTTTAAGAAAGGCTGATACAATACAAATAATGCATACTATTTTCCCTTTAAAATATAGATAAATACACAAACAGTAACTACGCAACAGCAGAAATACCACACGTCAAACATACTGTGCGCTACACCGAGTCAGCTTTAATGACTCCACATCTCATCTCATAACAATTCCCTTAGATTCAATTCGAGAAGTTCCAGAGTGCTGCTTTGGGGGTCATTTTGCTGTTAATGAGGTGCGGATGTGTTTGCGTTCACACTCCCTCAGAAACCTGCAGTGACCGATGTTTACACCAATCCACTTTTCACTAACATCTGTGGAGGACATCAGGTCACATCTGTCCACATCTGGAACAGGAGCGCGCTGCCAAACCACTGCGCTGGACTCCCTGGGACCCCTCGCACACAAAACCAAAAGCCTCTCCAGTGACCTCGCTCTCCATAACACCTATAATAGCTCATTTTTCAGTATTTTCACATTTAGTTACATTTATTAGCAATATTGTGGGAAACATTCGGTAAAAAGTCTCGACTCAACTTAGCGCTGGTATCTTGAGACGCTGTAAAAGTTGTTGTTTTGTGACCTGCCAGGTTCATTTGAGACTTCAGTCCACATGTGATATTTCTGGGGACGTGGTGTTGCTTTATAATCAGATTCGGCACCGTATCTTGTGGACCTGATATGTGAACTGGCTGCACGTTTAATTCAATAATAAAGTATAACACTGAGTTTTCCCCAAAGCGCGAGTTTTACTGTATCGAGTTCAGCGAGAGACAGAGCCGCGTTTTCATGGCGATGAGTGCACTGTAAATATATTAGAGCTTATTCTGTTCAGGGATGTTTAAATAAAATGTTAGTAAAAGCAATGTGAACTTAACGGCTAGAATCCAAAAGCAATTCGAAACTAAATTGAGATTAAAAGTTAAATATTTCCTCTTTTAATGCCAAAACAAATTGCACCAAAAAGTCATGAGCTTCTGAGCACCAAACGCTAATTGTCCTTATTTGGGAACTTTGAGAACTTGTTTAGCCCTTTTTTAGTTATGTTTTTTTAGTCTTATCCTGGTTTAGACCTGGTTCTCTGGCCAGTTTTTTATCATTTTAGCTCTTATTTGGTGTCTGTCATGTGCCTACCCACTGACCTTCTCTTTGCAATAAAACGAAATTCTTGGCCATGCAACTTAGACCATGCAAATTCAAATTAATGTTATAAAAGAAAATCGTCAATCGTAGTGCTGCACATGCACTGAAATACAAGATAATACAACTATGTACTTTCTCCTGCTTGGTCAATTAGCTGAACTCATAAACAAGTTGTGAAATAGTAGTTGTTTACATTGTAATATGTTGGAATTAATTATAATCAGTTTGCGGTGCTCTAACAAACAATATCACAAATAACATAATTTTACGTAACTTCTATGACTATTTTTCTTTTTTTTGTCTTTTGCAGTTACAGTATGTCTCTTACAACAAGCTGTGTATGTCCAATAAAACCAAAACTTCCAATAAAAACTTAAGAGGTGCAAAAACTTTTTCAGGCGCAATGGAAAAAACCTGTGTAAAATAAATTTAAAAGTGAAATTCTAAGTATATACCTTATTTCTTCTTTATTTTTTCCTCATTTCAAGTTAGCTTGTCTTTGTTATGCTTGTCTTTTTCTTATTTTAATTAAATCAAGCTACTTAAAGCTTGTTCTATTGGCAAATACTTTTCCGCAACAGTCAAAATATGCCCACAACAAGATAACTGCCACTTAAGTCAATCACTTTTTAATGTATTCTCTTATTTACAGTTGTAATTTTTCCAGTGTGGAGGGCATGAAAGTTTTATTTTATTGCCAAAATACATCTCTGTGAACTTCTTGTCTCCATGAAGAATGACAGATTTAATGTAATTCGCTGGAACATTTCAGGGAAAGCAATAACATTTCTGTGGAGTCAAAAGACATTCAAAACATACTGTACTTGTACTTTTTGTCATTCTTTATTCACGTTTAGTAGTATTATATCATACAGATTGGTTAAACCTGTAAACTGCTTCTGTTCAATAGTTTTAGAACATTTTTTAAAGGGTCAGTGTGGTCCAAAAATGAGAATCCCTTATTAAAGCATTAAAACATCGTGGCACACATAAAGCCCCTGTAAGAATTTGGCCACTGTATTAAGTAAACTAAACTGGCTCTTGGTAAATGGCATTAAGTCCATTGTTGACCTCACCTTGGAAACACTGGACATTCATGTTTTCTGTCGCTCGTTCTTGTTAAAGTTCAGCTGCATTTCTGCTTTAGTCCAGCATTAGGAACCATGGAGACTTCATTACGTTATCAGACCCTCGTTAATCCTAAAGGTGACGCATATATGAGCAAGAAGTCTATTACAGCTATTTTCACTGCTATTCAAAGCATTTATGTTGTTGCATTTTACAGTAAGGAACTAAGTTTAAAGTGTCAGAGCTATTGAGTCACTTGAACTTACAATAAAATAGTGAAATAGTTGGTTTTATTGAACAAATACCACAGCTGTTGTCATAGTTTCAGATAAATTTGACTAATAAGAAAACAACTTTAACCAGGATGTATAACGCGAGGAGCTTAAGTGGGCGTAATAGTCCAATATAAAAAAAGAAAATAATTAACCAAAAGTTACATTTTTAATAAAACTGGTTTATAATTTATGACTCTATTGTGTCTTTCACTTCACACTGAACTTTGACTCACATTCAAAAGTTCACAAATAGTGGGTAGTGGCCAAAAGGGTTTCAAAAAGTTTCTGCTTAATTTAGATGTTCAGCTTTGTCTCTGGAAGTTGTTCTGTTGTTGCTTCAGTTTGTTTACACTGTATGTTCCATACACAAACCCCAAAAAGTAAACCTCACTTTCATCGCACTCCACAGGCTTGTCAAAGTTACTCTCAGTTGTCCAAGTAGATTCAGAAAAAAAAAGAATGGAAATCTGTCAACACAATAGTTGTTTATGCAATAGAGACTTTTTGGAGCCTTTAACTATCATCAAAAACACACCTGGAGTTGCATTTAGCTTCATTCACACCATTTGATGAATCCTGGTTAGAAAACCCTCTCCTTTCCGACTATTGGAAGCACTCTACTCTGAATTCCCTTGATGAGTAATTTTTTGCAATAAGAGACGGGGCTCCGAGAATCTTCTGCTCTGTTTCTAAATCCATGACCAGACTCGTCCTGAGCATTTTTGCCGTCTAAACACAATCACATCATTGCTAATGAGCATTTCTCCACGAACTCTTGAGTTAAAAAAAAAAAAAGGATTCTTTTCAAGCGCTTTTTAGTCAGTAGATGACACCAAAACTCAGTAAGCGCCGTGGGAAATAGCAGAGATGCAGACGTTGATTCAGTTTTTTATAATTTTTTATTCTAAACATGAAATGCCCAACTTAAGGTACTCAAGACCATGATTAAAGGCTAATAACAATCCAAAAAAATTCATACTATTTTTCGTTTAAGGTGTGAACTGTCACCTTCGTTCTCTTCATACGTAGGCAGTGGGGTGATGGGGTTCTCAACAACATATGCACTGGTCGGAGTAGGATTCAAACCACTGACCTTCGTATTAGTGGACGAGCTGCTGCATTTACCACAAGTTCCCTGACTCAAATTTTGTTGCGAGATCGCTGTCTTCACAAGGCCTCTAGTTTTGGCACAATCAAACAATCAGACCTTATGCTGGATCCACATCACGATACAGAAGTGCTATCTTACTACACAGTATAAACTTGTTTTTGTCAGAGTGGTAGTAGCCTCCTGTGCTTCCCCAGGAGTTCAGGCCGAGTTCATTTTTCTTGGAGAGCTTTGGCCCGAGCGGAGCAGCAGAGGTTAGTCAATTACAAGGCTCTGGTGAAGTCACAAACTTCAACAACAGAAACAAATTCTTGGCTGGCGTTTTTGTGACTGAGGGAAGACCAGGACAAGGATATGGAAGCCTGTTTGGACACATGTTTTCAGTGTGACTTTTGCATTAGATGGTGGTGAGAAAAACTACTCTACAATTACACCACAGGGAGCAGGGACAAATGACAGGGCCTGCAGTCAAAACAATAAGGTTTTTGAAAATGGAACGGCGTACGTGATTGAAGTGTTGTGTTGAAAAAGAGAAAGTCCTCAAAACAACATAATGATGGAAAGATTTGTCCTCTTTTGTCCTCTTGGCATTAAACAGCAGGTGACCGGGGAAAGTATGTTTTATATGTGGAGAAAGAAAGGAGATTTGGGCTTGTAATTATTAGTTAGCAGCACATATGCCAGGCTCTGTGTATTCAGCCTCAGCGCCGCAAGTTCTATTCCCGGCTCCAACAATTGCTGAATGTCCTCCCTTCTCTTACTTCACTTCCATATCACGCAGTCTAACAAAGCATACGGGTCAACAAATCCTTTTGTATCTCCATGGAGACAAGGTGATACTGACAGGTCCAACTAGAGGTCAGATGCAGCCGGTTGAGAATTTATATTGTTCAGGTTTATTTTCTTTTTGCAGTAAATACCTGGAATTTAATTAATGCAAGATAGAATCAGGCTTACAATTAGATATAAATAAATCCTTCTGTAGAATCCGTCAAAACATTGTCAAGTACAAGAATGAAAGGTTTGCTGGGTGTAGGTGCTACTTTAAAAGGTGATCTTTATGTCCGAGTGGGAGAAAAATCAACTTTGAGAAAACAACCTCTGAAGTTACACCATAAAGGAGCTGATTTTTACTGTTTTGAAACATGAAAAACATCTCTACTTTGTTTTATAGTATTTACAGCAGTTGCTTGTATCATATGTATCTCTCACTTACCTTATCTAATCGCAGCATGGAAAATATTCAACGCCATGAGTCCCAAACAGTAGCATGTTAATGACGCACTTCCTGCTTCTTGTAGAACAAAACACGCTATAATCAGAGGTGGAGAAGGCCCGAATACATGCTTTGACCATATATCTGCGCTGGAGCTAAACAGATTTGACTTTATTACATGCAAAAAGGAAAGGAAAATGGACTAGTTCTGTTTTTCACGTTTCAAAACTGTAAAAATCAGGTACAAAGCCTTTAAATAATGATTACACTTCATACCTTTAGGGTGACAGGTCCTCGTTGCTGAAGGTAAATGGTAACACCAAGGCACATACAGTTGAACCCTGAGTGCCACAGACGCTCTGGGGCAGACTGACATAAACATGGCTGCTTTTCTGCTCCAACTGCTTCTTCTGCACTTATCACCTGATCATCCAAGCAGCATCCAACAGAATATATTCAGATTACTGGACAAGCATCTCTGCAGAAAATAACATTAAAGACATAGTATCCTTTTGACAGATCTGAATTTGGTTTTATTTGGAGGATTTTAAAATGCAATGTTGATCTAAAACGTCGAAAACAACTTTTTTCACAGCTTTGCTATGCTGCTGAATCCTACATGCATCCCAATTAAGGAAGAAAAATGAATGCATAAATAATGATAATAAATAAAGTAAGCGCAGAGCAGTTTTTTTTGCAGATTTCTAAAGCAATTGTGTCTTGATTGCAGGAAAATCATTCTAAATACTACTTTGTGTGGGTAAATAAGAAGGAAAACAATCATAACATGATTAAAAGCTCTTGAAAGTTGATTTTGCTTAATATGTCTCCTTTAACACTGGCCCACTTGCTGCCCTTGACCTGCCTGTTATGCCTTTTTCTGCCACTAGAGGAAGTTAAAAGCCACTTCTGTGTCTGTCTTCTCATTGTTGAAACAGTCACAGATTTAGATTTGTCTTGTCAATGGTATTTTCTGACTCAGGTCTTTACAGAGCTTCTACAAGTGAGTTTAACACTTCAGTTCAGTGTTTTGCTGCCATCTGGTGGTGAACAGCGTAACCATCAGCAGCTGCTCATTAAATACACCATTGCCTTCAATATTGACATAAGCAACAATGTTTATTTTTCTTGCTGTTCTTAATTATATGTAATTTACCCCCCAAGGCAAAAATACATGACTCAAATCACTAAACTATCAGTGCAACAGTAAAAATATCTCGGAGCAGTGAGAACATACATTTATTTTGGACTCTTCTTGGATATTGTGTGTTCTGAAAAAACATGGGAGTTCTGAATTAACTTGGCATAGCTTTCAGAGTGATGAAAATCTAGCACTGTTTCCTTAGCTTTTCACTTTTTTTTAAACTGTCCTTAAAAATCACCTTTAAAGAAAGATGAAACACATGAATAGAACTGGGGGTTGAGTTCCCTTAGAATTTTCTGCAAGCCTATTATTAAACCAATGAAAATAATAAACCTTTCTTTATTCAAATGTGTTCTGACACAATGATGAATGTATTGTTGTTTTATGCTGTTTTAATGCTTCAGAGTCTATATTTTATGGTGAATTACAAAACGTTTTGTCACCATGGACACAAAAGTAGGAAATCATTCTGTTTGTTTCACACTGATTAAAATAAGAAATCTGTACCAAAAAAATGAAAATGAAAAGTGCACTTTGCTGCTTTGAACTGGATGTCAGATACAATAGCAACTAGTTCTAGTTTTCACTAAACCTCATTGAGCATAATTTGGAGAGAAAATAAGTAAACAGCGACGTTTTTTAATTGTTATTTTACCACAGATCGTATATAAATCACAGTTTATGATTTTAACATATAAATACATCTAGTGTTACAGCAGTTACATTGAACTATTTGTGTTTTTACTGTTTCTGTGAGCCTAAAATCATATCAGTAAAGCTGTTTTTGTTTAAATTAATACATGTTCCAGTTGGCTAAAAAAAAGTGCCGCAAATTTAGTTGTACAGTAAACAGTGTATATAGTCTGCAGGAAGAAATCCATGTCTTTCTTTACGTTCAGACGCTTGATTACTTTTCAGCTGCAGAGGAAGACAATACAAGTTTTCTGGCTCCATCTAGTGCTCAAACATCAGAATCACAATAGACAAAGTGTGATTCAATGCACAATTTAACCCCAGAGGGATCTTGTTTACAGCATTTATAAGCTATATATTTCCTCCTTTCATTCCATCGATGAACACCAACACTTAAAGGTAGCTGCCCTTGAACACGTGCACATGCTTAAGCGGAGAAGTCTGCTTACCATCAGTGCATTCCTTTCACTGTTGTTACGCAAATAACTGTGTTTATTGTCTCAGTTCTGGAGTGCATGGGTCCTGCTGCGCCAAATGATCCAATGCCGGACATCACTGACATCACTGCTTACACCCAGTCCACTCATTCTCCATCTTTTTATACAGAACATTTTATAATCTTTCAATATTAACAGGAAGAAGCAGGATAAACTTAGAACTAAACCAGTACTAAAGCATGCTAAACAAACTACTATTAATAAAATAAGCACAAAAACATGGCCAAAGAAGTTGTAGAACCAGACTAAACAAGAATCAAACAAAAAACTAAAGTAGAACAACTTTAGTTATAGGACAAACCCAGGATTAAAGCGGGCTTATTAAAAAGGACCTAAGCTGCAGTTGAATCCACTTATAAATTATTAAAACAGTATAACAACTGATCACTGAACTAATAACTGATCCACCCTGACCATTTCAAATCTTTCAATTTTTTTTTTCTTTAATTCTGGGTTAGTGCTAGAGCTGCAATGATTATTATCCTAATCAATTAGTCCAGTGATAATGCTTTGAGCATTGACCAGCAAATGATTATTCGACAACTTGTTTCAGCCATATGTTAGTACTAGTTTACGCCTGGTTTGGTCCTGTTTAGCTATAGTTTAATTCTGCTTCAGATCGGGTTTAGTCCTGGTTTATACCTGGTTTGATTCAGGGTTAGTCCTGGTTCAGCCCCCGTTGGCAGTTTTTCCACAAAAATCGAAATCCAAACAATAGTTATTTTATAATTACTGAAATAGATCTAGAGTTGTGGAACTTTTTTGTGACCTCAAATTGTGTTAAAATGGCATAAATATTCTGGCCCTCAGGAAAATTAAGGTGAGACACTGCAGGTGAATAGGAAAAAATCTTAAATTTAAAGATAACATTGAAATTTCTCCTGTAGTTTACTTACATAAATGTAAAAAGTATCACTTTTTTATCATGACATTTTATGTGTAAAAACAGCCAAAATTGCTAATTTTTCAGACATTACATCTGAAAAATGGACAGAGCCAGGTTTCTTGGGGGTTTTTTTTGTTGTTGTTTTTTTGGCTCTTTTTTTTATTATAGAGGGAATTTTGGATATCTGTTTTAGTTTTTGAGTAAACTACATCTGACTGAAAATAAAATGTCAAATTTAACCTCATTTTTTAACTTTAAACGTAAATCAAGTACAAGATTGTCAAGTTTGAGGTGTGTAGGAGCTTTAAGGTCTGATATTTATGCTTCTGTGGGAGAAAAATGCATTTTAAGAACACTATCTTGAGAAATCTATGGATGAAGTGGATTAACTGACATAATAAAACCTATTTAGAAGCAGATTGGACACGTTTGTTGCATGAAAGACAATATGTTGAGAGTGCAAACTGACCAAAAAAACAAAAATTTAGTTGAATAACCCTGAACTATGACAAGAACTAGGTGAATCCAATCATTCAGTGCGGGGCTTAAAAGAGCCAAATTAAAACCAAAATCAGTCTAAACTATAGGTCTAAAGCTGCAGGATTTCTTAATCACTTCACCAACTTGAAAAGAGGTCAAAAATAGAACTAAACCAGGGCTATACTGTACACCTGCCCTTGAGGACTGAACTTTGCTAAAACCCGGTCTAAAGCAGGTCATTAAACTACATAAACTCCCGAGTACCACCAGAAGATAAGCACAGCAGAAGTTTTGGGAGGTGCAGAGCTTTCTGAGTTTGATGGATGAGATAATTAAAAGGGCGTGTGACAGTGCCGAGCCAAGAGACATGGGACACATTTTGTAGAGGTTAGAAGGGCACGACGTGAAGCCATTCCGCTGTTTATCCACCCACTTTAATGATCAAAAATGTGTTTCTCAAGGCAATGTTGCAACCATTACTTAAGGAAAACCCTATGAGCTCATTTGCACACTGCCAAAAATGCATTTCCAAATAACTATAGCTTTATCTCTTTAGCAATTTATCAGGCTCACCTCAAGTTCACGGACAAGATAAGTCAAGTCAGGCTTTGTTTGTTTGTACAATGAATGTCGTAGGATGGATCCCCGGGCTAAGAGAGCGGTGTTTAGAAGGGAGGAGAGTACTATAGGTGCAAAACGTTCAAAAATGGCCTCTTCTTACCTGGAGCAGGGCGAGTTGGGTGGGCTGATGGACTCAAAAAGACAGACAGCAGCTGAGAAGGCACCTCCAGGGATTGTATTAACTCCAAAAAACACAGGCAAAATGGAGGTGGGTGTCGCTAAGCCGCTATCTACCAAAAAGCTTGATGGATTAGTCTTTTATTCCACAGATAAATGCAATAGAGCGTGTGATGCATTCGGATCTTTATGGGAGTCCAATAATTACAGTCCTGGAGGGATAAGTAACAGTGTTTGGATGAGCAACATGTCACTGTCAGATTGGGTCTTACAGGTTTCAGCTTCTTGTTTTCATGATTCAAAAGATGTACTCTGCATTTGACTCATCCCTCAAAGCTACTAAAAGAGAAAGTGAAGAAACATCAAGAGCAGTGGACGTGCAGGTACCCTTCGCCAGGAGTTTGGTCAATAGTCCCTACAACTTCAGAGGTAAAGAACCGGTAATGGGCCATGCATCTGAGTTGATCAAGAGTTATAAACAAAGTGGATTGGTAAATATACTTAGGAATAAACATCCACGTTTGGGAAAAATATGTTGCTCTTATTTTGTGTGACAAATTACATCATATTCCAAATGACTAAAATATGAAGGGAAGAAGAAAGGTGTTTGGAGCGTTTTCCTTTACATTTTAGTATTATAAAACAACGGCAACAGTAATTCACCAAGTTGTTACTATTTATAGTAACTTTTGGTTGGCCCAGTCATTCCTAACCTGGAAGTTGTGAACCGATTTTTATTGGTTATGTCAACTGCTTCTACAAGTTATTTTATAATTATTACTGTTCTATAACATTTTCATTATCTATTCCTTTTTTTCCCCCATCTAGTCTTGGGTAAAATTGAGGTCGTTCGGAGGAAATGGTTGGGAACTCTATTCTTCATAATCTTTTGATATAACAATCAAAGTTTTATTATTTATTTATTTTTTTTATGTAAGTAGGTGTTGTAAATCTATGAACAATTAACTTTTCATTCTGTAACATATTAAAGGTGCACTATTTTACTTTTAGTTTCAGCCAACTGCCTGTCTCCATGGAGATGTTATTGCTTTTCCTGAAGTGTTCTACTACAGTGTGGCATTAAACGTAATCTGTCTCCATAGAAACAAGCATGTGGCACCATCAGGCCAATTTAGAGGTCATATCTTTGGAGAGGCGACCCCACTGACAGTAACAATGCATGCTTTTCATTGTATTTTGACCAATAAAAACACCAACATTAGCATTTAAATATATTAAAAATGGATAAGTAAAAAAAATAAACCAATATAGTATCTCCATGGAGACAAGCAGGTGTGTCATCCTGCACCAGAAAAGTCATACTTTGTAAACATACGTGAAGGACCTCCATGTGTCTTTTGTATCGCTCACAAACAGCAGCTCATCACTACAGACCCATTAGTCGTGGCAACCCTTCATTTATGCTGTGTGTGGCTCAGTTCAGAAAAAAAACAAACTACTCTTCCTGCATTCCTCAGGCACTATTTCTCTGTCTATTAGAAACAAATGGAAAAATACAGTCGTTTGAACCTGGCCATTGACACATTTATACGCACAGCAAGCACCCACATGCAGCCAGATGTCAACGCGCTTCTAAATTTATACTAATGCTTTAATAAATCATTCTGCCTGGCTGTCTAATTCCTTTGAATAGAAGATGAAATAGGTTAAGACAGGGGTGAAGGAGGGCTTTTTGACAACTGTCCCATTGCAGGGTTCACCTCTTCTCCAGGTTAAAGCTTGAGACTGCTGACCCGACTTTGGAGCCAGGCAACAAATTCCTGGAAAAAATGAACTTGTGTCAACTTGTATAGATCGGGATAAGGCAGAGGTACTTGCATTTCATTTGTGCGGTATTAATGAAGCCAAACAGCACAATTAACATGAGAAAGCACACACCTGACAAGGTCCTATCTCGCAATGATAACGATATACATAGTTCAGATGCAGACAGATATAAAAATCAGGGATCTGCTTGTCCAAAAATGCTGCATTAATTGAACAAATATAGTGTCGCAGTATTCAATTTATCTAACTGTAAAGCTGTGATTACTCCCTTTCATTGGGTGTTGGTAGGGTATAAAATCCAGTGGCAGACTTACCATTAGGCAACAGGCCATAATTGCCTTGGGCCCCCAAACTGAAGAGCCCCCCTGAGCAAGGAGCAAGATTCTGAAACAGTTGCTTTTCTCTCCATATCACAATAAAGTATAGTGCAACAGAGCTAAATGTTTTTGTTTTTAATCAGCTGCAACATGTGTTAAAAGTGCACCAACATACGATAAATGGTCTGAATTCTTAAATGATTTCCTAGGAAAGGACCCCCAAGCCCCCCGTTTAAAGCTGTTTAGAACATGTAGATATTGCACATATGAATTAGAATTTTCCAATAGTTCACTTACCACACCACACTTATGAACCTGTCACCACAAAAAAAAAAATAATAATAAAAAAAAAAATCCAAGAACAATTCAAGAGACAAGACAGAAAAGTTACAGAAAATCCCACTTGATGAGGAGGGGCCTGTACTTAATTTTGCTTTGGGCCCCCAAATCCCTTGGACCGCCCCTGAGGTTTAACAATATATGACCATTGTATCTGAGCATTTCTAAATTTGGCACATTACCCAGCAAACTTAAAGAATCTTTGACAATACCGTGTATGGAAAAAAGAGAAGTGGTTTACATTTTATTCAGATGAAAGTCACAGACCGCGATAAACATGGAGTGTACAGTAAAATAGAAAAACCGTGGATGATATTTCTGTGGATTGGGATAAAGATTGACCAACGGGAATGTGTATTGAAAACAAAACAAAACAAAAAATATAGGTATAACAGCACAGATGATTCCAGATGTCAGACCATTCTTTTATTGCATACCTTCTGATAAATCGTGGCTGTTTTTGGCTAAATACGTCAAAGATATCATTGGCCACTTGCAATTAGAATGAAAATAATGCACAATTGTTTCCCATAAACCATACTGAAATACTCCAAATGTCAAGGTGTAAAGACATATTGCATCTGTTTAGAAGCAAAAGGGTAAAACTATAATTGCTCTTAAAACTGCAGCGCTTTATATTGTCTGTCTGTGACTAAGAAAATATATTGAGATTTGAACTTGAGTAACTACATAACCAGCAGGTGGTCCTCTCTGGAAATACAGATTAGGGAGGACTTTCAACAAGAGGATTTGCACGGGAGTCTGTTGTGGTGCACTACGAACATGATGGCGGACTCAGAAACAAAACAGAAAACGTATAAAAATATACATGTTTACAGACACTTTTCATCCATTCACACAAACTGGACAAAGCTAGCATCCAAAGTGCATCATTACATAGCCCTGTTTATCAGAATACAAAACAACGTACATCATATACATTAGAAGAAGAATACAACACCATTGTTCCTCGCACAGCTGACCCGCCACCCAGGGTGAGGCGTCCACGGTGCTCGTCCAATCCAAAGTGCTTTGAGAGAAGTGGGAACAAGTAGTCTTACGCTGTCATATTTGTACACAACACTATATAAATAATAATGACTTTATACGGGCCCAAATCTAACTCTATAATATGACATTGTGGTGTGACACGTTTCCCTTTAGAAGCCCGTAACTAACAGTATAACGAGGTTGATGGAACATGCATAAGTTACTTTATTTACAAGGAGTTGAGAATATGGACCCAATTTTTGCTTGGTTTCTAAATGAATGAATGAAATGATAAAATGGATGATGATAAAATGATGTTAGATACAATAACGTAGGATTGTATGTAAATTACTGTTCATTGCAGCGGCGCCGGCTTGCATAGAATAGTGTACAAAAAGTTTAGATTGTGCTGTTGGTCAACCAATATCAGGCCTTAAAGGTGCACTATGTAACTTTTCTGTTGAAGGGTATGCATTGTTTGTCTCCATGGAGATGTTGTTGCTTTACCTATATACAATGTAAGTTCCATGGTAAGAATTTCTCCTGAGAGGGATCAATAAAGTATTCATCAATCTCTGAACTGATCTAGACAAACAGCAGACCAAGTTACAGGTCAGATCTGTTGAGAGGCGAGTCATCTAATGTTTTCCCAGGGTATTTCTTTAACAAAAAACCCTGTAATTGAATAAATACATGATGTTTAATACCAAATTGTATAAATAAACGGCTAATTATAATACGCTATGGATTTCATTTTTGTGTTTATGTAAACACGTTACGTATGAAGCGTCTTTGTCTTTGACTTCAGCTTGCTTTAACACTGCAAAACAAATCGACCTGCTTGTACCAATAAAGTTGCCTGAGCTTGAACTGTGGAGCATTCAAGAGCATCTCCATGGAGGTAAGCAGGTGGCAGAACCCCAAAAGTTGCATAGTGCATCTGTAAAAAGCTGAACTACTAATTCATGTGCTTATGTTGCATTGTAGAAGTAGTTGTTGCCACATCATTTCTAGAACAAACACGTGTAGATAATCATTTGTTTAGGTCAGTCCAATACCAGCAGTGAAAGCGTTGAGTTATCAAAGTTATTAAATGCCACAAATGCCAAAGAATCCCATGTATCTGTACCTTTCATGCTGCGGCGTGTTCCATATTACGCTTTGTGTTGCGACTTGTTTGATAGTCGTCTTCTGGTGATAAAAAGAGTAAATGATTTCTGTCTTTGGCTGAAAAAGAAACAAACACGTTTCACATTCCTTGGTCCTTTTTCCGCAGACAAAAATAGGTAGTTTAATCTTTTCAACAAGTCCCTTTTTACATGGGGTCCAGAGGCTGTTTAATATCTTGAAATTGTCTCATTGCAACCTCGAATAATCCTGGTTAAATTTGGGAATTAAGTCAATCAATTGGATCACCGCATCTCTACAAATGTCTTTATCAATCCACAGTTGAGTTTCCCTCGCGTCCAAAGTCTAAGGCAGGAAATTACACTCTTGAATGTGGTCCGCCTTTTGCTCAGGCTTGGTCCAGGTTCAGTCCAGGATTGGGGATCAGTGACACATACTAAGCTCTTTGCGGACCAGGCACTTCTTGCACTGAACAACGCAGCACCAGTGAAACCTACACAAGCAGTTCTCTTCAAAGACCACCGTCTCCTCTTTGTATCCTCGCTGACAGCACAGCAGATCACAGCCGCTGATATCCAGGGCCGTGCTGTTACAAGTGCGCCCCCTAGTGCCCAGAGAGCCCGTTTTACGATTGGCCAGGCAGAAGTCCGGCGATTCATCAGAGTATATTAGATCCTGTTTGTCGGGCGGCTTGATGTTCTGGCCGACGGGGATGAGGGTTTTGCCGTCGTTGCCGCCCATGACTTTGGAAGCTCCGTTGAATCGCTCCAGAAGTCGGTCGCCAACTTCCCGGAAATGGGGCATCTTCTTCCAGCAGGTCCGCAGTGTGCAGGAGCCGGACAGGCCGTGGCATTTGCACTCAGTCCGCATGTACAGCTTCACCGCCTGAGAGGGGAGAACAGAGACAAGGTTTTAGTTGGTTTATTTTGCTGATATTGTTGGATAGAACGATGCAGAGTGAAATGGAGGTGAGGAGTGAGGAGAGGCGTTCAGAAAATTGTCACAGCTGGATGTTAATCTCATGCCTTAAATAATTCTTCTGTTAAATCCTACAGTGTGAGATGACAAGTCTTGACTGTTGGGAAAGTTCTTCAGAAAAGTTAACCCTTCAAAAATGTGTTATATTAAGATTGTTTATTGTCATAAAATATGTTTAAAACCTCAGAAGAAATTGTTCTTTGGAGGGTTGAGTTTAACAAGAACAAGAAGAAGCCCTTATGTATCGTCGGATGTGACAAATGTGTAAATTCAGTGTATTTCATAAAAAACACATTTTTGTCTATACATTTCACTTTCATTAAATGGCTTCATCTAGATCAAATTGACTTTGGCGTTCTAAACAACTACACGATTAATCGAAAGAATTACTGCTAGACTGATCAATTAGCAAAACTATTGTTAGCTGCAGCCCTAACATGCAAACTCATCATAAAACAAAGCCATTTTCTTGGGTTATGGAGTTAAACTAAATCCTAAATCCCAAATAAAATGAATAGTGTGGCTAGCAGCTAAATATGACTGAACCGTAATTCATCTAAACGGATATGATGTACACCACAGAACAAAACATCTGCCTCAAACATTGAAGTTTTGATGACCTGCAAAGAAAATTTCCTCTGATTTGTTGCCCCTCGAAACACTTTCCTCTCACCTTTAAAACCCCCACAAAAACAGGATAAAATATTCTGCCTGAAGCTACAAGTGTGCTCGGATTGAATTATGGGCCACAAATCAAATCTATTTCTTTTACCACACATAATCATTTTGAATATTCTGTAAAAAGCTTGATACGCAGTTAGAAAGCCGTTAAATCAAAACAGAAAGCCAAGCCTTTTTTCAAAGTGATTTTTTCTGTTTTGACATAATTTATTGATTCGTATCAGACACAGAGCTACTGCAGGACACACAAACAGGTAGCACACACGCTGATAGATAGGTAAGATAAAAGTAGACGCTATTAAGAAGGAATTCAGCTCCCATCCCCCTTTCCTCTCTCACCGCCTCTGGCCCTTTACCATCTAACAAGCCTTGACAACAGATCATTCACTTATATGGCACATAATGAACCCATCACACATGCACACACACAACCGGGGCCAATAGACAGTCATTTATTCAGCCTATTACAACACATTTTGATTTCACAACTCGCTCCGTGTGCAAGCCTCCTCTTATGCGCTTAAATTGTTTGTTCGCTAATGCCGAAGTTGGACTGAATCCCGCCCTTCTCTCTCTCTACCTGTCTTTGACCCCAGATGCAGTGAACTTTGCAACTCAGTGATTTGCTCGCGCATGCGTAAAAAATGTCTTCTGCAGCAGCTTCGTAAGAAATACATTGAAATTAAAATGAGCAGCCACGATTTTGCTAATGAATACTGGCCCATGTTGGTTAAAATGGGTAAAAATGAAGTAGAAATATGTTATTCTAAACAATCTATCTGGATTTATTTGATCAACACATGCAAAACACAAATATTCAAGATCTGATTGGAATAATGTTTACAATCATTGCATTTTGTAGTTTATTTGTGTATAAAAGATAAAAACTCACCAGCGCTTAAAGCTAGAACGCTTGTACAACAATTGTATTTGTGTAAATGCGTCTGTTTCTGGAACTAACAATTATTTTATTAGTCGACCAGTCAAAGGATTATTACTGAGATTTTAACTTATCAACCAATTAAAAGTTGAAATATGGTGTAAATAAAGTGTATTATTGATGATTATCAGATAATGTAAATTATTTTTTTAACATTTTGATTTAACAACCCCACTGTCTTTGTTGAAACAAGATCTTTTCATATGTGTTTTAGAGTCTGTATAGTCCCGATAACATTTACAATTAGCAAAATACGACTACAATTATTTTTTATTGCTGAATATTGTTGCCCTGTTGTAAAAGTGGAATTTAGTGACAAAATTACACCGCTGACTGCAAGTATTTTATCAATCGCCAGGAAAACAAGGAATAAACTATGGCTAATCAAACAAATCAAACAAATACTGTTTGTATTTGTAGAGCACAATTCGTACACAAGGCAAATCAAAGGGGTTTAAACAACAGGAAAAGTTGCATCAAAATCACAAAACACAAAAAAGACATACAGAATCATTTTAAAATAAAGCGCTTTAAAATAGAAGAGTGCAGATAGTATCTTTCAGTCATATGCACATCTAAACAGAACAGTTTTTAGCCTGGATTTAAACATTGTTAGAGTGGAGGCCTGTCTCACATCTTCAGGCTGACCTGCTTTAAAGTCTATTCTCTGAGCCACAGGAAGCCAGTGCAGAGACCTGAGCACAGACTAATGTGATCATACTTCCTGGTTCTAGTCAGGACCCGAGCAGCAGCGTTCTGGATGTACTACAGCTGTTTTACAGCTCGTTTGGCCGTTACAGTAGTCTAACCTACTGGAGACAAATGCATGGATAAGTCTCTCCAAGTCTGGTTTAGACACTATACCTTTAATTTTGGCAATGTTTTTAAGGTGGTAAAAGGCTGTTGGTGTTATTGATTTGATCTGGCTGTCATAGTTCAAGTCTGAGTCCATTATTACCCCCAGATTTCAAACTTGATTTGTAGGTTTTAGAGCGAGAGACTGCAGGTGACTGGTGACACTTTGTCTCTGTTTCTGTGGCCCAAAGATGATGATTTCAGTCTTGTCTGAGTTTAGCTGGAGAAAATTGTTTTGCATCCACACGCTAATCTGTTTGACGCAGTGTCAGAGTGAATCGACTGGTCCATATTCACCTGCTGCTGTAGCAGAATCCCATGACCCTAACCCTGACCATCGACAGTGTCAAAAGCAGCACTCAGATCTAACAGAATTAAGACTGAGGCTTTGCCCGCGTCAGTGTTCAGGCGGATGCCATTTGTCACCTTGATAAGAGCAGTCTCAGTGCTGTGATGAGGTCTAAAACTTGACTGGAAAACATCAAATGAGTTGTTTATTAAGAGGAAGTTAGTGAGCTGTTGGTAAATAACCTTTTCGAGGACTTTGCCTAAAAATGGCAGATTTGAGATGGGCCGGTAATTTTTCAGTACTGAGGCATCAAGACTGCTCTTCTTTAGGAGAAGCTTAATGACCGCAGTTTTCAAGGCCCTTGGGAATGTTCCAGATTGAAGCGACATGTTAACTATGTGAGTGAGTGGTGGTAACAAACTGCTCAGAACAGACTTTAGAAATCTGGTGGGTAACACATCGAGGCAGCATGTACAAGAACTCAGACTGGTGATGATCTCTTGGACAGTTTTGTCAGTTACAGGTGCAAACTGAGTCAGCTCTAAATGTGTAGGTGGTTTTAGGGTTGTTATTTGCACTGTGGCATTTAAGGCATTTTTAATGCCCTGAACCTTGTCATTAAAGAATACTGCAAACTCATTGCAAAAGCTGTGGAAATTAGTTCTAGCGGTGGCTGAACTGGAGGGTTTATTAATCTGTTTACTGTTGCAAACCGAACATGTGAGTTATTACTGCAATTTCCAATTATTTCAGAAAAAAATCCTTCCCTTGTTTTACATAAAATGAGGTTGTACATGTACAACCTATTTCTACAAATCTCTTTATGATTCTGGAGCTTTGACTTGCGCCATTTTCGCTCAGCCCTGCGGCACTCCCTTTTCTGTGCCCTGACTGTCTCATTATTCCTCCATGGCGCCTTCTGCTTATTTTTTAACCATTTTAACCTTCATTGGAACAATGGTGTCCAGAACATTCAAGACATTAGATGTAACAGAATTTAAAAAATTGTTAACATTTGAACATGATGGATTTTCAAAGTTTATCATTTCCACAAAGAGTGCACTTGTGCTGTCATTTATGTGTCTCCTTCGAACAACTGCACGAGCAGTAATTTGGGAAGACAGACAGGTCAAAGAAGACACAGAAATGATCAGACATCGACCACACTGATGTTTGAAATATTAATCCCTCTTGTAATTAGCAGGTCCAGAGTGTGCCCTCTGCTGTGGGTGGGTTCACTCACATGCCGAGTAAGACCAAAGGTTTCAAGGACAGCATCAAGCTCTTTAGCGTTTCTGTTGCATAAATTATCCACGTGAACTTTGAAATCAACTTTGAAGACCAAACTGTCAAAGTCTGTGCATATGACTGAAAGCATCTCAGTAAAATCATCAATAAAACTTTGGCAGTGCTGGGGAGGCTTGTACAGGACTATGTAGAGTATGGAGGGAGACTGTTTTAGCTACATTTTAAAGACAAATACTCAAATGATGAAAACACCCCAAAAGACAACCTCTGGGTAACTATTATATCTCTAAAAACTGCACAGACACCTCCACCCTTTTTGTTTTCGCGTGTTTCAGATTCAAACTTGAAGTTTGGTGGAGTCGCTTCTATTAGAACTATATCCCCTGTGTTTTTGTCAAGCCATGTTTCAGTTAAAAACATAAAATCAAGATTATAAGAAGATATAAAATTATCTATTTATGGAGCATTTTATTCTACGAGAAGCAAGAAGTGCACCGTTAGCATGCTAATGTTTATTAGCTTTACTCTGGACTGCAAACTCGATCAGGACTCAGAGACTTGTGAAAAGTGCTTATAAACTCATTACAGATAATATTTAGGATGCTGGGACTGCATTGGGTAAATGAGTGATACATGTGACTATAAAG
Source organism: Rhinogobius similis (assembly GCA_019453435.1). Lineage (NCBI taxonomy): Eukaryota > Metazoa > Chordata > Actinopteri > Gobiiformes > Gobiidae > Rhinogobius > Rhinogobius similis. The sequence goes on along the minus strand of CM033633.1, from coordinate 17,966,873 downwards.
ACTTTAAAACAAACTAGTTCTGTTTTTCACGTTTCAAAACAGTAAAAATCAGGTACAGCACCTTTAAGAAAGCCTTTATAATGTATAGAACCACTGCATAAGTATAACACATTTTCTTTTGTTTTTAAATCATGGTTGAGATTGCAGGGACTCAATTCCAGGTCTGAGACAGGATTCAAGGTCAAAATTGCTGGAGGATATAACCTTTTGTGCACATTTTAAATTGATACTACAGACAAATACTAAAGACTACAACTGTACTACATTTATGCAAGGAATTCAAAGGTTCTGTTGTCGTACATTGACTTGTCGGGGCCATAACTCACCCACTCACAGCCTCAACAAAGAGGGACTTTAAACGTGTACAAGAGCTGTAGAAATGTAAGACGCCCGTTGCCTCCGAGGCCTGAAAACCAAATGTGTGGCACGCTCTTGTTTTTGTGTTGGAGAAACTCGATTCTTGTCGGAATATCAGCTTACAGCGCTACACAAATATGACTGCGGGACATGTCTTTCTCTCCTTTTGCATGTTCAAGGAATGATGGAACATTCCACAGGACAAGCTGCACCAGGGTTATAGCCTCAGATGTGAGAGGGAGAGTGGAATAATGTAAGAAGGATCAAAGTCAGTAAGGCCAGTAAAAAAATATCTCCTCTGATCTTCTTTTATCCATTCAACGGGGCAGAATTTGATAGTGAACACATTTTTACTGCAGTTTTCAGTTTACAAAGGGTATACGCTCCCTTCATCACATGCTGTCTCTAAGTGCCATGTTTTGTTTTAATATTTTGTTTTATTTAGTTGGTTTATCCATTCAATCAATGATACATTGTACCTGGTATAAATTACTGATTTAAGTATAATTAATAGAAAAAAAAAAAAAACTTCTTTTCAATGTAACCCATCCTTCCGATCTTGAGATAGGCTTAGTCAGGACAACCTTAGCTGGAGGATTTTTTTTGTGTGTGTGCATGTTTTCGATTGATGGTGGAAACTGTACAGTAGATCTGCACCATTTGGGGAAAATATCTATTGTGATTTTTCTGACCAGTTTTGCAATTCGATTCGAAGGTATTCTGTTCAAAGTTCACATTTGAAACACAAACGGGAGAATTTACAAAAAAGACTGAAATGTGAACTGAAAAACAACTGACAATTATTAAAAGAATCATGTGCTCTGCAACGTTTGTCACTTGTCATGTTTGTGCTACTTTTAGTTCCATTTTTGATGCTTTGAGTGTCGTTTTTGTCGCTTTTAGTAGCGTTTTTCTCACATATACTGTGGTTTTTGTCACTTATACTGTTTGTAACTTTTAGTCGCATTTTGTCACTTTAAGTCACATGTGTGTCACTTTTAGTCACGTTTTTGTCACTTAGTCATGTTTTTGCCAGTTTCAGTTGTGTTTTGGTCACTATTAGAGGCGTTTGTGTTGTTTTTAGTCACATTTTTACCACTTTTGGCCACGTTTTTGCCACTTTTTGTTATGTTTGTGATGCTATTTGTTGCGTTTTTGTCACCTGTTTCAGAACACATTTTAACAAATCTAATCTACAGGGCACAGGATATTTTGTTTGTTTGTGGAGGTGATTAGTGCACTTTAAAAATGGCAGCCATTGTAATCTGCTAATTGCGTCCATTCAAATTGCAATTTCAATTGAATTTCGATTTATTGTGTAGCCCTACTGTACGGTGTGGCCAAACCTGTCATGGAAATGTTCTACAGAGCCATACAATTTGGCAGGACATCACAGTATGGATCTCTGACTGTCCAGCAAATAAATAAACTGTCCCTAATTCACAAAGATTATCAGACAAAAGGACAATGAATCAGTGCAGACAACATATGAGAGGACTGTGGTGAAACAAGGAAACAAGACCCTCAACACGTATTGTTCATGGAGTACATTATTTTACCATCAGGAAGAAGGCTTTGCATTCCAGCTGCAAATCTAACCGTCTCAAACGGTCTTACTGAAACTAATGAACTACAAATGACAGCATAACATAAAGAATATTGCACTTTCCCATCACAAACACTTTCTTTTTGTTGTTGCCATTTACATATTTTTATTTTAAATCTCTTTTCTAAAGAATTAATTTATGGCACTGTGTCTTTGTTTTAATGTTATGTGGCAAAGTCCAAGGCAAATTTTGTTCAGGGTATGCTGTTCAATTAATCGAAATCGCAGTTTGAATGGACACAAATAGCAAATCACAAAGCAATTTCCTCCACAAACAACAGAATATCCTGTTTTATTCTGCATAAAAACTGCTAACACTGTAGTTTAGATATGTACATGAAATATAATGTGATTCTTTAATTAGTTTGTCAGTTTAAAGGCCTGTTTCGTTTTTCTTGTCAGTTCTCCTGGACGTGTTTAAAAAATTAATTTGTAATTATTAAACCATACAGTAAATCGCAATTGCAATATTGGTTAAAAAAAAATAAAAAATGTAATAATACATTTTTCCCAAATTGTGCAGCCCACTACGGGGTCAATAAAGTTTCTCATATTCAATTCTAAACCTGTGCCCAGACGAGGCGGGAAATCTGCAAACCCATCACACAATCTTGACCTAGTCTTTATGGTCGTGTACTGGAGGATTTGCCTGTGATGTATGTTTACTTCAGTGCTCTTACCAGTCTCCCTGCTTCATTATTGTGCAGGTCTATAAGCGTCCTGATGTCGCTCTTCCCTCGCCTCCTCTTGGCGTCCATGAACTGTTTGGACTTCTCGTAGCCAAACTCCACGTCGTCCCCGCAGCCGCCCCACTCCCACTTGACCCCGTCGCCTGCAGAGTAGGACGAGGGCCGGGGAGGGGCGCGGTTCCGGGTCGCTTCGCAGCCGCACTGCAGCAGGTCGCCCATGCTGCAGGCCTGCGTCACCGCGTGGGTCACTCCGGCAGCGGTGATGGCGTACACAAACGCCGTCTCACGGATGTCTGACGGAAGAAGAAGAGAGAGAGAGCTTTATTTTATTTTATGCTCCTTGTGCCATCAATACCAAATCGTTGAGTGCCCTAGACAATTCAACAAAACAAAGAAAAGTAATTGAATGATTATAATTTGTAGAATTTCATGTCACTGATCCCACAATAATAAAGGTGTATGCTGTTGGTAATAAATTAATAGTGAAAATGCTCATCTATAAAAATTAAATTAAAACATCATAATAATCTATACTAAAATGATACTAACTAGAACTAGAGTCTCACTTGATTGGGTATCAATATTGAATAATAATATAAATATTTATTCAATAAAAAATTTTGCATAATGAGGAAAAAGTTGGACCTTTTTTGAATAGTTTAAGAAATGTCTTTACGATCTGATATGAAACAAGATTTTGACGAAACATACAAGATATTTTTTGTGAAATCTAATTCCAAGCCTGATTTATTAAAGTTTAAAGTGTAAAAAAATAGGTGAATTTGAATTTTTAGTCATGTCTAGTTCATTCAAAAACTAAATAAGAAATCCAAACCCCCCTCAGTACGTACAATGAACCGAGAAATTGAAACCTGGTTCTTTCTATTTTTTTCAGATTTACAGCTTAAAGTTTGCAATTTTGACCATTTTTACACATAAAATGTCACATTTCTATACAAAAAAAACATTACATGATGAAAACCTTTATGTGAACAAACATGAAAAGTTTCAAACTGATATCTTTAATTTAAGATTTCTTCCTCTTCACCTGCAGTGTCTCACCTTAAGGAAAAAAAAGTTTAATCATCATTATTGCTTTTTTAAAATGTTAAGTTAGAAATGTCTGTATCCTGACAAAAGCAGAAGGAGACAGTTATTCTAAGTTATTCAGTGTGGCTATGGGTTTATCTGTCGGCCAAACTCAACAACATACATATTCTACACAGAAAGGCCCTGAACACACCGAAATCAAACCCAAAACCTTGATGACACTGAGCTGCCGATAGAAAGACATGAAAATTGCCCTTTAATGACCAAAAAAGTCTAAAAGAGAATAAACATTTTCTTTACAATAAGTATGACTAGGTTATGTTTGAGATGCTTCTTATTTTTATGTAATTCAGAAGACACACTTTTGGGAACAAAGTGTAGAAGATGTGTTAAAATGCCATCTCCTTTTGATTTGTTACCTTGAATTGTGCCCTCATTGCCTTTGCTTTGAGATAGTTCCCATAGTTCCACTCTGCACCACAGCTGTCGGGTTATTTATGGTGCCGAGCTTAGCGCTGATACTCAACGGCATGTCCAACCAAAACTGACAATTATCATCTGTCCCCAACTGGCTACCGTAGTGTTCTCACCTTCTGATGCCTTTATCCGCGGACGATCAAAGCTATATTTACTCAACTGACCACAACAATAATGCTATAAAGAGATGTTGGATCATTTAAAACAGGATCAGATTTTATCTCAGTGAATCTAAAGGTGCACCTGCTTGTTTCTTTATGGAGATGTTATTGCCTTACCTGGAATGTTTCAAAGTATTGGCATGAATTGTATCTCAAAAGGCAGAACTAAGTAACATTTTAACCATTCTAAACATCTTTGTGAGTCCGTGTGGTGGTTGCAAATATATTTTCGGGGCGTTTGAAGCCCCCGCCATTGCCTCCTGCTGTCTTGGGGTGGAAAACCAGCTTTGCAACATTTCCTGACATTGTCCCGAAGACAACTGTCCTGAGAAACCTTGGCTCTCTTTTTTTTAATATTTGGCAACGTGAAATGTTTTTGCATGTGATGCGACGAGTTGGCCACTGTCCACAGTGTACCCCGCCTAAGGCCCAAAGTCACAGGGATACACTCCAGTCACACGCGACCCCGGGAACGGGAATAAGCTGTAGAAAACAAAAGAAAAAAAAAAAGTATTTGCATCTTTTTATTGGCAGTGTATTTTCACAAGAGAGCTGCAGGGGCAGAAGGGGCAAAAGAGGCTTGCTGTATTTTCAAAAGTCAAATGTTTTTAATTGCATCCCTTTGTAAAAAAAATCACTCTGCTTAATTTTCATTCATAATTTCGATTGAACACAAATGCTAACAAAAAGAAAAATAATCTTGGACAACTTTTCGTAATGGAGATATCTATTTTTGTAATTGAACTCTTGTGCGAAGACAAGACAAGAAAAAAGGCTTAAAGTTTATATGACAGGTTATCACATGACATCACATTTCACTGCATGATTACATTTAAGAGTTTACTAAACATTTTGCCTATTTGTCCCCAGTTTGACAGTTTTTGTAACGTATATAATGTTACTTCCGGGTTGGACATGAGCAGTAAATTTGACATAGAGGTTTCACAACTGTTACCTAGCAACCAGACTGTAAACAAGGGCCAAAATCCATATAAATTACACCTTTTAAACTTTCAAAAGCGTCTGTCGTCTGTAAATGTTTCTTTTCAGTGGTATGTCACTTTTTAATGACATCACAACCGGATTCAGTGTTGGAACTCAGCACTCTTTCCAGATTGTATTTTTCACTCCAAACTAAGTCAAAATTAGAAAAACATGAGCATTTTCATATAGACTTTAAGCAGGTCTGCAACAGGTGGTTTTGAAAAATGCCAAACATACAGGTCTCTCAATCTTTTTTCCCTCCATATAACAGCATTTACTTGTCTTTGAGTAAAAGATCTAGCACTGATTGGAAATACTGTATGTCTTGTTGCTCCATTTCACTGTGACTCATGCTCCTGTGTGTTTGCCCTTTTGTAAAACAATGAAACTCGATATTTGTTACTCATTTCACAGATTTATGTTCAGTGCCACAGGCGAGAGGGAAGGCGAACCGCACAGGCCTGTTGATTTTCGGTCTTTCGGTGCAGTGCTGACAACTCCAGTCACTTTGGAAATACTCCTATGGGCTAAAATACCTTCGACATTTTTCACTTGTATTAAAAGTGGCATGGTTTTGCCAGATGATGAGCCAAATTAAAAGAGTAAATACACTTTCATTTAGATATACTGGCGATATTACAGACATTATTATTCTTATTTTGTTTAAATGGCTGGGACAGGAGCCATGAGCTAATCTCTATCCGTTATCCTTCGATCTCACAATGTTCTGTGTTGTAGTAAATCTTTTTCAAGCAACCTAATAGTATTTATTATGGGCAATACACTCGAAAACAGAGAGAGGGAGAGGGGGAGAGTGGCGTGTGATCAGACATGCACTGCCCTGTGTTTGATATCAATCCCAGCTGTATGATCCAACAAATGTGGAGTTAATATTATTATTGTACACATGCTGTACACAGTGAAGACCACACCTTACTGTTTTCACATCTGAAGAGAATCGAGTGAGATTTACAGAAGCCCAAATCTATCTATCTATCTATCTATCTATCTATCTATCTATCTATCTATCTATCTATCTATCTATCTATCTATCTATCTATCTATCTATCTATCTATCTATCTATCTATCTATCTATCTATCTATCTATCTATCTATCTATCTATCTATCTATCTATCTATCTATCTATCTATCTATCTATCTATCTATGTCATATCTAAGTCATATGTGATAAGGCGCTTCAGGTGTGATACTACAAATAACTGTGATAATCTTTATTCTCCTTCAATTACAAAATCAAAAAAATCATGTTAAAATACCTAAACCAAATCAACAAGTACTAAGAAACCAAATAAGATGGTGGGGGAAAAAAGCTAAACGAAGTCTTTCAAAAACATGAATCACAAAGGCTTATAAAAGAAATCGAGTAACAAAATAATAAGAGACACAAAGAACAAGTAAACGAGTGTCTCAAAACACACAGTCAGACACAGTATCACCAGAGTGCCTGAAAAGATAAAAAATAAAAACACACTTCAAGTATAATATTTCATGCTTTGTAGTTGCAATAAAAGCCTCAAAACCTTGAAGCAAATCGTGAACTAATTTGCGACCTGTCTTTGACATCACAAATTGGCCCCTCTCAAATTTAAAACCCTCTTGCTTCTAACACATTAACTAACACTTTAAGGTCAAAAAGGTACACTTGCTGCCTAATTTTCCCTTGCACCAACAGGTGTACACTTCTTTCAACTCCTGGTTTAATATTAACTGCAGTGAGGGGTGTCTGTAAACTGATATTTGAAAAAACAGTAAATGATTTGAGTCAACGTTTTTGATTTTCCTTCAAGACATGAATTCCAAACAAATTCTCTGCCATCGCTAATGCCTGGGCCTGTCTTGATAAGTCTGAAGGAATTAGCACATATTATTTCGATCTACTTTTAGCTGATGAGGTTAATTATATTTTAGTGTGTGTTCAGTGCGCGTCATGGACATAAACCGCTGTGATGGAAAATTATATGCGTGTTTGGTTTGATTGTTGTGGTGACATTGCACTGAGTGGTCGTCACATCAAGTGCATTTTCCAAATCATCCGAGATTAGGATCTGGTGATGACAGGCCTCAGCGCACAGTGTTACGAGTCCTGGACTGAATTACGCTCCAGAGGCATCGCTGTGGGAGAGGAATTTAGACAAACTTTCTATTGACAGTTTACTGTGGGCTTTTACTACAAAATCCACTGTTAATAACTAGTGTCTCTGCGATATGCTGTTAAATGTGATTATGTTTATTTCTGGTGCAGGGTCCGACACCTGCTTCCATGGAGAGTTAGCCTGGAAGGTTCCACAGTATGACGTTGAACTATCTATATCTATTTCTATGGAGACAAACACCAGGACACAATAAAAACGACCTGAACTGGAATAAATAAATAAATACCCTTTGCTGGAAAGGTGCCCACTTTTACTGTACTGAGTTTTACTAACTCATGTATATATTACAATTTGAATTTGTAAATTAAATTCTATTCAATATTGATCAGACTAAAAATGAGTCTCACTTCAGCCCTGTTTAGTTTATATTTTAAACTTTAAACAACTAACCAATTCACTTCACTTGGGACTTCTTTTCAACTTATATCACTGTCCAAAGTCATGCAAAAGGAGATCAGTCAGTGACAATATTTGTGGTAAAAGCTCCTCTCCTCACAGTAACCAGATTGATGGGAGTAATACTCTAGTTTTACACATGAGTTCTACATTTATCAATCTGGAAAGGCTTTCACTTAAAGTGATTGGAACATAAGAAAAAACAAAAACTCAACAGGAGAAGCTGAGGAGAATCAAAGCTTTGTTAAATTTTGAGAACAGTACAAAAATCTTCCCCGTCAAATGAACAAAGTGCTTCCCACTGCACATTTTTCAAAACCAAATCAGTCCATGTTTATGCTACAGTAGGCCAAAGTAGGTCCGTTGCCATTTTTGTTTTGGTTTGTTTGGGCGCTAACGCTGCCCTGTGATTGGTCACAACAGCTGGAGTCAGGTGAATTCCCAAGAGTTTGTGAACTCACAAATATCGTGGTTACAATCCATTAATAATATTATGCACGGTCAATTTAATGAATCAGATTAAATTAATGCTTAATTTGACAACATGTTACAAAAAGGGCATAGAATAGGTCACAGCTCTCTCATCTTTGTTTTGAAATAAAATATTGCACATGAAGCCAACTGTCTTTCAAAGAGAAGCCGCCAAAGCCCTGATAACCAGCATCACTGTTCACAGGCTGCTTACAATACAGTCGCCCCGGGCCCAAAGCAGAGCAAAGATAAAGGAAAATATATTAATACCTGCCAATAATGATAAGTGGAGGGAAATCTGACCTGCTTTCTGACGTAAACAAACCAGGACAAGTTCAGATCTAGACTCAAAAGCAGCTTACATTAGTGAACTGCCTCTCATTTATTCACACTTCTGGCAGCAAAATGTTTAAAAATGGCAACGTTCCAGCAAGCAATATTAGAAGCCTCATCTTATTACAAATGTCAAGGGTTTATATAATCTGTTTTTACTTTGTTTCTGCTGAGGTTTGGTGAACAAAAGGAGGTTAAGTGCTCAGAGGTTGTTGTTTGAATAGTGGGTGAATCTTGCCTGAGGATGTTTTGAAGTGGGTGGGTCGACTGCAGAGGCGTCCTGCAGACTCAGAGCAGTTTGAAGGTGTGTGTCTGTGTATGTAACCCCTGCACTAAATCACTTCATCTGAGACCATCCAAGCAGTAAAGTCAGATACTGCGTACATATCGTGGCACATTATTAACAAAATAATGTGCTGTGTAATAAGTAAAAGTGTTATGCGTTTGCTAATATCAAGAAAAAGAAACAGAAACCTCAAGAAAGTCTCTACAGCTGCATAATGTACTGTATCACTGCATTTGCAATTTGAGTATGTGCAGTTATCAAATCACAAAGACTGTTTAGTTTCAATAATGCCTACTGTAAAACAACTAAATATCCTGTTATTGGAATAAAAACAGCAAATCTTTTAGTTTTCAGACTTCTAAAACCTGTTCTGAAATCCTGGGATTCTCTCAGATGTTCAGATTTTTGTTAAAAGTTGATGCTGCTGGAGTTGTTTACAATTACAATTACTCTCCAAACAGAATGCAGCAGTTTCTACATAATGACATCTTGCAAATCTAACTGCAATCGCAATACTTGGTTGATTGTTTTTTTTATGATGCAGCTTTATCAGAGAGAGTCTTGTATTTCAAATTAAACGTACATATGTGAGCATGGGAATCGTTACAACTTGATGAGTACAGTAACAAACCAACAATTATGCTAATTATGCAAATTCCATCACCAAGTCATAGCAGTTTACACACAGTTTAGTGGCCTTGAATCAAACTGTATAAGTCACACTTTGGGATACAGACCACCACAGATCGCCCACGTCGGGTCGTCAAACAAAATAGATGGCGTTCACATTTAATGCACTCATGTAAGTTCACACAAATACAATAACGATCACTGGGGTTAAATCAACTTGTGATTCAGTAAATACTCTACTTAAGATCAGGTCTCATGTTTCACCTATAGAAAGCTTTATTTTTTAAACTCTACCAAGACCAAAACTACCTCTAAGTAAATAGTAGAATAACAGTTACCATGCAAGACATTGGTGTGGAAAACTACCAACTTACAGAAGTCAGATAACAATACACCTGTGTAAGTAAGTCATACTAAAATAACTTTCTTAAGACAGCAAATATCAACTTATCTTTACTTTCCCAAACTTCTCTCTCTGAGCAAAAAAAACAAAACAGGCAAGATATTAAAATAAGACTCATGACATTTGCTGAAGTTATTCACCAGTGCAACCTTTAAGTGGGACAGGTGGTAAAAGACTACTCTGTAATTTAAATAATTCCAGCGATAAGGGAACACAGTTATTTCAGGGGCCCAAAAATGACCCCACATTACGATATTAGCCACTTCAAAGGGCCGCAGGAAGATGTTATGAGATCTAAGAGACCATTTAAATGAAAAGGCAATTTTAGTTTATGAAGCAGGCCCAGTTTGATGGAGGCAGAGTCACTCAACTGTGTCAGAGTCAGGATACAAGAGCTAGTGTTGTCTGCTGCTACAGGGGGTCAGGAGGTCGTGGGTTCAAATCCAAGAGACTCATGTATAGAGAATAGGACGGGGCAAACTTTGTAAAATCTGCTGTTACACTAAAGAACTTTGGTGGCAGTTATACATCCAAGTTTTTGTATTTCTTTGAATGAATAACTGAAAGGCCTTAACACATTTTAACAAACAATGAATGGATTTCTATTTGGAATTACTATACAGCTCCATATATACTTTACTTGAGCTGTAAATGTTCTTGAATGTGCTAATTGTTCATTGTACATCAAAGAAACAGACAATGCCAAAAATTTATGCAGTGGTAGATTTGTTAGCAATGAGTTTCAAAACTTTCAATAAAAAGTATTTTAGGTGGTCTTGCATCTTTTATTTTAAATGTTTCCACTAAACCAAAATAAAAACTGTCTGAAAAATTACAAAATGCATTGAGCTACTTTGTAATTCAAGCTACATTGTGTAATTTTTAAGCTGTTTCACAGTTTACTCCTAATCGTAGGTTGTTTACAACATAGTTACACAACTTATAACAAGTGTGGTATGTTTTAGGCTGGAGTCGATCAAAGAAATTCATGCTCTGCCAATCGATTAGTTGACTAAAGGGGCGTGACAAAAGCTCTCAAAACTATTCAGTATCTCCATGATTTGATCTTGAATCTCAAACTCTCAAGACTACAAATGCAAAAACAACAATTTATACAGAAAACTAGTTTAAAACTTAGTACTTATTCGTAAAAAGACTGATTAAACTCATGTTTCGATCCCAAATCTTTGGCTAATTCACTCCTTTCAATGGCTGTTCCAAATATGCCTTTACAATCTAATGAGTCAACTAATTTTGGCCAACACCACTGACCGATTAACTGATCAAAGGATTGCAGTCCTATTACATGTTATGTATAATTTATAATATACAGTTTTTGTTTTAAAGTCCAATCCAACATTTTTGTTAAACATTGGTTGGGACTAGCCTCCAAATGTTAGGAATTCCCACTGAGCATTAATCAGGCCAAAACAACTCACAAAATGACACCAGTAAAGCATAAAATAATCAAATCAAATGACTAATAGCACCAAAATATGGCCTCTTAGGAGAACTATACTAAAGGAGAACATTTGTACGTGGCAGTGCCGTTGCTCTCACCTTGCTGCAGGATTTTGCCGAAGTACTTGTTGTGGCTGGTGCAGTTCCATCGGCGGTACCTGAACTGGTACTGGCACTCCCGGACCCCGAGGCGCGCTCCTTTGGCCACTTCGCTCACGATCTCCGGCTGCGTTTGGCACAGCTCGGCCTGCTTCCCCGCCAGACGCTTGGCCTTCCTGCAGATGCTGTTGGGGTCCATGACGAGCGGACTGCCCACGGCCCTGAGCACAAGGAGAGACGACATGAGGGCAGAGATTGTGGAGCGTTTGCAACCCCATTCCTCATGATCATAAATACATGTACTGGTGCTTTCATTAAAACAACGTAAAACTGCAACCAATTTGTGCTAAAATACAGAAAGTGAAAGCTCAGAACAGTTATCAGTTGTCATTCCAGTGTAACCAGTTGCACAAATTTATGTTGTAGCTTTTAAAATCATGTTTTTTTCAACAACATGATTATAAAAGCTTGGAGCTTAAGCAATCTTTTGTAATTGTTTCACAGACAGATACAGACAAGCTTTTTGGTTAAACATTTTGCGTAGTCGACAGGGGCGTTGGACTGGAGGGGGTAAAAGGTACTTGTTTCCCGGGGCCCAGGGCATGAAAGGGCCTGCAAAAGCAAGTGCTGTTTTTTTCTCTGTCCATATTTTTCTACACTTTAATATATTTTTGTTGTTAAAAAAAACACATTGCGGTTGAATAAAGTCCTTGTGAAACTAAATATAATTATGCATTACATTCAGGACCCATTACCAATTTAAAAAGGAAAAAAATCATTGGTTGCATTAAAAAAAAAAAAACAAAAAAAAAAAAACTTGCTGTTAATGTATTTTCTTAGTCTAATAATAATGCATTTCAAGATTTTTGTGAAATTGATCTGGTAGTCATAAAAAAGGCAAACAATACTGTATCATAACATGGGCTGGCAGCTACACAGGATGACCATAAATTAGCGAGTTATCATTATAGGTGATACACAGGGTGTATATTCTAGCAAAAGTGAATAAAAAATAACAATAATAACCAAATATGCTGGAATAAATAAGTCATATACAAATAATGTATTAGGGGCTCACTGAGACGGTTTGTACTTGGAGCCCAGAATTTGGTGTTACGCCCCTGGTCACATATTTGTCAGTTTGCCTCAGGGCAGTAGTGGATTTGTGTGCAAACATTGTCTTCAAAAGTGCTATTTAGGTAAAGAGGATTATTTCATACACGCCAAAGCTGTGTTAGCGAACCAGCACCTGTGAAGTTACTGTAAACACTTTGGGCAACCTCAAGAGAAACCGCAAACCAAACTACAAGCGTGGTTTGTCTGTGGCTGCTCATTCTGCCAATTCTGCCCGCTGTCTGTGCTCTTTCTCCTCTTCAGACACATATTCACATGGGAGAGAGCAGAGCCTTTACTTCCCACACACGTCCCCTGTGTGGTCCTCCACTACACTTGGACTTGGACTGAGCATAAGTTTAATGTTGAAGTTGATTTAGTAAAAACCAGAAGGCAGTACTTTCTAGATTTCCACTCGATACACTTCTCTGGAGATTTCCGACCAGTTATGAAACCACAGCCTCTTCAAATCAGCACCACTTATTTAAACACTGCAGATTAAATCAATGCAACAGAGAAAAGTAGAGATTGTGTTACTAAAATTAAAGTTGGGCCAAATGTTAATCCACAAGGCTAAATAGGCCTTAAGTTCACAAATGGAATCATAAAAACAGCGTAGTTTGCATATCAGGGCCGACAAAATTATCAATTGCAATGTTTGTCTTCATTAAAGACAAATAAATATGGCTTTTAATCTGAACCTGTTTTCAGTTATTTAAGTAATAAAACTTACTAAAGTGTCCAAAATAACTTTAAAGAGTTTAAATAAACCATAAAATAAAACCTTTAAAGAATACCCAAAGAGTTAAATAGTTAGATTTGAGCCTGTCTGCTAGAAGATAAATGTCACTTCTGTGTCTCATCATTTGGGTTTAATGGATGAGTCTGTCTTGTGAATATAAACAGTTTATTCTAACTCTTAATGGGAAAATGGTTTTCTCTGGATCTCTGTGACAACTGTAGAGCTGTGTGTGGTGCATCCATCAATCTCAAACAAAGTGGACAGAATCTGAGTGATGTTATCTACAGATTTGTCATCAAGATTGCACAAAGACAAACAAATGACACTTCACTTTCTTTCAACTATTATGATTTGTTCAACACAGCATGGATAAACTGGTAGACTATGGCCCTTCGGAGCCTCCCGGGGGCCCTTAATTAGATCAAGATCATGGTCTGGAGTCTCAAGAGGATCATCATATTGTGTATGTTTAATTTATAGATATCATGTCCATGTTTAGTGCAGAATAAATCTCAAATAGTAGGCTATGTGTGAATGCTGTTATGAGAAAAACCTGGGGATAAACATATCTCAATTCAACTTAAAAGGCCTGTTAGTCCCGCCTGCGTCTCTCATTTTGAGCCATGATAGAGATACAACTGTCTGGGAAAGTCATAGGCAATTGTTTCCACATTCTTGGTTTGAATAAATTAAATTTGATAGCAGAAACAGCAGATACACAGAAGCCCCACGCGGTCCAGGAATGGAACCTAACCTTCTTGTTGAGAGACAATTGTGCCAACCATTTTGCAGGGAATGCTCTCACAGGTCAATCAGCCCTAAATCACTGCATGAATATGCCCATAATATATGTTATTCACTATAACAGTATGTGACATAACTGTAAAGATATTAAAGAACTGTCATCGCTGACCTCCAGCTCTGATAGGATTCATCTGCTTTAGTTTGTTTTAAGAGGCGCAGTGCTCTGGGCCGTCTGCTGGTGGTCTGATACTGAACACACTGCATACTCTCCATTAGAAATGACTCTGTGGAGCTTCAAATACAACTCAAATATGTACTGTCGGAACTTCGTTTGAGTTGTATCCTATGAAAGGATAAACAATAAGTCAAAACAAATTCAAAGGTTTTTGTTAGATACTGTTACAGGCTGCAGGGCTTTATCTGCAGGAAGAATGCCAGACACTAAACAGTAATAAAACAACTTACTTCAGCAGACCTGATTGAAGAGTGTATGGAACCATACAATTATCTATAGAACTCCATAAACCTTGCAATTTGTCAATGTAAATGTATTAGCCCCATAAAGCTGTCATATATCATGTACTTTCAAGTGATTTTCCCAAGGACAAAACAAAGCCATCAGTAAAGCACCAACTGCAACATTTCTTGTTGGCTCTTTTATAATTACACAAAGTAAGCAAGTAATATTGACAACCAGCCTTTGAAATACAACAATTCTCTTGACTTCTAGATCAGGAAACCAGTTATATCAAACACATCTTTATTTAATTCATTGTCTTAAAATTATTAAATGGACAAAACCAGGAAAGTCCAAAACTGAAAAACATGTAATCTGCTCAAAGGTTTTCTATGGGAGGGTCTGTCCTCTTGTATGGCTCTGCCTGAAATTGTCCACCGTACAGCATTAACTGTTTCCATCTCCATGGAGACATCATGTGACGCCAACAGGGCCAAATAAAAGTCACACAAGACAGCTGCAGTTTGATAAATACAATAGTTTATTGCCATAGCGTCAACCCAAAACATGCACCTTAAAATCCTCCAGCTACAGAAGTCCCGACCAAGACGAGCACAAGATCCGGATCTGTCCCC